>JAQMYF010000005.1:22036004-22047801 GCA_030014195.1 Neosilurus mollespiculum | reverse complement strand
TATATATGTGTGTGTGTGTGTGTGTGTGTGTGTGTATGTATCTATATATATATACATACACACACATACATACATACACACACACACATATATATATATATATATGCATCGAAGACACCTTAATACAGGGCATCAGTCCTCTGGAAAGTGCACTCTTATTATTACACGCACTATGTAGAGCTAGTGAACATGTATAGGGAGTATGTGGTGTTAGTGATACAGCCTGCCAATAGGTAACAACAATGATGTACCGGTGATGAAGTCGAGAAGCACCTGCGGCTTTGTGAAGACCAGAAAACGATTCGATAAGACGCCAATAAATAAATAGGAAGTAATGAAGCTACCCGCCACTACTTTTAGTGTGGTGTTTATGTGTTAAAAAGTAAAGAGTAATGCGGTACTTACAGCCTCTTTGATAATGCGGGTGATGACAGCATTTGGCAGGTTCAGATCCTCCGGTCTCTCCGCCATTACCACTACACTTACACCTACACCGACTTAGCTCAGCTAGCCTCGGTTAGCAAAATCAGCGAGGTAACTTCAGGTCCACTAGACCGCCTGGCTTATTATTATTATTATTATTATTATTATTATTATTATTATTATTATGTATTATGAGAATAAGGTTGGGACGTTTCAGTAGTATTAAAATGAAGAGGTTTTTTTCCAACAGGGCGGAGTTTATGAGCTTTATAGCTGATAGTAAAACCGGGAAATCAAACCAGCTAACTGTTGCTAACGAACTGCAGTACATGTAACTATGTCAAATCACAAACCGGAAGTTAAAAACTTATACAGCAACGAGACATGATTTAACACGAAACGAAATGAAATATCCCAGTATACCCAGTTACTTGTAATGGATGTGACCCTTTCAATTGTTCGACGGAGAGGAAAAAAAGCTGGCAACCAAGTTTGTTTTGAAGCCCGCTAAACATCCAAACCACGAGTTTCACCTCTGACCTTTCAGTGTCACAAAAACGTCACTTAAACGTCAGCCAATGGACAGACGGTGTGTTTTTATGCTCCTTATAATTTGATCTCTTTAAGCTAACCAAATAAAATAATAATACAAAAAAATTGTTTTAACTATGTAGGTTCAGGTATATATAATAATACGTCAAATGAGAGGTGGATATCTCACCAAGCCTGAAAAGTATAATTATTCTAGTATATACACTGGCAGGCAAAAAAACACCTTCCACACTATAATATTTTGTTGGAGTGCCTATAATCACCATGGCGTTGTTGCTTCACTTGCTCAGGTCGAGGCTCAGCACCATTATGTGCCAATAAATTGAAGTTCAGCTGATGACCTAAATGTACTGAATCAGGTTATCACTTCGATGGACTTTTATCCCCACTGGTGACACAGATATAAAATTGTGGACCAAATAGTGAAAGAGAGGTACAGGGAACATGATAAATCATTTTCACACATGCACTGGTACTACAGAGTCCTGAGCTTAACCCTATTGAAAGTCTTTGGGATGCTATAGAAGACTATGGAGTGGTTAAATTTTCCATTGTCATTTTAAGATTTCTGTAAAAAAAAATTAACCCAACTCTCAGCAAGTCAGTTCAGCAGTGTAAGTGCATGCATAAAGTGGCTTGTAAAAGTATTTATACCCCTTGAACTGTTCCATGTTTTGTCAGGTTAAAACCACAAACATAAATGTATGTATTTTACTGGGATTCTATGTGATAGACCAACACAAGTGGTGCATAATTGTGCAGTGGATGAAAAATTATACATGGTTTTGAAATAATAATATATATTTTTTTAAATCTGAAAAGTGTGGAGTTCATTTGTATTCAGACCGCCAGCTTCCCTGTCCCTGCTGAAGAAAAGCATCCCCACAGCATGATGCTGCTGCCACCACCATGTTTTACAGTGGGGATGGTGTTAGTTTTCCACCACACATAGTGTTTTGCATTTAAGTCAAAATGTTCAATTTTAGTTTCATCTAACCAGAGCACCTTCTTCCAGTTCTCTCTCCAATCATCAACTCTTTCTGCAACGCAACACACACACACAAATAAGGCTCATAATTAACCACAGGTGCATTCAGTAACTTTTCCTGACTCCTTTTCTCCTGCAGAGGGTGCTCGACCACACCTTTGCTGCCACAATGACCTTACTTCAGTCCTCAAATTCTTATAGTCTTTAGCAAATGTCAGCCTGGCTATTCTTTGTTTCTCGTTCAAAATTGGCTTTTTTTTAGCTTCACCCCTTCAAACCTGCACAAGAAACCTGTTTTAAATAATAACACACCTACTGCAAACTATTTAATCAGAGCAGAGTTGATTACATTAACAGCCACCCCCAAATAAGGAGGAATAACTGGGGCCAAAACATAAGGGTTGCTAAATGCGCATGGAAAACTGCTTCTGGGCATCTTGTAAAATTCATATGCTTTGTATTTAGATATCAGAGAAGAGTTTCAAATACTGAATAAATGTGTTCTATGGCACATTTAAAGATCTGTGGCTTGCTAAAGCATAAAAACTTAGGCTGTATGACACTGGGGTCAAATCTGCAGAATTCGGAGTTTTGTTTTGTTTTGAACCATTTGTGCTATGCTTATCACCATCTAAGATTGTGTGAAATGTCTTATGCTGGAACTGGCCAAAGGCCAGAATGAAAGAAATGACCAGAAAGAAATGCCTTTTTGCCAAAAGCGTGTTCTTATGGTGCTAACCATGGTTATTAAGATGCAAAAAGCTGAATAGGTTTATTTGTGTATTGATTAGGCCAGTTGGAGTAGTTATGTAGCATTTCACCATAAGTCTGTGTGAATTTTCCACTTTGTCCAGTAGTTACATGGTTAAACAAACATAAAAAGGAGTCAACATTTGGGAACTCAGTGTTTTTCCAACTGAATACTGCCAATTAAATCTTAAATGACAGTGAGCCTGAAGGATATGTTGCACTTTCTTGGCATGTGAAATAAGAATAATACACCTTAGTTTTAAAGGGATAAGGTTGGCTTTCACAGATTTGTAGAGTGTGCATGATGTTATTAGAACGTCTAGCAGTTTTTCAGATTGTATGGGGAGCATCAGCTGACTATAGCTGGATGACACAGTCACACCTTCGGATAAATGTGATGCCCTAAGCATTCATGAGCAGTTTTTTATTAAAGGGAAATTAAACTCAAAATTAATAAATGCTTGGATGCATAGTTTATGTCTGTTTCTATTAAAAAGTGCTGTTTCATGAACTGTTTTTTCCTGCTGAAACAGAAAAACCAGCAGTAACTCCACACTCCACACCCTACATGCAATTGTAATATGAAAGGTAGCAACAAGTGACATGATTACCTTGGATTTTCCTCTGTAATACAGAACTAATTTGCTTATGCATACATGCACAATCAGTCTCTTTTTTGATGTATATTAATGGTGCGCATGATTTGTGCTTGTGACTAGTTTTATTTTATTCAGAATTTACTAGTTTTTATCTGATTTGTAATCTAATAACTTTATACTCTTATTTTTACTATTAACGTATACCTTATATAAACTGGCTGAATTCATGTCATATTTTTGCGATTTCACACTATTGCAAGAGTGAAACAGGACCTTTTTCAGACTGGCAAATGCAAACTATGAAATGGATTTTAGCAGGCTGCAACTTGGAAACTATAAGTAAAAACCAACAGATGAATAAAATATGCATACGTTCATGTAGTAACAGAAGAGTTTGTAAGACTTGCCTTTCATTTTACTTTAAGCATGTGTCAGATTCAGTTAAATATTCCTTGTTTCTGTAGTCTCCCTTTCTGTGCCACTAGAAAGTAATTCCCACAACACAGTATGTACAGTAATACAAAAAATGTATGTGGCCAGGTAATAAGCCATGACTAATTTTTTCCAGGGGTGACAGTGTGGTGTAGTGGATAGCATGTCTGCCTCATAACAAGAAGGTCTTCAGCTCAAGTCCTGGGCTCGTTGGGGGCGTTTCTTTGTGGAGTTTGCTTGTTCTCCCCATGCTTGTGTAGGTTTCTCCGATTCCCTCCCACAGTCCAAAGATATGCACATTAGGCTAATTGGCTGTTCCAAATTACCCCTAAGTGTGTGAGTAAGTGTAAATATTTGTGTTTGCTCTGCAATGGAATGGCGAGTGTACAGGGTGAACCACACCTTGGCCTGAATTGGCTGAGCTCCAGCCTCCTCGTAATCCTTGTAGGATTAAGCGAAATGGGCAAATTAAATGAATTATACAACACTTGGAGGAGTATGATGCTGTAGCTGGCTACAACCCTGTTCAGGAAAAAAGCAGTAACTGAAAATGACTAAATGCTATTTTTTTTTATTCAGTGCATACAGATACAGGTACAGTAGGTAAGTATCCACCTGTAAGGTGTACATGTAGGTAGATTTATGAAATAATGACCAATGAATATAGATAACAAAGTCTATATAATACTGTAAACTCACTATGAATTGCAATGTGTAATTGAGGTGTGTGGTTGTACATAGTGGGGCAGTTGTACAGTGTAGTGTTTTTATGTATATATGGCACACAGACCCATATTATGTCATGTGTGGTCTTGCACTATAGAGAGTTTAACACTTCACATTTTCACAAGTCACGTAATCAGCTGAAGCCAAAAAACAAGCAAGGATTGGCAGGACTCTAAATAGACCATATGTCATACAGTTAAGTCAGAGCTGACTGCAGTTAATGGCAGAGAATTTGCATTATTACCTTTTTTCACTCAGTTTTCCCATTGTTTTAATACCCCTCATCAAAATGCTTTGAGTTTTGTTTGATATTTTAGGTCAGATGGCATTTAAGTTTTCCATTCTTTTAAGAGTAGTTTTAGAGGCCGCATAATAGTCAGCCATACTAAAGAGTTGAAACGTTATCTTATTTAAATGTAAGCAATAGCTAAGACACTGGGGGGAAAACCCTAGGTTTTTTGATTGTGTCCTTTATAAAGGTTGCATAAGGTAGTGAAATCTGTGCACAAGGACAAAAGAAAATTGCTCACAAAAAGGGAATGTAATTTTCATTAACAAAAAGACTCTATATACTGAGAATGATGACAGACAGAAGGAGAATGTCACAACATCTTCGCTATCTTCTTAGCCTGTCCACTACAACCTATTCTATTCACCGATCACACCAGCATTCTATTTACCGATCTCATTCACCTCATTTCTAATCATATGCCCTGGAACAGACCTGTCACCATTCGCCAGCAATTAACATTACAGTACATAATGCTGCATTTGTTACCCCAGGGAATTATGGTAAATATCAGTTGACAAGAGGAAAGTGGTTTTCGACACATGGTCCCAAGTGGTATTTACCACTAGAAACTGGTGCTTGCTGGAGTACCTCCATTTTTTTCCACTCACTGACTTTTCACCTTTATCCTTAGCAAAGGTGGCATCCAGGGAGCAAATAATTGGTAAAGAAACCACTAGTTAGTAATGATAATAATAGTTTTAGTGAAAAGTGAAAAAGAAAAAAGTGACATCAAATGTATATTATTTATAAAACAATTTCTGTTTAGTTGATAAGGTATCTACAGTGGAATTTAATATAATCCATAAATTTAAAAAAATCTAATACATCTTTCTGTCAAAATGTTTTGTTTAGTCAGAGCCCACAAATATATCTGTATTAAACATGAAAACATGAACATTATCAGCATTAATTACATCAATATCTCTTTCAATGCTTGATCCGCAATTTTAGTTACTCTGACAACCCTGACATTGGGTAAATGGGTCCCAAATTGTTGCGAGACGTATGCACCACCTGACATCTGGTGATCATGGTAAACCCCAGTGGTAATGAATGCAACATAAGGACTTGGCTTTGCACACACTTCTTGTGAAGTATTACTCCTGTGACTTTCTACCAGAGTATACCAAGTTGTTTTGTTCCTGACATTATTCTACTGAATGTCCACTTTTTCTGTATTTTGACCTTCACCTTAGCCATGACTATGACAAATTAGTTGTGTGTGTGTTCTCTTTCTGCCTCATGTTAAGTATCTCTGCTTCATCTTGATTTTTGCTTGATCAATTGTTCTACACCTGTCCTCTGACCAAAAGCTTGGACTGTGGTTTTTTATACTACTGCTTAGTGATGTGTCATGAGAAGAAGAGAAAATGTTTGTTCTGTTTTACCATGTAGCTCATTGTAGATGTTTTATGTTTTAGATGGTTGTAGATCATCAGAATCAGAATCAGAATACTTTATTTATCTCAGAGGAAATTGTGGGCACACAGCTGCTCCATTCCAATTAAAAAATAAGATAAAGTCTGAATATAAAAAAAAATCCAAATATCTATCTATCTATCTATCTATCTATCTATCTATCTATCTATCTATCTATATATATATATACAAAAAAAATCCAAATATCTCTCTCTCTCTCTCTCTCTCTCTCTCTCTCTCTCTCTCTCTCTCTCTCTCTCTCTCTATATATATATATACATATACAAATAAAAAAACAGATATTCACACACACACACACACACACACACACACACACACACACACACACTGTGTGTGTGTGTGTGTGTGTGTAAGTCTAAATTAGAAATTGTTTAAGTTAATCAAAAAATTATCACTTAAATAATTCTGAGTGAATACCCCTATCAAGGGTTCAATAAATAGTTGAATGTGTATTTAAAAAAATATGGAACCTGAATAGCAACCTAATATATCAAGATATAGTGTTGATATGCCTAGGTTTCTTCAGTAAAGTAGTGCTTTTGAGTGTGGTAACTCTTTAGGCGTTCTGAGCTTATGTGGCAACACAAATGTGGCTTACAGTAACTTTATCAGCAGTTTCTTTCAAGAATGACTCAGCCTTTATGAGTGTCACAAAGGTGAACAAGTCCAGCTTGGTTTCAGCCATGTTCATGTTCTCAGTATAATGAATCATGGTCGAGCTCTTCATTCTGAGTCGTCTACAGAATAGTATCAGGTGACACAGAGTGTTTTTACCAGACACTGGCTTTCAAATTTGATGCAAAGATTCACTATCTGATTAACATTTAAAATCCTATATCCAGCCAAAAATGTTTTTTGATCCGGGAATAATATACTATGCTAGAACAGTGTACCTATCTTACTGCACTGGCAGATAATTCAACTTGATTTAAGAAGATACAGACTATAATCAAGAAAAATATTTTTAAAGCAATATTAATAATTTTACACATTTAGTTCTCTGAGTATATTATTCCCAACAAAAACAAGATTAAAAAGAATTTTGGTTGGATATAGAATTTTAAATCTTGAATAGATTGCCAATTTTTGCAGTGTGAGCCAGTCAACTTTGCTCCTCATAATTCTTATAATTAACTAACCAAGTGATCTACATTCCTATGACCACAGAGATTGCTTGGAGTGCTTGCTGTAGCATTTCTGTTGGATTTCTTTGTTTCATTAAGGCAAAAATCAACTATCACTATAGTTACATAACCCAGATTTGACTCTACAGAAGGTATTGCTTTTAACCCTAAAGCTGCTGAATTGCTTGTGTGGGTTTCTTCTGGGTACTCCAATTTCTTTCTTTTTTTTTTTTTCTTTTTTCTTTTTTTTTTTTAACCTGTCCTGTCCAGCATCATAGCAAGCAGAATGGCAGTCTGGTTGCAGTGTTGTGCTAAACAAATTTATGATGCTCCGGCCGCACAGCCCGGAAACCAGGGCACCTCCGACCCTCCTTCCCCACCCCCACCCTCCTCCCCACGAACTCCCACACTCACACATCCACTTTACATACACACCCCAAAGATTTTCAATAGGGTTAAGGTCAGTAGTGATACCAGTTCATGTGTGAAAATTATTCCTCATTCTCCCTGAACCACTCTTTCTCTACTTGAGCCCCAATCTTATATCCATGCTATTAGTGAAGAAAAAGTCCATTGATGAGATAACCTGCTCATTCATTACATTCATGCTGTCAGCTGGCTTCATTTTATTGCCATATAATGTTGCTGAGCCTTGACCTGACCAACTGAAGCAATGCTTCAGATGGCTATTATGCACTGTTAAGGTGCTCCAACAAAATATCAGAGTGTGTGACTTTTCTTAGCCGGGAATTTTATAATCTTTTATTCAAAGTCATACTGATGTATGTACAGTGGCTTCATACCCCTTCATACAAAATTATTCATACCCCTTTAACTTTTCCACATTTTGTCACATTATAGTCACAAACCTAAATGTATTTTATTGGAATTTTATGTGATAGACCAGCACAAAGTGGCACATAATTGTAAAGGGAAAATGATACTTGTTTTTAATTAAAAAAAAAAAAATTTAACAAATAAAACTCTGAGAAAAGTGGTATGCAGCTGTATTCAGACCCCATACATTGCATAACCACTTTCTGCCGCAATTACTGCTCCATATCTTTTGGGGTATGTCCCTACCAGCTTTGCACATCTAGAGACTGAAATTTATGCCCACTGTTCTTAGCTCAAGATGAGTCAGACTGGATAAAGATCATCTGTGAATAACAATTTTCAAGTCTTGCCACAGATTCTCAATTAGATTTATGTCTGGACTTTGACTGGGCCATTCTGTGTCCACCCGAGTCTCAAGCCTTTTGCAGAGTCTTAACAGTTTTTCTTCCAAGATTGCCATGTATTTGGCTCCATTAATCTTACTATCAACTCTGACTGGCTTTCCTGTCCCTGCTGAAGAAAAGCATCCCCACAGCATGATGGGAATTGTGTTAGTTTTTTGCCACACATAGCATTTTGCATTTAGGCCAGAAAGTTGAATTTTATTTTGTCCCCACATGGATTGTGGCAAAAAAAGAAAAAAAAACCAAAACAAAAACAAAACAAACAAACAAACAAACAAAAAAAAACCCAAAACAAAAAGGGACTTCTTATGGCTTTCTTTCAAAGAAGGATTACTTTTTGCCACTCTTCCATGAAGGCCAGATTTGTGGAGTGCACAACTAATAGTTGTCCACTGGACAGATTCTCCCCCTGATCTGTGGCTCTCTGCAGCTCCTCCAGAGTTACCATTAGCTGGTTCTCTGATCAGTGCTCTCCTTGCTCGGCCTGTAAGTTTAGATGGATGGCCATGTCTTGGTAGGTTTTCAGTTGTGCCATACTTTTAAAATTTTTGGAAGATGGATTAAACAGTGCTCCGGGCATTTATATATATATATATATATATATATATATATATATATATATATATATATATATCTGTGTGTGGCAGGAGGCCACATATTTAGCAAGCGTATACTGATGTATGAGAAATTTGGTGAATATGCTGGCATACGTCAAATAAGTTATGGGTAAGTTTTGTGAAAGTTAACAGCACACTGGTATAAGTCGTAACACGGTGAGCTCATACGTTCTGCATACACTGGTCATAAGTTGTAGGTAAGTTATGCGATTGTTCACACACATTATTTCTAAGTTACAAATAAGTTGAATATAATGTCTAGCATACTTTGAACCTATGTATAACTTATACCAACAAATGCCTAGCGTGTTGGCAGTGTTCGCAACTTATGACCAACGATATTCTAACTTATGCAGCAGTGTATCCCCGACGATTGATCACATGATGTAGCCTATAACAGGTTGCCGCTTGCTGATTCAAATCAGATCGGCACTAGACATCACAGTGTCAACATCACTCTCATGCCAAAGAAATAGATGAGGTCATGCTGATGTTGGAGGACAGCTAGTAGGTATTCTCATCTCAGCCTTGCCAAATCCTACAACAACAAAGGAGTTCATCCAGGGCAAGAAGTGGAAGGTTTTAGACTGGCCAAGTCAATCTCCAGCTTTAAACCCTATTAAGCATGCATTTTATTTGCTGAAGAGGAGACTAAAGGACTAACACCACGATACAAACAACAGCTGAAAGAGGATGCAGTGAAAGCCTGGAAAAACTTCACAAAAGAGGAATGCAAAAGTTTGGTGATGTCAGTGGGTCACAGGCTTACAGTTATTGCAAGCAAAGGATTTGAGACTGGATATTAAGTATTATTCACTTTAATCTATTTTGAGTATATCTGTTCCAATACTTTTGCTCACCTAAAAATATGTTCTGTTGGAAATAATGCTATTTTCTATGTTGTGTACCAAATCTAGATGTAAATACCTGGAAATAAAAACTGAAATGCTGCGATGGCCTGGCAAGCTGTCCAGGATGTACTCTGCCCTCGCCCAGAGTCGGCTGAGATGGGCATCAGCCTCCCCACGACCCTATAGGATTAAGTGGTTCAGAAAATGAATGAATAAAGGCTGAAATGTTGATCTCTTTTCTCATATATATCAAATATTTTCAGGCTACAGCAAAAAAAAAAAAAAAAAAAAAAAGGAATTGGCCTTACTGTTCCAATACTTTTGGAGGGGATGTTGGAGATTAGTTCAATATACAGTAGTGTGCAGTGAAGTTATACACCACCACTTTCGTCTAAAAGGGCTCCTAATAATAAGAAGTAAAAAATTACTTCTCTATAATTTTTTTGGGTGAAAATGTAGTCAACAATGCTATTGTAGGCAATGAGGACCAAAAAATAAATAAATAAATAATTCCGACAATTGAGGTAAAAGTATGGCTAATAAACAAAAACACTGAAAATACCAATTTTCCAGAAAAATTTAAAGGTGTCACAATTTTTGTGAACACATATGCCTGAAAGGTTAAATGGGATGTAATCAAACTAAAGGGTGGCCACAATAAAGAATGACTTTTTTTTTCCTCAAAAAAGAAACTGTTATTTTTTTATTACCATATATTGTTGTCCCCCAGTGCAGCTAACTGGGTTATCAAATGCTGGCCATGTCTCTCAGTGTCTGTGGTGAGAGGCATGTAAAAGAACCATTGCTGATTTTCGTCAAGAGTAGGCTGCATAGCCGTCAGCATGTTTCTGCCCTGCGATGGCCTGGCGAGCTGTCCAAGGTGTACTCTGCCCTCGCCCAGAGTTGGCTGAGATGGGCACCAGCTTCCCCGCGATCCTAATTAGGATTAAGCGGTTCAGATATTGAATGAATGAATGAATATATTGTTGTTTGTTTACTTATTCTTATCAATATGAAATAAACTCTTGAATAGAACTTGGTTTCTAATTTATCTTTATTTTGTTAATTGTACAATCATCACTGCACCTTACTGTATTTTTTTATTTCTTCACTTGCTAAACCATTCCATATGGTTTAAAACTCAGGAAGGGATCTTCATCAGGCTGACACTGGGAATGAATCTGATGAATCATCTGGGTTTAACAATGTTTGCTTAAACAAATTGGCCAAATAAAACTCTCTCTCTCTCTCTCTCTCTCTCTCTCTCTCTCTCTCTCTCTCTTTCTCTCTGTGTGTGCATGTGTGTACTCTGAGGAGGCAGATGATTTAATACAAATAACTATTAAATAGGAATCTGATGCAAATGTTGCAATTAGCCCTGCTGTTGGTAAACACACCTACAGCACTGATTTCATGGGCAGTCATCTCTGCAGATAGCTAATGAATGCATAAGTATACAGAATGCATAAGTGTACAGGGGGAGAAGTGTTGCTGGAATGTACTCTGGCATTCTTTTTTTTTTTTTTTTTAGATTACTTTGTGTTCTGCTGTTTAACTTCAAAAGATATGTCAACAGGAACAGTTCATCTGTGGTAATATAGGGAGGCATTTATTGTATTAATCCAAACAAAAAACCTTCACTAAAGGGCACAAAACATAAATAATACATGGCCTGTAGTCCCTATAGTTTTTCTTTGGAGGACAATGCTAAGTCCCTGTTTCTATCTCTTTTGGAGGTCAGTTACAATAAAATAACAAACAA
>JAQMYF010000005.1:21993871-22010169 GCA_030014195.1 Neosilurus mollespiculum | reverse complement strand
CACACCAATAATAATAATAATAAAGAATTTGTCCGTAGAAGAACATAGGTTTGAATGCTTTCAGCATTCACACCAATTAACCTAACATGGATTTCTTTGGACTGTTGGGAAATAAAAGGAATGCCCAAAGGAAACCTATGTAAGCACAACAAGAACATGCAAACTCCACACAGAAACACCCTCGCTGAGCCCATGAATTGAACCCAGGACCTTCTTTCTGTGAGGCGGACATGGTAATCACTACACCACTGTGCCACTCCAAAGAGTTACTATTCTGTTTAGAAATCACTTTTTCTGATTTGATGTTGCACATCCTGTACTGAGGAATGAATGATACGATGTCTGTGAAGAATTTTACTTCCATGCGATTAAGTTAATTGGCTTTTCTGAATTGCCCCTTTGTGTGCGTATGAGTGTGAATGGTTGTGTGTGTGTTGGCCTTCAGTGGACCAGGAAGCTGTTCAGGATGTACAATACCTTCGCCCAGAGTTGGCTGGACCCTAGTAGGAATTATAATTAGGCAATTAAATAAATTAATGAAAACCCCATTGCACCTACGGTTGACCACATGAAATTCAATTATTGATGATGGTAAAAAATTGCACACCAGCAGGTATTAAAGAGTCCACTTTTAAAAAATTTATTGTTTAAGATGCACAGATCTGATATGTGGCTGGATATGTGGAGGAAGTAGCTGGGGAGAGGGATGTCTGGACCTCACTGCTTAGGCTGCTGCCCCCGCGACCCGACCCCGGAAGAAGTGGAAGAAGATGAGTGAATGAATGAGATCTGATATCTGTGCAGTCAAAAGTGGAATTTAAGTCAAAAATTTGTCAATAAGACAGAAATAGCTTCTGTTCTTAAAGAATTATCCCATTAACAAAACCTTAAATCTAATATTATTGCTTTCCCCATAACATCCTTATAATCTTTTTTTTTTCTCCCTACAGTTTACAACACAGACTCAGTCCATGTGACACTTCCACTATCCGACCACAAGACGGCGGTGGATACTACAGTAACATCTGAGCCAACCACTATCTCGCTAATAAACCACACACTATTGAATTAAATATTAGGCTTTGCAGTGTTAAGAGGTCACTGACTGCAGAAATTACACTCCTAAGTAATTTTTCTATACTTTGAGCTGGGGCAAGTAATCTCAGTCACTGGAATGTAAGCAGGCTAGGCTACTGAGATACTCAAAAATGTATATATACATATATATATATATATATACATAAACTGTATATATACACATTATATATATATATATATATACACACACACACACACCCATGCTTGCTTTTGCTTCCTGCAAGAGATGGCTCTACAAATTACTGACTTGAGGGGTTAATAGTTATGCATGCTTCACACTTCAGTTTTTTTTGTTGTTGTTTGTTTGTTTGTTTATTGTACTATTTATTGTTTGCAATTCTATTAACATATATTTTGCATCTTCAATGTTTTTGCCATGTTGTGTAAATCAACTTATAAAAACCTATAAATATCCATTTTTATTCCAAGTTATTAGGCAAAAAATGTGGAAAAAATGATGAGGTAAATACTTTTTCAAGCCATTGTGTGTATGTATGTATGAGTTCTGCAGACAAATTAACTAACATGAATGAGATGACTAGCTAATTAAGTTGTTAGAATTATGACATAAAGTTGACAGTAACTACAATACACACTTGGAAAAGGTACACTGTAGCTGTCACTACCCACAAGGGTATTTCTGTACATTCACATTATCATGTACAATATATAAATGTGAGGGAAATAAAATTCAGGGGTGTCAGGCGCCTCTGGGGCCACTACATGTTTTGTGCCCATGATCTGAGGAAAGCCTGTGGCCTGCCTGGTCTGAAATGTCATGTATGTGCTCATTTATAAACCCAATGCAAATTGATGGAATTCGAATCAATTATTGATCAAAAAAAATCTCAAATTTTTAAAATAAATCCATTCTGTTTAGATTAAATTAAGTTTCATGCTAAACATTCACCATCAATACATGTGATTATATATTGCCTGGTAGCAGGGCTGGTCAGTTGTCACAGCCTTTCCTGAACTTGTGGGTCCCAATTGGTTATTATCTATGAATACAGAATTTGTGATATCTTTGTAATTAGCGTTCATATTTTCATCATTTTAAGACATTTGCAATCCTGAAATGGAGAGCTATCCAGTGAAAATGAAAGTTATCCAATTGAGATACTCTAATAAATTATCTAATAAAAAGTCTGATATTTAATTTTTTACTGATTATACCTGTAGAAGAGCAAACATATGATTTACTGCACTATTTGCTTACTGGATGATTTATGTGATTATTGTACGAGTACTTTACTCACTGAAGTGAGTGTAAGATTATTTTATTACTTCCATTCCACTCAATTAAAAGGATTGCTTGGCCAAACTTGTTCGGGAAATATGATGTTCTAGCTCTGTGACCTAAACATGGTGACGTGACCATCTGAAAAAGGAAATTTAATGTAAACTAGTTTTCAAAACACCAGATTTCAGCATACAAAAGACAGATAAAAAGGAGCTTGAACAGTTGGCATCAAGATAAAACCTTCCAGGACGAGATGACATATGGTGTCATTTTTCGGTAGGAGAGCCATAGTTCAACGTGGCATTTGCGGCAGGCTAGGGGATGAAGGACCACTCAGAAGGTATCTGAGGTCCTCTACTGACTATAAAATAAACATGACAGAGGGATTAATTAAAAGGAGGGGTCTTGATGGACCAATAAGAGTCTAAAAATTAGTCATGGGAGAGAGGAGGAATTTTGGGGATCCAGTCAGAGCTAGAGGATGGTAGACCAGTCAGAGCAGAATGGGCATGTTTTAAGCCAATGCAGGGCTGGTTGTTTCAATCTTTGAACAATTTCCTTTTTGTGAATGATTGTAAGCTACTTTAAGGTTAAATAAACACCTGAAAAGCAAATTTGGATCTGTTGCATGGCATTTTTTGCTATGACCTAAACCACACTAAAGGTACTAAAGTTACAAATTGGGTACCACTCAAGTGAAAGGCAATACTGTTTGTTGTGGGAGTGTATAGGCCAAATTTAATGCCAAGCTCAGGCAAACAGAAGGAACTATCCAAACTCACAGTAACAGGCATGTGCATGTAATCTACTCTGCTGAAAAATCCAGCTTGGTCTGAGCAGCCACCAGGTGTCCAAAACACGACTCAGTGCTGCTGGATGGAAATAATTTCTAAACTATTGCAACTAATGCAGTGTTGTAAACCAACATTTTTTTTAAACTAATTTATTCAAATAATCAGAAACATGGAAAATAAGTATGACGTTTTGGAAGCTGGTCAGTTTAAACTGGATTTTTTTTAAAGAATTTTTTTTTTAAATATTCTAATTGCCTTACTGTGAAGTACTTTTCCAGAATTTGTTAGCATTGAAACAAACAGCAATTCAGAAAATGTTCATATTAGCATTTAGTTATGTTTTGGACAGCTGGTAGCTGCTCAGTATCAAGCTGGATTTTTCATCAGGGTAATGAAAGCAATATGAAATAATGCATATTCAAAAAAATATTTACTGATTTACAATTAACCAAAACTAAAGCTTGTCATTCACAAAAGATTAATCTGAATAGCCTTCATGTGAATTCTCCACTTATTGAACAGAACTTAAGATATTGCATGGGGATACAGACAGTTAGATCCATGCGAAAGAGAAGAGCCTGTTCCCCTCCTCAGACCATTAATATAAATCAGGGCAAATCTGACAGGTTTGGCGTTTAGTTAAAGCGGAGCTGTAATTGAATCACCAGCCAGGCCAGATGTTCACAGATGTCGAGCGACTTGCAATTTTCGCTTTACAGCTGCACGTTACAGCCTTCCACATCTGTTATAGTATTAGAGAAAGAATGCATATCAGGGCTTAGTGAAGAAGGTCTGAATTAAAGAGCCGTGCCGGGGGAGAAAAATAAG
This sequence comes from Neosilurus mollespiculum, assembly GCA_030014195.1. Lineage (NCBI taxonomy): Eukaryota > Metazoa > Chordata > Actinopteri > Siluriformes > Plotosidae > Neosilurus > Neosilurus mollespiculum. The sequence goes on along the minus strand of JAQMYF010000005.1, from coordinate 22,006,206 downwards.
ACAGTCTGCTCTCACGCAGCGCATAAACCGACTTATTAAATTGTCGCTGTGCGGTGCTGATTATTGACCATTTAAATTAGACTCAAGTAGGCAAAAGTTGCTCAAATACACATCGATCATTCTGTCAGATTCCCGCCCCGCCCCCTGAGCGCTCATTGGCTACAACTCTAACACGTCACTAGAGGAGGGTCTTCAAAAAGGTCGACTCGGCGCTCCTTGTTCTGCTGTAATTTAAGCTCAGATTGATGATGAGGAGGAGGAGAGCAACTCACTGAGTGTTCAGTCTTTACTGAAGGTGTTTAATAATATGACAGCCTTCAAACCCCACATTTAAAACAGTGTGGCTGTTAGTCAGCACTTCTTCATCCAAGCAGACACTGTTTTGTCAGGGACAGTGAGGAGCATGAAGAGGGAGAACTGAACTCAAGTTACTTTTGCACAACTTGGATTATTGATCGCTGTGATTTTCTCCGACGCATTAAAACGACTTCTGGTTTCTTTGCAGTCAGTTTGGTATCCTCCATCGGAAAATAAAGGTATGTTTAATCAATCAGGAAATGCACAGATTCTTTTTTTAGCGCGTCATCTTCTGCTCTTTTTTTTTTTTTTTTTTTTTTTTTTTACATCAAGTTCAATAACTTATAAACAAGTACACACTTCCATCCACTTTAAACATTACAGACTTTAATGGCATTGTTTTTTTTGTGACACTTGAGATTAGACGCGTGTACATGGGATTACAATGCGATTGCATTTCCCTTTCCTTTATTTTCTCTTTTCCTTCCTGTATCTCTAACTCCTTTACTAGAGGAAGCCACTATTGCTGACTTCTAGGCCACTTCTGTGGAGACTTGTCGTCTCTCCTGTGCAGAAATGATCCTGAACAGAGTCTCAGCCATCACCGGAGTGTTAATTTAGAGAGAGAGAGAGAGAGAGAGAGAGAGAGAGATGTTGTAATGAAATGGTGAGGCTTGCAGTTATGGCCCCAGAGTGCATTATTAAAGGAGGAGGATATATTACCTCAGTTCCAGCAGGATCTGCTTCTTGCTCACTGGCTTCTGCTGCTATTTATAGAGGCTAGAACTGCACTGAACGCTCGGACTCGCCTATTTATTTTAATTAGGCAATTACCCGACAGTCACTCGGGCATGTGCATGTAGTTAGGTATAAATGCACTCGACATACTGTACAGTATATTTATCCTCTGATCAAGAGATTCGTTTCTGTCATTATAAAGTTCGTGTTACGGCAGAAGGTCCACTCTGGTGTTTAAATAGATTAATTAATGCTTTTTACTTCTATAACTTCAGGACTTGCCATCGTGCATAATACATTATAAAGTCTTAAAAAGCATGGGTCGTAATTAAAACAATTTTTTTAAAGTATACCTCACTGTGAAACTCTCCACAGCCAATTTATTTACGAGTTCATGGTTTTTTCTTCTCAGGCAGTCTGAATGATTAAACTACATGCATAATTAACGGTTCCCATTCACTTGCCCGGTATGTGAAATACACATGAAATACAGTGTTATCTCTTGGAAATAAAATGGAATTGGCCCAGATTTCTCCTGTATGCTATGATATTAAAAAAAAACACTCACTCACTCAAACGGTTGTTTGCCAAACTGCTTAATCCTATTAGGGTCGCAGGGTGGCTAAAGCCTATCTCAGCTTGACACTGGGCGAAAATGTAGTACACCCTGAACAGCTCGCCACACCAACATGCACACAGCCATTCACACTCACAACCAGGGACAATTTGTGAAAGTCTTTGGACGATAGGAGGAAACCGGAATACCCAGAGAAAACCCACACAAGCACTCAAACCCAGGACCTTCTTGCTGTGAGACGAACATGCTAACCACTATGCCACCTTGTTGCCTATTAGAAAACATAACCATTCCTATGTCTTCTGTTTCCTGACACTTGAGCTCAGACTCTTGAACTTTTTCCGCTGTCTATGAATTGTTGTTCCACGGCCAAGTTGCCCTGCATGTGTATTCTTTCCTCGGCTGTCTTGCAGTCTTGTTACTGTTATTGTAAATAGACAAAGAATCAAAGCAAGATGTAAAATAGGTGCATAAGAGATACTAAGCCTGTGAGCTGAGGTGATTTCATCTTTCACCTTTGCATTCATCCAAAATGGTCTGATAATGTAAAGTAAAACACATCAGATATTCACTAGTGAGTGTGTAGTTTTATTATAAAGTCAGAGCCCTTCCCATAGGCAGCTGTTTAGTTTAGTAGGAGTGATCGGGTCCATATATTTACGAGGAGCCGACTTATGTTGTTTCTGTGTGTCGGTAATATATTCAAAGAATTGTTTCAGTTCTGGCATTCATGACTTTACAGAATCATGTCACAGGGAATGGACGTGGTAAATCAGTGCAAGTACAGATAATACACTGGCACTGTTAACCTGAGGTTTTGGTACACCTGCCAACTTCCAGAACACTGATAATTCAAATAGATAATGTTAGAAAAATAACCTCAGCTGTTTTATAGTAACACAGTATGCTGGTCATCAACTTCTTCCGCTTGGTCCGGGGTTGGGTCACAGGGGAAGCAGCCTAAGCAGTGAGGTCCACACGTCTAGTTTAGCCAGTTCTCCCCAGCCACTTCCTTCAGCTCTTCCACGGGGACACCGAGGTGTTCCCAGACCAGCTGAGAGACATAGTCGCTCCAGTGTGTTCTGGGTTGACCTCGGAGTCTCTTCCCAGTTGGATATACCTGAAACACCACACCAGGGAGGTGTTCAGGAAGCATTCTAATCAGATGCCTGAGCCACCTCAACTGGCTCCTCTCAACATGGAGAAGCAGCTGTTCTACTCCAAGCTCCCCACGGATGGCTGAACTTCTCACCATATCCCTGAGGGAGAGCCCACTGCTAAGGAAGCTCATTTCAGCAGCTTGATTTTGGTTCTAAGTATAACTAAAACCAAGACGACTACATAAACGCACTCTCGGCTTTATTGCATCCTGAGGTTTATTCCCTTAATTTTGGTGGTTAAATTGAAGCCCTTATCCTCACTGCTTTTCTGAAGATGTGCACATCAACTGATACAGAGTCGAGCGGAGTTCTGCAATGGAGTAGATAAGACGCATTTCTGAACCTGTAGCTTGGGTATTTCAGATGGAGATTATCTTCCTTAAGTTCTCAGAGGGATAATATAATTGTTCTGCATTGAAACAGAGGCGTGTGATATTCCCCCAGGGTCCCATTCATGGGCATTGTCTCACTTTCAGGTCTGCGACAGAGCGATGATTAAAAAGCAGGGATTTGCATTCTCATGAAATGAACTGCAGGCAAAAGTATTTGGGCTGCTTTTGAATAGTGCAGGCAGTTGTACGCAAATTACAGTGCTTTCTTGGGAGAAAGGGTGTCAAGCATGTCCTGTTTGTGCTTGGAATAAATTCAGGTTTTAAAGTATACAGACTGAAGGATGTATGGGGCGGATGCAAAATACTACTGTATTGCATTGGTCATCCCTTTTGATTTATCTAAGAAATATACATCTATTTTAAAGAATGATTAAAATATTCAGGATATTTCAGTGGACTGATCGTGTATTTCTGCAAAAGTATATAGCCTATTAATTTACCATGGCTTTAATCCAGCAATCTTCTCCTTCAAGACTATATTCAGCCATGAAGTCAATAGTGTTGGAATGAGTTGGAACGAGCAGCTTGTCAGTCCTCCAGCAGGAAACCAGGCGTGTAGCTTCATGTCAGGTTTGGGATATTTGGAACGTGTTGCCCTATTTGCAAAGGAAGTGCTTACGCAGCCTGCCACACAAGTATATTAGACCTGTTTAGCCAGTTCTCACAGTCGAAAGTAACTGAGCATTAGAGACAGACACACTTTTGAGAGTACCTGTGCAAGGAAAAAAAAACCCTTGTCTTCTGGTTTTTGATTTTTTTTTTCTGAATCATATTTGTTCATAAAAAATGGAGGCAGATGATGCTAATCATGCTGGGTAAGGCAATCAGATTCACCCTAGGTGCTTCGACAGCTTTAAGCTCTTGGCTAATGAAACATGGGACTTGGACAGTGGAGAAAAGCCTGGCATCACTGTGCTGTCAGACTGTTTTAAATGACTTGTTGGCTAAATATATATGTACTTTGCTAACACTTGTATCACATTGTCTTGATTTTACAGAATTGGTTGTTGTATTTGTATATGCTCATTTACTGCGGTTGTGGAAAAGCATGTGACCAGCCATGAGCGCAGAGAGAGAGAGAGAGAGAGAGAAATGTGACTTGAAGGAAGTGTTGAGCTTGTGGCCCTCTTGTTGCTTTTCATCATCCTAATGACTCCTGCTTGACCTCTTCAATCAGAAAAGCTCAGTTATGGCCCCTGGCCTTGCTTTAGCATCTCCTGTCTGCTGCTAGTTGATGTTTTTTCAGGTGAACCCTGAGAGGAAATGACATGTGCGAGAGCTTGAGATAAGCATGAAGCACAGCCCTTCCATCACCTCTCTGCTTTGTGTTAGAGACTCTTAACCTGAAGAACTCCGTGGTCTTGGCCATTTCCTCCACCAAGTGATTAGTTATCTCACTGTAACAGTCTGAAAATTTCATACGATTAATCAATATTTACATGATTGTTTACAATCAGAATACTGTGTTTATAACTATGAAAGGTTAAACTGTACATGTCTCACTGGATCATTACTTCAAACTAAAAAGATCCTCAAATGTGATCAGGAATTGTATAATGGGATTGCTTGTGCTGATAAACACGCATTCGTATTTGGCAAAAATAAGGGACCCTACATGTCACAAATCTTCTTGTGATTCACACAAACACCCAACACATAGTTTAAATGCGAAGCACTGGATGGACGTGTCACTGAGAATGTTTTGTTTCTTTCTTGATAATGATTGAAAAAGCATAGTACATGAGCTGTGCTTAAAGTTAACAAACAAAAAACATAGTTAATATTTGTAATTCTGCTGTGCAATTTTAAATGATGTTAAATATAGTATACAACAAAGTTTCATGGCATGTCTATTAATTTTTCTGGTAACAACAGCAATGATTATCATTAAACATTGTCGTCTTTTTCATTTCTCTTGAAATCATATGCCCCCTTCTGTTTCTTAACTGTTAGTCTCAGACCTTTCTACTTTTTAATGAATCGGTGTTGCTCTGCCAAATTATCTCACTTGTGCAAGTTTTTCATTCATTTATTTATTTTTTTTTACAAATTTTTATATACTGTATTTTCCTGCAGTTGAAATTTTTCTCTGCCACTGCGGTGCCTGGAGAGCAGTTGGGGATTAGATACCTTGCTCAGGAGCACTTCAGCCGTGAAGGTGGACGAAGGGGAAGGTGCTGCTCACTCCCCTACATGGCCATTGGGGCACAACTGCCCCCAGATTGTTGATTGATCTGTTGATCTGATCAGTTTTGTTATTGTTATTGTAGACAGACACAGAGCCAAAACAAGAGGTATAACAGGTGATTAAGAGATACTGAGGGGAGCTGAGGTAGTTTTGTCAAGAAATCTTTGTATTCAGCCAAAATGAACTGATAATAGAAGATATAGAACACATTGGCTATTCATTAGTGAATGGGTAGCTTTAAAGTTTATACTGTATGTCTGGCATGTACTTTCTCCCTGAGACAACATGAGAGAGAAGCCTTGAAATGAACCCAGCTCAAATTTGAACACGGCCTCTTTTGAGTGACACAGAATTGTGGGATCATATTTCTGCAGGATGCCTTAATATCCAGAAAAATTCTCTTGAAAACATACAGTCTTCATTAGCTGGGATAAGAGCAGAGCAAGACGGAAGCATGATTACAGAAACAGTACAAATCTACCATGCACAAATTAGATTATCCACAGAAACAGAAAAGAGAGTCTAAGGTGTAGAATTTTGAAGAAGTTATTTGAGGCTACATGTGAGATGTACAGGATGTGAGTCATGAGAACATGAAGTTTCAAAAAATAATGGTTTTGCAGTGACAGTTTGATTTAAGTAAGGATAAAAATGGAAATTGAAACTAGGAAAATTATTCTGTACATGCATTTTTTTAATGCTAATTATTATGCCAGGCATGTAGATTTCTCTCATGAGTATTAATCCAGATGTTTGTGTTTAATTCCACTCCATTTAGTGTTTACTCATCACACTTTTCCCATTCCAGTCCAGTGATGGTGAATAGCCGTGTGGAGTCATCAGCGGTGGCTGTAACAGGTGGAGGAGTAGGTGGAGGTGGAGCAGGCCGATCGTGTGCCGGCTGCGGTGGCCGCATCTCTGACCGCTTCCTGCTCTTCTCCATGGAGCGCTATTGGCACACGCGCTGCCTGAAGTGCTCGTGTTGCCAGGCACAGCTGGGTGAGATTGGCACCACCTGCTATAGCAAAGGGGGCATGATCCTCTGCAGGAATGACTACATCAGGTATGCCAAGCATGATGGGAGCAAATCTGCAAGCATAAAGTAATCAGGAAGCGATATAACTGAAGATATGTTAAAAATGGAATGACATGATGCAGAAATTATTTGTGGTGGCCTCCTCTAGGGGATCAGACTGATTGTGCAGTATATATGTTCTACCTATTATTAAAAGGTATAAAGTCATAATAAACTAATCAAGAAAATGTAGTCCTTACTGTTATTACTGATGTTTTTCCAGTCAATGTTTCTTCTGTATCCATCAGTCTGAAATCAGCATTAGTTACAAAGTTCCTAGCTGTAAATTCTGTCCAGCATGAAACCAAAATGAGTAGGTTTTGTTTTTGTTATCAGCCCTCATAAGCATGATTGCATGCATATGTTCTACTTAATGGCTGACACGGCCGTCCATGTTGCGCCATGCTGAGGACTGTAGCCTTTCTGAAGCCATCTGTAGCTTATTTTCCTTCTGGGAACCAAGCTGTGTACATGTACAGTAGCCAGGACAAGAGAATATAAAATGCCTCAGTCATGACAGGAACTGTGTGGGTGTGTACAACATGGGCTTGGGAGTAGCCACATCCCTCATTGGCCTCCCACACTCCTTTCATGTGTTCCTGTCCCCAAAAGACCCAACCTTCAACACTTGCCCATGTGTCAAGCCTTATTTAGCTTAAGCCATGCATGATTATGAGACTGCATGATTAAAATATACTGCTTAACCACTAAATCACAGATAAATGGATGAAATCCATTGTCAAGAAAATTAAAAATACATATTTACTTATTCTTTTAAAAATTTACCTCTGTACTTCCTTTTCCAAGTCCAAATCTTGTGGTATTACTTAATGACAATTTCCACTTGATTGCATGCTGTGACTATGATGACCCAGTTCTCTTCACCCTCTGTTCTTTTTGTATATGTTGCACTGAATTTCAGAGGTGAACAGATTAGATTTGTTTGCAATTATGAGGTGCTTTGAAACTGACCTCTACTTGTTTGGATGTGTGCGGTGAAGCATTGTCCCATGACCATATGGCACCGGTGCCCACAATGATCAGCACAGTGCCAAGTTGTGAGAGTGCTTGGCGTAGCCATTCTGATGGATTTTGATTCCTGTTGTCAGTGTCTCAGTTGCTTGGTCAAATACACTTTCGAGGGCAAAGAGTCTTGCAGACCCCCAAAAAGAGCTCAAATGGTGCAAGAGGGCAGATAACATCAAGCTGGCGCCAACATTCTAACAACAGACGAGGATTGAGATCCCAAGTCATAATCAGCCTGAGATTAAGATGGAAATCATGCCTTTACTAAAAAACAAACAGCATTTAAAAAAGGGGGCACAGTCCATGTAGGAGGGTTCATTTGTAAGCAATGGTGCAGTGATCTGCATGCAGCATTTTGGGTCAATTTGTGTTTGTACAACAATACAAATATACAACAATACTTTGTACAAAATGTAATTTGTTTTATAATGAATGTAATGAATGGTTGATGTACACTTATCTTTGTTAGAAGACAACACTGGGTGGTGCTTATAAATTTATAGCTGGTATGTTTAAATGCTTGGAAAGTATAGCTAGTGTGTGTGTGTGTGTGTGTGTGTGTGTGTGTGTGTGTGTGTGTGTACATACACACACATACATGGCAGCAGCATATTCTTTTAATCTGCCTGCATACTCTAAAACATATTCAAACTGCAGCACATTAAATATGTATAATGTACTGAAGCTAATCAAAAGGGCAGAGGCTCTTTGCCAAATGGCGCGGTATGGAGCCTGAGGTCCGATAAAAGAAGGGAGCATTAATTAGGGTGAACAGTGCTGCTTTCTGCCTCCCCCTTATTAAATTACTGTTTGGATTAAGATCAAAAATGCATTACTCTGGCTATGTTCAGTGCCAGGATAGCGATAGTAAGGAGGGAGTGTAGGAAGAGAATAAAGCGTAGACAGGAAGAGGAAGACAGCAGCTGCAGGCTGACCACCAGACATAACTGTGACTAAAAGTACAGTGGTGCTTGAGAGTTTGTGAACCCCTAACTTTATTAATTTCTCCATAAATATGGCCTAAAACATCCTCAGATTTTCACACAAGTCCTTAAAGTAGAGCCCAGTTGAATAAATGAGACAAATATTTTACTTGGTCATTCATTTATTGAGGAAAACGATCCAATTTTACATATCTGTGATGGCAAAAGTATGTGAACCTTAGATTTCAGTACCTGGTATGACCCTTTAACTGCATCTAAATGTTTCTGGTAACTGTTAAGTCCTGAGCATCATCTTAGAGGAATTTTAGCCCATTCCTCCATACAGAACAGCTTCAGCTCTGGGATGTTGGTGGGTTTCTTCGCATGAGCTGCTTGCTTCAGGTATTTCCACATCTCATTTGGATTAAGGTCAGGACTTTGACTTGGCCTTTCTAAAACATTAACTTTATTATTCTTTAACCATTCTTTGGTAGAACGACATGTGCTTAGGATTGTTGTCTTGCTGCATGACCCACTTTCTCTTGAAATTCAGTTCATGGGTAGATGTCCTGACATTTTCCTTTAGTATTTGCTGGAATAATTCAGAATTCATTGTTCCCTCAATGATGGGTAGCCATCCTGGTTCAGATACAGCAGAACAGGCTCAAACCATGATACTACCACCCCCATGTTTCTCAGATGGGATAAGGTTCTTATGCTGGAATTCAGTGTTTTTCTTTTTCTAAACATGACGCTTCTCATTCAGAGAAAAAGGTTCTATTTTGGGCTCATCCGTCCACAAAACATTTTTCCAGTAGCCTTTTGGCTTGTCCATGTGATCTTTAGCAAACTGCAGCTGAGAAGCAATTTTCTTTTTGGAGAGCAGTGGCTTTCTCCTTGCAACCCTGCCATGCAGACCATTGTTCAGTTTTCTCCTGATAGTGGACTCATGAACATTAACATAAGCCAATGCGAGAGAGGCCTTCATTCGCGTAGATGTTACCCTGGGGTCCTTTTTGGTCTTAACTTTTACACATCTTGCTCTAGGAGTGAATTTAGTTTGTCGACCAATCCTGGGGAGGGTAACAATGGTCTTAAATTTGTTCCATTTGTACACAATCTGTCTTACTGTGGATTGGTGTCCAGAGTCCAGACGCTTTAGAGTTGATTTTGTAACCTTTTCCAGCCTGATGAGCAGCAACAACAACCCTTTTTCTGAGGTCCTCAGAAATCTTTGTTCATGCCATGATACAAACAAACATGCGTTGACACCTGGATAGATCCATGTTCTTGAAGTCAAACAGGGTGCCCACTCATACCTGTTTGTCATCCTATTTATTGAAAACACCTGACTGTAATTTCACCTTCAAATACTAGAGGTTCACAAGCTTTTGCCACTCACAGATATGTAATATTGGATCATATTGGAAGTAAAATATTTTTGTCTTATTTATTTAAACTTTCTCTGCCAACTCTGGGCAAAGGCAGAGTACACACTGGACAGCTCACCAGGCCATCGTAGGGCAGAAACACGCTGACTGCTATGCAGCCTACTCTTGACGAAAATCAACATGGACCGTGATGGCCGTCCTTTGATAACCCAGTTAGCTGCACTGGGGGAGAGCAGTGACATCCCGTTGATAGTGGGGATTGAACCCCCAATCTTGGGATCAGTAAACCAGCACCCTACCACCAGGCCACCACTGCCCCATGATAGTCTAAAATAATTGATTTTATTGTAAATAAATGATTTAAGTCTGCTAATTCTACAAGTTATGAATGTTATATAGAGCAATTACCTGTTAGTAATAAGCCTAATCCTAAACTTGTTTACTATTGTCGTGTGTATGCAATGATACTGTGGTGGCTCATTTGTTAAGGCTTTGGGTTAAGGATCCAATGGTTGGGGGTTCAATCCCAGTACCACCTTGCTGCCACTGTTTGGACCGTGAGCAAGGCCTTTAACCATCAGTTGTATAAAAAAAAATGATACATGTACAGTCATGTGAAAAAATTAGGACGCCCTATCAAAGCCTGTGTATTTTTGTAACAATTTTGGATCTGTGAATATTTAATTTCAATTTTAACAATACTGAGAGATGAAAGTAATATAGCTGAACAATTGAAACTGAATAAAAGACTTTTCAAGATCTTCTGTAAAATGAAATTCTACAGAAATACATATTTTACCTGAGGAAAAGGTTAGGGCACCCTACCCCCTAATAGCTAGTGTTAACCCCTTTGGCTGAAATAACTGCAGTGAGACGCTTTTTATAGCCATTTGTCTGAAGAAAGTTTGCCCCACTCCTCAATGCAGAATCATTTCAACTGTGAGATGTTTGAGGAATTTCTTGCATGTACAGCCCGTTTCAAGTCACCCCACAGCATCTCGATGGGATTAAGATCTGGGCTCTGACTCGGCCATTCCAGGACTCTCCATTTTGTAGTATTCAGCCAGTCCTTGGTGGAATTACTGGTATGTTTTGGGTCATTGTCATGTTGTAGGGTCCAGTTCTGCTTCAGCTTTAATTTTCTGGCAGATGGCCTCACATGTTGCTCAAGCACCCTATGATATACAGTGGGATTCATGGTGGATCCAATGATTGTGAGCTGTCCAGGTCCTGCTACAGCAAAGCAGCCCCAAACCATGAGACTTCCACCTCCATGCTTCACAGTTGGCATGAGGTTCTTTTCCTGGAATGCTGTATTTGTTTTACACCAAACATGTCCTCTGTTCTGGTGTCCAAATAATTCAATTTTGGACTCATCTGTCCATAGAACATTATTCCAGAAGCTCTGGTCTTTGTCTAAATTCTCTCTGGCAAACATCAGTCTCTTTCTGATTGTAGAGGCTTTCACATCAATAGTAGCCAGAGCCTGCTGTAGATCCCGTGATGACATTTTAGGGTTTTTGGAGACCTCGTTTAGCATCTTGCGGTCTGCTCTTGAGGTAAACTTGCTAGGACGACCAGACCTGGGCATGTTGGCAGCTTTTTTTGATAGCCCTCCACTTGTTGACTATTTTCTGGACAATGGAATGATTTCAAAATATTTTGAGATCTTTTCCAATCCTTTTCCAGACTGATAAGCTGCAACAATTTTCTTTCTGAAGTCCTCAGACAGTTCTTTTGCTCTCACCATGGTGCTTACTCTCACTTCAACAATCAGGAGCACACCAAAATAAATGTCTGATGTTTAAATAGGGCAAGCCTCATTCAAAACGCTGAGTAATGATCTTCTAATCATGTGCACCTGATGTGATACACCTGTGTGTGTTGAGCTATTTTAAGTGCTGAAGAATGTGGGGGTGTCCTAACTTTTTCCTCATTTATAATATTCATTTTGTAGGATTACACTTCACAGAAGATCTTGAAAACTCTTTTGTTCAGTTTTAATTGCTTAGTTATATTATTCAAACTTCTCAGTATTGTTAAAATTGAGATTAAATGTCTATATATCCACAATTTTTACAAAAATTCACAGACTTTCATAGGGTGTCCTAATTTTTTCACATGGCTGTAAGTTGCTCTGGATAACAGCGTCTGACATAAATGTAAATGGAAATACTTATTAGTTTGCACATCACACACAGAGGGACAAAAATCTGGACCATCTTGCTGTAAGGTGGACATGCTAACCACTACGCCACTGTTCCACCCATTTTTATGTTTATGTATGTACTATATAATTATTTGTCTCAGACTTGGTGCATGTCGCTGAATTGAATAGTTCCCTTGATGTTCTGTATCAGGGACTATTCAGCAACATCCACCAAGCCTCAGGAAAATATTGTTAACTAGTTAACTGACCTTTTAAACTCATTATGGCATTTCTTTTTCTTTTTTTTTTCTTGAATTTTATGTAATGGATCTATACAATACATACATTCATTCATTCATTCATTCATTCATTTTCTGAACCGCTTATTCCTAATTAGGGTCGCGGGGAGGCTGGCGCCC
>JAQMYF010000005.1:21956171-21975437 GCA_030014195.1 Neosilurus mollespiculum | reverse complement strand
CCGATCTTATATGTATGTGTATATATATATATATATGTATGTATGTGTATATATAATGCTTTGAAACTAGAATGGGATATCTAATTGGCTAAACCCTGACTGACAGTAATTGAACTGTTACTACAAGTAAAGGTGACTTTCATTTTCACTGATATGGAATTATAAGAAGTCAACAATTTTCACGATAGGACAGATAGGCTAAATAATAGGCCATATAAAATGTAAGTAAGGATGAGCTTTGTTTTATCATTACTGCTTAGCACACTAGAATTGCTACGTGCGCTTTGCTGCTTATGTGTCCTGGATGCGACTTTTTGCTTACAGACAACAATGAGATGACACTATTCTTCCTTTGATAAAATATTTGATTTTGCTATACTGTATTAATCCCGCAAGTGAAATTATTACCTCTGCATTTAACCCATCCAAACTGAGCACACACACACACACTCTCAGAGCAGTGGGCTGCCACACACACTGGAGGCACCCAGAGAGCAGTTGGGGGTTAGGTGCCTTGCTCAAGGGCATTTCAGCCATGAAGGTGGAGAAAGGGAAGGTGCAACTCACTCCCCCACCGCCACACATTTTTCCTGCTGGTTCGGCAAAAGAATGAGCGACCTTTCGGTCCGAAAGTCAGGACTGTTATGGTCCGAAATCCACTTCTCTAACCATTAAGCTACGGTTGCCCCCAAAAGAGGGGTAGTCTACGGTTGCCTCCAGTCATGCTTGAGGAACCTAAGGCCCCTGATACTGAGGTTAGCATTAATTCAAAGGTGGCTGGAGAACAGAAAGAGTAAGACTGATATTTTTTAACACGTATGTCATTACAGAGCACTAGGAATAAAGAAGAATTACAGCAGCGAAAGAGAGAAGGAGGGAATGACACAAACACTATGAGAGAGTGGTGAAAAACCGGAGGGGGGGGTTGGTGGGGGGATTGGGCTGCAATCCCATCCAATCAGAGAGCTTTGAATAATTAAACTGATCAGCTTAATTAGCTCAATTAAGTTGATTTGACCACGGAACATGGCCATATGGCGAGAGGAAACAAAAGAGGGGGGAACTAATTAAAAGTAAAATAATGAGGATTTTAATTAAGCAGTTCCCCAGACGTCAGCAAGCAGGGATCTGTAGCCATAATTAAAAAGTGCTGTGGTGCTGGCAACATTTTCTCCCCCCTCTTTTAATAACTGTGAGGGGCTCCATCCATCTAATTAAATCTGTAAATGAATTAGCAACATCGAGGGTCTTCACTTTTTTTTTTTTTTTTAACACCCCACCTTCCAGTCTCACGTCCCAAGTAACTTTGTTCACCTACTACATGCTCAGTTAGTCTCACACACCCACTCAAAGGTGTGTGTGCGCGCACCTAATTCAGCACAACACATCTGTAATCAATGAAACTTATCATTGTTGATACAGTGTCCCGGTATTCAGGCAGGAGCTCAAAGACAGATCAAGCATCCCCAGAGTTATTCAATTATCCCGATGAATCGCTGGCTATCTGTTGTGAAAAGAAAGCAATTTGTTCTTCATACTCAACTTCTAAATTTAGAAAGTCACCATTTCATATGTAAATGTTTTAAATGCATAAAAAGACATGAGAACTCAACAAAAATTGTGTTCGTACTCCTTGAGATATACACTAAATAATATATATAAAATAAGGTGTGCACATTTTTTATACGTAAAGAATGCATAGTTTTAATGGTAATCCTGTTATGAAAGATTCCACACTGGAGAGCAATGTGAACCTTTTACTTTCTCTTGGTGAAGCATCTGGAGTCTTTTTTTACAGGTCTAATCCCCTGGTTAATTGCATGGGTTAGCCCTCAATTACCTCTGAGCCAGTTTGTTCTAATGAACAAAAGCTTATGTGTAATGTCAAGAGGTGTTTTGTCCTAATTTGCAATATTGAACACAAACATTTGTTCTTAGTTTTGGAGGCCCAGCGGAACATATGTGTGACCAATATTCCACAGCCAGAAACCTCAAAACATTTTAGTATTGGCCAGTGTTGAAGACCAGATTTGGGCAGCGTGACCTCATTTGCGACCAAGTCTCCTTGGCATGTCTGGGGTTACGCAACAGTCATAATGGACCCCCCGGGGAGTGGTACAGGGACTGCATTGTCCAGGATACTATCAAGAAGAACTATCAGATAAAGCTAAAGATCTGCTCACAGAGTCTTTGATGTCAGTTAAATAGAACTCCAGACTAATACCAGATTCTAATTCTTTTCTTATCTTAGTTTTACCTCTCTTATCAGATCAAGATCAGAGCAAATCCCAAAACAGCCAATTTCCACTATGTACCTCAGTCCACATTGTGTTTATGTGAGCAGGGCCCTGGAACAGCTGGCTTTAAATATTCTCTGCCTCAGGTCAGCATTGGTTGGGACGATTTGACCCTGAGAGTTAATTAAGAAAGATATGGGCATTAATGAACTTTATTCTGATCAAAGGGCAGCAGAGGAGTCAGATCGGCCTATGGAAGGGGTGGGGGAAGTAAATTTTTATCACTATTTGAAGGGGGTAGGGTTGGGGCAACTGTTTACTCTGTAAGGGGCAGTAATATAAATTTCATAATTAGGCAGAATGGCTAAAACTGTTCTTTCTGTGCTACATGGATTTTTTTTTTTATTAACTACTGGAAAAGAAATGCTGCATGGTAACATACACCTTTATGTACCCCAATGATGAAAAAAAGTGTGATTGAGACTGAAAATGGTGAAAATTTACAGTGAGCCATTTTGTCTTCTTGCTGGTAACAAATAACAAATAAACATTTTTTAAACATTAAAATGATAAAATTACTATTATTAATTCTAAATATTGTGTGCAACAAATGTATTTGATTTGATGCTTAACGAAATGTAGAGCTTGAAATGCAAAATAAAATGTGTCTGCTGGGAATAAATGTTAAAGCATAAAATAACTTGAAGTCGTTTGTCAGTGTGCATGTTTGTGTTGTGCTGTGAAAGGTGTGGTGGAGAGAGAGGCCACCTGCATTCACCACAGGGTGTGGGAATGTCCAGCATAAGTGCTGACCTCGCTGTGTCCCTCGCTGCTGGAGGAAAAACTCGTTATCTGAGAAATCTCTGCTAATTATGCCTGCTGGTCTCACATTCAGACACACACACACGAGCAACATATAAGGCTTTTCTAAAAATCACCTGTGTGTGTGTGTGTGTGTGTGTGTGTGTGTGTGTGTGTGAGAGAAAGAGAGATTTTCCAAGTAGTTTCCCTGTAACTTATTAATTATGTTTTAAATGTGACTTTAAGAATATTTAAAGTGACTTTCAGAAGTTCATGTCCTTGTGACCTCTGCTTTGGAGGTACTCTAAGAATTTATTCATCATTCAGAATGAGAATGATCTTGTAATATAAACATAGGAAGAGCATATAGTGATAACAAATGTTATTATAGCCGTCAGTGTCTTTCTCCCACTCTTTTTCTCTCTTTCTCTTCGTGACAGAGGCTGCGCGCCAGGCCGTCTCTCAGTGGGATCAGGACGAACATGGGCCTTCATTAGCACTCCCTAATTAGGAACAGATGCAATTTACAGCACGGGGCCCACGACACACAGCACCTCTCTCTTTCCCTGTCTCATCGCTCTCTCTCTTTCTTCACTGCCTACCAAAGCAGCTTTCTTTTCCACATTCTTGCTCTCATTCTCCTTCTGTTCACCTCTTTCAAAAATATATTAGTCATTTTATTTTACATCATGCAGATATTCTGCCAATGGATTCACAGTGTTTATAATTTTTAATATAATTATAATCATATTTGTCTTGCAGGCCACACATGCCAAATTCTGATGCCTTTATAGCCTCATGTGGAATTAAGAATACTTTGTTCCAAGTTCATTACATCAAGATCCCCATTCTCATTCTCTCTGGCTTTTCACACACACACACACACACAGACACACACACTTTTTTCATTTTGATTCTTTTTGTGTTAAAGCCAAATACAGCGTAAGCCTAATCAACAGTCTCTTTCTCACAGGACTTAGAGCTGACATTGGTAAAAATGGTAAACATGTTTTTTTTTTGCATGTTTAGGTTTATCTTGGAAGCCCACCTTTCTCCTTAGAAATGTATTTGGTACTGAATGGCTGCGCAGACATCCCGATGGGAATTTAAAGGAAATTCTTGGGATTCTCAAACTATTTAAAAACAGCATGCATGCTGCTCAGGCCACACTTTGGATTTATGCTTAAACTGCAGATGAAGGAAGAAGCAACATTTTCTGTCTAGTATCCAATATTATGCACACATTTTGCATGTATGCCCAAGGGTAAAAAGACTTCATGTTTAAAGTTATGACCATTATAATGGTCATCCTAAAGATTAGGGAAAGGATGAAAGTCAAAGACACCCTACCATTGCTATATGAATGACACATAGATACGTAGATGAGAATACACAGCAGACACACAGAAAACCTGCAACCATCGCTCTTCCACACCTGACTGGCATGAAAAATAACTGTCGAAATGTTTATCGCAAACCCTCACTGTGACTGCACACTAATGACACTCATTAAAAGAGCCAGCAAGGTCACTTTAGTTCCACCAGCCGTTCCTTTCTCATGCCAGCAGCCATCCAAAACAACTCTGTCATGGAAAAAGTAGTTATTTAGAGATTGCCCATTTGGTTTGCTCACACTACTGCCAGCAAGCCAACATGGCAGCCACCTTACACGACTATGCTCGCTCTCCATCCCTCTGCTCAGTTTCCCCTAAGCTCTAACAGCAGCCTAGACACAATATCCCTAATTATCCCTTTAAAGTCGACACACAGCATGAGGAGCCCAAGCCAAAGGCCTCTAATTAGGCACCTAAAAATAAAGTGGGGACTTTATAGGGGACGTGGGCAGTTTGGGGAATGTTTTAATGAGGGGGGCTGGAGAAGAGAGTAATGTTACAGTCATTTGTTAATTTCAACTGCTGTGCCCTATGGTTCCCTGTCTTCCCTCCCTTTCTCCCTCTCTCAGTTACTTCTTCCTCACCCCTGTGGTGCCTGTTGACCTTCGAGAGCAGCTACATGCTCACTGCTGAAGCATTCAGTTGAGAGTCTTGTATAGACCACCTAAATTTCATTTAGTGATCCTCTGTAGGCTACAGTTGAATACTTAATTTTGTAATAGGACTATTATGCTATCCCAATACCATTGAAAAGTTTCATGCAGTGATAAAATATTTCTTGAAAAAAAGGAAACTATTTTTTACTTCTAAATTAGTCTCGACAATGTCAATCTGGATCTATGGTGCTTTCAATATACACATTACTCTTTTTCTTTAGTCTGTTTTGTTTTGACAGATGTGAGCTCCCCTCCTATAATCTGCTGGGCATGGTGGTTCAGTTCATTAGTGGGCAAGCACATTTTTAAGAGGGTCCACAATAAAATGGCATTGTGAAACTGACTAAGTACTTGTGACACCAGAGCAATTGTTTCTTTATTTTTAATAAGCATTTTTCATCTGATAACTAATATCTGACTAAGGATTTACCATCAAGTTTTGCATACATCCATTTTCTGCTAGGTGTGAATGGTTATTTGTGTCCAGCCCTCAAAAGACTGGGGTCCCATTCAAGGTGTACCCCACCTCTTGCCCAATGTACCCTGAAGGACAAGCAGTACAGATATTGGATGGATGGATTAGTGATGTTATGTTACTGAGAAATCAATTAGTGGCATAGTGGCTAGCATGTCTTTGTCACAGCAAGAAGGTCTTGGGTTCATGTCCTGTGACTAGGTGTGAGAGTGAATGGTTAAGTGTGTTGGCCCTGCAATGGACTGGCAAGCTCTTCAAGGTGTACCTCACCTGTGCCTTTACATCTCGGCTGAGAAAGGCCCCTATGTCCTTAAAGCAGAGAACAGCATGAAGGGCAGTTTTACACAAACACACACACACACACACACACACACACACACACACACAAAAACTGGAAATAAAAACTGCTTGTCATGCATTCATGGCCTTGATGGAATATTTTCCCTACATGTGTTTAAAAATGCATGTGCTTAGAAACTTTTGATAGAGATACTATTCCTCAAAACTCCATAGTTCAGAGACAACATGCACTGTACTAAGTTTAATGATTACAATTTTTTCTCAAATTGGGCATCACAGTCACACTATCTACAAGTGTCATATTTGGACTGGATTAGTTTTACATTGGGAGCCGGGGTAATGTAATTATTAAAGGCAATCTCTGGAATTTTGATATCAGTGATATCTGTGTTTCTGCATTTCAAATAATTATGCTGTCTTTTGCCTACTATGAAATGACCCTTAATAAAACTCCATCTGAAAGTTTTTACTTTGCCCTGTGGGAAAACAAGCTTTGCAGTTTTTCTTCAGCATGGAGACACTGAAGGAAACTTATTCACTTTGTCTGCTGAAACCCAACCATAAACAAACATTGGGTGGTCTTAAAGCAATAAAATTTAGATGGCATCTAAAAGCACAAAAAATAATGCATCTGGGGGTTTTAAATATGTTATTGTGCTTCTAACACAGATACAGCCTGCATATTAAGGTCTCAGAGCCACAGTGGTCAAACCCCCCAAAAACCTGAAAAGTTCATATTTTGAGAGATGTGGATAAAGTCTATGCATGCCAGATTGATCCCTTAATCTTCCTTATGATCTTGAATCATTATGCTGGATTTGTTTTTATTTTGCAAAAACTTTCATGTAATTTTTCTCAAAAATAACTTTCTGTTGGTTAGACCACTCTGGTTCTTAGCCCTTCATATATCTGCATGCTATGGTGGTGCCATCTACTTATAATCAAAGCAACTACTGCAGCCACATCCTACAACCTGAGGCTGTGCCAAAGGTCAAAACAAGCTTATATTTATATCAGGGTGTATATAACATACCTAGAATCAGCTCTGGGATTTTAAGAGTTCGCTTATCCTATGCAGAATGAGTAATGATTGTTAATACTACTGTTCTATATTATCCAAATATTTTATGATTTAGAAAAGATTGACATTTTTATTATGAACACATGCACACTTGTCTATTGTTGCAATTATACAAATAGCTAATAATGTGACAGCAATTCAATGTGCAACATTTCCTGGTCTTTCTCTAATTTCAACTTTCCAGCTGCAGTGAATCTGTGCCTGCTGTTCCCGTTTCCTGTTCTTGGATGACATATGTGGAGTATAATATTGTCTTTAGGTGCTGTCATTGCTCATGTGCCTCAAGGTTTGGTGTGCTATGCATTCTGTGATGCTCTTCTGCTTACCATGGTTGTAAAGAGTGACTTTTTCTGTAAGCATAGCCTTCCTGTCAGCTCAAACCAATCTGGCAATTCTCCTCTGACAACTTACACATGAAGCAGGACACAACTGCAGAAAATCAGCTTGCATTTTATTAGGGCAAATTAAAAAGTCATAATCAGAATTCACAATATGTGTCGTAATCAATGGTGGACAGTAATAAGGTAAAATTACTTAAGTACTGTAGTTAAGTACTGTTTTGAAGTATGTTCTGGACTCCTGAATGATGAGTAAGTGTGAATTTAGGTGTATTTATTATTATTATTATTAGTAGTAATAATAATAATAATAATAATAATAATAATAACAATAATAATAATAAATATTATTATTATTATTATTTATTATTATTATGATATATATTTTTTTACTTAATTTAATTTTTTTTACTGTCCTTCAGAGAGGTACTTTTTACTTTTACCTCAATAAATAAGATGAAACAGTACTTCAGTCTTTCAGTCTTTTTCACAACTATTTGAACCTGAATCAAAACTCAGACTTCTTAACAAGATATGCAAACAATGCAAACAAGAGCAATTAGACATCATGCTGAAACTAGGGCATAAACAAACAGAATGAGTGATCAATGCAGACCAGGCAAGTACAATCAAGACAAGTGGGGCAATACAACAAAAACAAGACAATAGTAGAGACAATATGTCAACCCAAGCAAAAATTAAAGCTCAGAACAGAACAAAACATAGAAGCATTGTACATGTGAGTCTGCTGCCTTCTGTGAGCCACAATTTATGTTAAGAGAGGGAATTTTATTACAGCTGCTTTCTGGTTGTCTTCTGTTTTTCACACCATTTTGCATAGATTTTATAGACTGTTTTGGGTAATAATCCTAGAAGATCAGTAGTTTCTGAAATATCTTTACCAGCTCACCTGGTTCCAGCAACCATACCATAGATTAAGATACTGAGTCAGTGATTACAGGTCTTCCTAATGTAATGATAATAAAATGTATGCTCTCAGTTTTTCTCTCACAAACTTTTTTACCAATCAAAAGTGTTTTTTAACAGCATATGCAAATGCTATTTGTGTAATGGTTTAGAAAATCTACAATTCACTACATTCATTCAATTATTTTCGTTTTAAATGTACTAAAATGGGTGGAACAATGGCATAGTGGTTACCACATCCACCTCACAGCAAGAAGGTCCTAGGTTTGAGTCATGAGCTCAGGCATTTCTATGTTTCTATGAGTTTGCATGTTCTCCTAGTACTTGTTTCAAGTTTCAAGTTTATTTGCCATCTACAGGCAACAATGGAACGTCATTTCCAGCAATGAAATCCTTGGACTCAGAGCTCCCTCAATATTGCACATAAGAAACAAATATTGCACATAAAGAAACAAGTACATTCAGATGTAGACATTTAGATAAAATACAAAGTAAAAAAACAAAAACCGTATAATAAAGAAATAAAATATAAACTGAATGAAGCTCAATAGATATACGTACGGAAGGATAAATAGAAAAATACTGAAAGGAATGCTGAAGTGGCTGTTGTGCAGAGGTAGTGGTGTATGCATGTACAGTGTGTACAATGAGCGTGCAAATTATTTTGTGTAATTTGTCCAGTATATCAGCAGTTCAGTAGCTTGATGGCTTGTGGGTAGAAACTGTCCCTGAATCTGCTGGTTCGAGACCAGATGCTCCTGTACCATCCGCAGAAGCATGAAGAGTGTAGCTGGGGTGGCTGGGATCAGAGACGATCCACTGGGCCTTTCTCCTACAGTACTGTGTGTAGAGGTCCTGGATGGCTGGCAGTTCAGTCCTGGTGATGCGTTGTGCTGATCTGACCACCCTTTGTAGAGCTTTACAGTTCAGAGCATTACAACTGCTGTACCAGGTAGTGATGCAGCCAGACAGGGTTGTGACCTTCACCCTGCAGTCTCCTGTAGCCCACGATAAGCTCCTTGGTCTTACTGACGTTGAGCAGCAGGTTGTTGTCCCAGCACTATGATGTCAGGGCTCTCACCTCTGCTCTGTGAGCAGACTCATCTCCATCTGAAATGCAGCTGATGATGGTGGTGGTGTCATCTGCAAATTTGATGGTGTTGGAGCTGTGTGTGGTCGTACAGTCATGGGTGAAAAGGGTATACAGCAAGGGGCTGAGTACACATCCATGGGGGGCACCTGTGCTGAGTGTCAGTGTGGAGGACATAAAACCGCTGATACGCACCACCTGTGGTCTGCCCGTCAAGAAGGCCAGGATCCAGCTGCATAACTAGACACTAATGCTTAGGTCCCGGAGCTTCATGAAAAGTCTGGATGGGATTATGGTGTTGAAAGCGTAGCTGTAGTCAATAAACAGCATCCGCACATAAGTGTTCTTGTGGTTCAGGTGTGAGAGGGCAGCGTCCAGCGCTATTGCATCATCTGTGGATAATATTTTAAAAAGGTAAACACACAGAAAGCTCCTGGACCTGACAACATCCCAGGCAGTGTTCTCAAGTCCAGGAGCTTTCTGTGTGTTTACCTTTTTAAAATATTTACACATGTTTGCCTGAGGCATCTGAGAAGGGCAGAGGTCCTCCTCTGACAGAAACTCCGGCTTGCTTTGGTTGTCAAAGCCGGCCTAGTAGGTGTTCAGCTCCTCAGGTAGAGAAACAGTCACCTCCCCCATGATAAAGCTCTTTCCCTGGTAGTCCATGATAGTCTTTAGCCACCTCCACATCTTTCTGATGTTTGAGCCACTGTTTCTGTGGGCATCCTCCGGGTACTCTGGTTTCCTCCCAGAATCCAAAGACATGCACATTTGGATAACTGACTGCTTCAAATTGCCCCTACCCAGATAGAACAATTAAGGAGGCAACACGTAGGCCCTACGTCAGCAGCCTATGTAAGGATATGTAGGCCCTATGTAGGGCCGATTATATAGGCCAACATCAGCAGGCACTTTCCACCCTATGGGCACCCTGTCTTCACCCAATGTTAATTCTCTCTTAAAATTTAGCCACTCGATCTGCTTCAAATTGTGGGAAAACCTGGGATATCATTTACTCTTTCATAACTTCCACTGCAGCATACAAGGACAGTCATATCTTGTTTGGGACAAATACTGCAACCGCACTTGATTCCACCATTAGACCCATTTGTACTTTAAAACATAATATTTCCACTGTAGCCCAAATCCAGACAATGGAACAGGGAAAACAACTAGTGTACATAAAAAACAAATTTTCTCCTTGAGATTAAGACTGAATTTATCTGTCCACAAAATAAGGCAGCATGTCATGTTTAATATAATGAACTATTTATTTCTCATACATCCAGAGTGAACAATGTATATTATACATGCAGTTCCATTCACTTAAATACCTGAAACTCTAAAGTAAACAATATAATTGTGTAACTGTATAATTAATATTATAAAAGTTTAAATCACTTAAGTACTTTTACTTTACTTTATCACATTTACCCATTTTTGCACAACCGCTAAATTTTAAGGGTGCTAAATTAAGTTAATATTCTACAAATATTTATCAATCAGTCTGCTGCTCTCGCTGCCTCTCCCTCCCCCCACCATTTCGGTCTTTGGAAAGATGCAGCCATTCACGCATGTGTTTTTCAACCTTGGCCTCTGTTGCTGTGGCCGCCGGGTTTTTCATCATAGCTCCTGCAATCACACAAAAACTATGCAATTATTATGTTGTAACATTTAACACAGAACAATAAGTTTGCCACATGTGTTACTCACGCTGTTAAGGCCAGCCATGGGTTCAAAATGACTTAAGAATTTATTAGAAATAGGGCCTTTCTATGCTTGTACATAATATGTATGAGTGCAAAATATTCTGGGCACTTACCGTTGATGACGGGTTCTGGTTCTCTTATAATCCAATAATTTTTATCTAAATATTCGTTTACTTCTCTGTCTCGCTTGGCCGCAGACAATGAGACACTCGGAACTCCTCCGGCATTATGTACGCCATATTTAGGAACTACTTTTTTGATAATGTGACTACATGGACAAAATAGCATCACTGACACAAGAATACACATTTGTGCAATGAAAGTAAAAAAAATCCAGGTACTTACACCATATGTTAATAGCAATTAACTTTTACTAATGTATTTGTGATGCAATCTTAAGTTATATAATTAATTATAAACATATTTCAGAGGGATCTACTTTTGCTCTCTTTTGTTTGATGCATTATGATGATTGTAGTGCGGCAACTGCACCACATTACAGCATAAGCCGTTGTCTACATACTCCAAAATGGTGGCTGTGATGTCTCTTCACGGAAATAGGCAAGGTGATCTGAATATCAATGAGACTGAGAGCAAGCCTTGGTGAAAGTGCCTGACCTGCATGTACTTGTCTAGTCAAACGGAGCATGTGCACTCTGGTTGCTGAAACAAACAGGGCTTGGCATTGGACTTCAGCACAAGTCCGTATTTCCCTGGTGAATCTCGGTTAATTTGTACGCGTGTTTAACAAAAAAAAAGAGAGAAAAAAAAGAAAAAAAAACATTAAAATATCATACACATTTAGTACAAGTGTATGACATTACATTGGCCCTATGTAGGTCCAACATAAATCTAATTTTAGACCTGTTCCAGTGATTTCCAATAAAAAGCGCTAATATACATCGTGACAGCGGGCCAACGTCGTATTTTTCCGCCGAATTCTTGAGATGAACGTAGGCCGTTTGATGTTTTGCCAACATCGGCCCTATGTCGGCAACCAATGTCGATCTCCAGCCTACCGTGCCTATTTATAGCCTTATCTGGGTAGGTGTGAGTGCAAATGTGAATAGTTGAGTGTTCTGGCCCTGGAATGGTCTGGGGAACTGTTCAGTTACTAAAACACTGATTACAATCATATTTGAATGAATGTCCAAGCAATACATGTTTTTGTAGAGTACAATGCACAATATCATTCATTGCAACAGTATGAAATAAACAATTTTTTTCTGCCATAATGAGCATTCTGAAGAAATGTCATCAGTGGTGATTAAACTATTATGAAAGATAATGAACTCCAAAACTTATTCGAAAACTTTTGACTGACAGTGCATTTTTTTTAGAGCAGGAACATTTTACTTTGCAACTTCTCAATATAATGAATCATCCCAGTTTATAGATAATTAGAGTTTCATGCCTGACTAAAGTTGCTGAATGGCTTGGAAAGAAAATAATTGGGCCTTGTCAGCAAAACAGAAATCAGTATTAATAATATTCTTTCTGTCAATAAAACTGCAAATTCAGGACATCTTTCCTTTGATGGCCAGATTAATTTTGGGACACAGCTCTCCATCTAGAGAGCTGACCATCCAATCAGGTTGTAAGTAAAATTGTAGTGAATGAACAGCAAAATAGCACTCATTACTTTCGAAACCAATTTAAAACCATTACAGTCTTGAATAGATTGACTGAAGGGATTTGCAAAGTTAAAAACAAAAGCCAAATTCTCCACTAGTGAGGTGCTAACATCTATATGAAGAACATCAGGTTTGTGTAGGATAAAATTATCTAATCTCTTGTAAAATGATGTTCTAGTTGTCAGAGATTAATTGCACTAGCTTTGCTCAGGCCTCTGGGGAGAATCCAGCTGGCTGACCAGATTGAAATATACACTATGAGCATACTAAAATCAAAACCAGCTCTAGATTCATTCCTATCTTTGACTTGTGTGAATAACTCTGGTAGATAGGGTTGAAAATTAAACTCAAATGCGCAAGGGTATGGGGTGCCAAATGTAAAAATTTGATGAAAAGTTTTTGCGCACACATTTTCCACATTTAGCTAATTTTCCCCATGTAAAAATTTGACTGCAAAGTTTAGCGCATACTTTTTTCACATTTAGCTCATTTTTCCTCACATTTTAATTAAAGTGAGCACCAGTCGGATTCGAACCCGAGTCTGCGCGTTAAACGACATGTCAGTGCAAACGCTGCAATTATCCCCTACACCACAACCCAACAAAAAAAAACTGAACCTCCACCCCGCCAGCCCCGAAAAAAACCCTCCGCCAATAATAGTGTTTATTTTTATCATTCACAAGATAACACGGTTATCTTATAACATTAAAGTGATCTCTAACAAATATAACTGTGTATTTCTTGTATAGAAATACAAATATAAATGTATATACAGAAATATGCGGATTTATTTTTATTTTATGTTTATCATTCACAAGGTAACACGGTTATCTTATAAAATTAAAGTGATCTTTAACAAATATAAATGTATTTCTTGTATAGAAATACAAATATAAATGTATATACAGAAATATGCGGATTTATTTTTATTTTATGTTTATCATTCACAAGATAATAGGTTTATCTTATAAAATTAAAGTCTATTTTTATCATGTGAATGATAAAAATAAACACTAATATTGGCTTTTTTTTCGGAAGACACTTTATAAGCATAGACTGAGGGCAGTTTTTTCAGCTGAGTTGTGGTGCAGTGGATAATCACAGTGTTGTTACCGTGTTTTGTTACGCACGGACCCGGGTTTGAATCCCGCTGGCGCTCACTTTAATTATCAAGAACTTTATTCATTTCATTGATTTATTTTTGGTTTTTTATTTATTTTTTTCATATGTTTTGAGACATGAAACATGTTTCACTTTATTGACCAGCAAAGTGGAGCACCAGACTTCATTTTGAACAAGTGTTATCGTCTTGACGAATCTGCAGAAGTGAAACAGAAGAACGGCAAATGTTGGTTATCTTAATAATACTTACTCTCGAATTAATTAAAAAAGGTCAAATTCAAACTTCTTTACTTACTGTAGATGGCGTAAATGGTACCTGTGGAAGTGCACTTTGAAGTGCAGCTCACACACCTGGCATTAGCACCTGGCATTCCATCTCTCCTGCTTGGAGAGAGCTGGCAACCATGTTCATCTGTCCTGCACGGTCTGGGGTTGTGGGCGTGGTTATGTTTGAGGTACCGCCCGGGGGTGTGGTCAACATTTAAGATTTAGATTTAACTTTTAGATTTAACATTTAGATTTAGATTTAGCATTCAGATTTAGATTTAACATTTAGATTTAGATTTAGCATTTAGATTTAGATTTAACATTTAGATTTAGATTTAGCATTCAGGTTTAACATTTAACATTTAACATTTAGATTTTGCATTAAGATTTAGATTTAACATTTAGATTTAGATTTAGCATTCAGGTTCAACATTTAACATTTAGATTTAGATTTTGCATTAAGATTTAGATTTAACATTTAGATTTAACATTTAGATTTAACTGTGAACATTTAGATTTAGATGTAACATTTATATTTAGATTTAACATTTAGATTTAACATTTAGATTTAGATTGAGCATTTAGGTTGGACAAGCAAACATTTTTTTTTTACAGTTAAATGCAAGATGTTGTTTTAGATGTGACTCAAACTCAAATGTGAGGAAAAATTAGCTAAATGTGGAAAAAGTGTGCGCTAAAACTTTGTATCAGATTTTTACATTTGGCATCCCATACAAGGGCTATGAGCTCTTTCACAGTCTTTATGGTCAAGAACCTGTGAAAAATGCCTGTAGTATCTTGCTAAGACCAGTCCCCTAACAGATGACACTCTGTTCCATTAAAATGATAACATATTGTTACATAATGGGTGGTAGGCTTACATTAAATCATGTTGTACTGTTACAGGTATCAGAGGAGCTACTTTTGGTGTTTTACAGTTCCTTGTTTCACTAGAAACCATTAAAGCACAAACTATTCCTTTTTAACACATATAGACAAATAAACTTGACTTCAGTATTAGATGGCTTAACATCTACTGGGGTTTACTAGGTTTTCTTCCTGCTTTATTATATTGTAAAACTGGTAGATCTTGTCTGTAGTAGGCCAGAACTACAAGCGTAGATTAGTTTGAAGAGTCTGAACTGGTTTGAAGCCATCCAAATTGTTTCACCATTATTTTTGCCAACCTTGCATCCAACACAAAGCAGCACATTACCAATTAACAATTTACAGGAATGCAATAAAAACATCATCCAGACTGTATTGTCACCCCAACATAAAATCTCCAAATGCTCTGCACCCCAAGTTAGGGCGGGTCTTTTCCTATCTTTTGAAAAAGATGAAACTGTAGTATAGGGAACTTAGATTGCATGTAGATTGGTTTAGATTAGTTGTCAGAGAGTGTAAGTTAGTATACAGCTCAATTTATGAAAGAGGACAAGATAAGAAATCATGAACAAGGGAGAAGAGTATAGGGTATATCAACCACCATCGCCTGGGAACACAATCATCCATACAGCAGACATTAGATATAATAATAACATAAGTTTTGTGATGTCTTTGTCTGAGGAGAGTTAATTAGGCAATGCCATTACAAGACAGTTCATTATCTATTAATTATACTTGGAATTGAGCATTATGTGCTTTCTCCCATAGTGGCTCAGAATACCATGGAAGGAAGGTTTTATCTGCTAATATACAAAATTTTGTATAGTTTCAGCCTATACATTCTGTTTAGGTAAAAATTAGCACATGGAACAATATTAATAAATATGTAAATAACCACACACAATTTTAAAAGTGAATTGTGCCTAGCTCGATTTCACAAATGACTTGACAAATATTACAAAATATCATTTATATTACCAAGATATGTTATTTACACTATATTCAGTGTCTATACAGTGGGTATAGAAAAGGATTACTGCACTGTGTCAGTACTTTTTGGAACCACTTTTTGCTTTGATTACAGCCATGAGTCTGGGGGTACTTATCCACTAACTTTGTACATCTACAGTAGAGTCTGCAATATTTGCCTACACTCTTTACTCTTTACTTCTTTACAGAACTGTTTAAGCTCAGTTAAACTGTGAAGAGAAGAATTCTTAGAGAAGTATCCCAACAGACATCATGTCAGGCTGCAAAGAAACAAAATAAAAATATTTTGAAGGGGATGATTATATTTAATATAAAAAGGTAATAATGCCCTTAATACTGTAGCAAAAATTACTTAAAAAGATGATAATGCTGGATATGATAGAAAGGTTTCAGGATACACAGTGCATCACAGCTTGCTGTGTAGCCACAGAGTGCAAATGTTGACTCATGTTCACCACTGAAAGTGCCTACAACAGGCATATGCAGTTTTATTTGTTTTTACTTATTCTGGTTTATTTGTTATTACTTTTTACAATTAACATTGTTGCAAAGCAGCTTTACATAGTAAAACAAATTATAAAAAGAAAAAAGAATTTACACATGTAAATGTTCTTCTACTAACCCTACATATCCCTAATGAGCAAGTCCACGGTGACTGTGGCAAGGAAAAATTCCTTAATTGACACACGGAAGAAACCTTGAGGATCACCAGAATTGAATAAGATGCATGTGTACCTCAGCAAAAACACACACACACACACACACACACACACACACACACACACACACACACACACACACAGAGAGAGAGAGAGAGAGAGAGAGAGAGAGAGAGAGAGAGAGAGAGAGAGAGGTTGTTAGGTATGCTCATAAGAGTATTGGTAAAAGTGCTGAGTGCAAGCAGGGACTCTGGCATGACTGACTATGGCAGCATAACTAAAAGAGAGAGCCAGAAGGAAGACAGACATGAGGGCACACTGCAACATTAAGCAATCAGCCACTCCACTGTCAACAGACTTAGGTGAGTATGTGAAAGTGAGAGTAAGACAACATCCCAACATCACAGTTTACTAGAACTCTTCATGCCTAAGAACCCCCAGATCTGTTTCTTAATCTAATAAAAGGCTACTAACAAAATGCTTAATTAAACAAGTAAGTTTTCAGCCTAGTCTTAAAAACAGAGACTGTGTCTGAGTCCTGAACATTAACTGGAACGTCATTCCATTACTGTGGGGCTTTGTAAGAGAAAGCTCTGCCCCCTGCAGTAGTCTTCGTTTTTCGAGGTATCACTATGCAGCCTGCACCTTTTGATCTAAGTGGGCATGCTGGATCATAGACAACAAGAGGTTTGCTAAGATAATGTGGCACAAGACCATTGACTGCTCTAGTTTAAAAGTAGTATTTTATATTCTATGCAAAACTTAATTAGTTCAGAATGAAGTTCATTGTGCATGCGTTAACAGGCGTGCAGCCTTTTCAGTTGCTCCTGCCTTTCCCATACTTTTAACTCTTTTTTTTTCTTACTTACTTTAACTTTTTTTTCATGTACTTATTATTTTATTGCTCATAAGTAGCTGCCCTCTCAACATGTGGGTGGAGAGAGCTTTTGTACTTTTGATTACTGCGTAACTTTTACTTTCATGGAGAGTTGGGACCGCATGCTTTGTTCACTCCAGGGATCAGCTGATCACCCTGAAGCCGGCCGGACTAGTGACCAGACCCACGGACTTACCGGCTGAAATATTCCCGATGACAACGTATCCATCGCGGGCTTTCCCACTGTCTGGGCCGACAGAGTCTGCACTGTGTGTGGCAAGTGGAAAGGAGGGGGGCTTGCTGTTCTTGTCAATAACCGGCAGTGTAACCCCACCCATATAACC
The DNA here is from genome assembly GCA_030014195.1 of Neosilurus mollespiculum. Taxonomy (NCBI): domain Eukaryota; kingdom Metazoa; phylum Chordata; class Actinopteri; order Siluriformes; family Plotosidae; genus Neosilurus; species Neosilurus mollespiculum. Next base: position 21,957,648 of record JAQMYF010000005.1, on the reverse strand, counting down.
ATCAAAGAGCGGAGTTGTGGACCGGACATTAAGAGTGTGCTGTTGGACTCATACCATATTATTTGCCTAGGGAATTTTCCCATATCATCTTTGTGGCTGTTTATGTTTCTCCTTCTGCCAACCCCACTGCTGCATGTGACACTGTTCATGCTACCATAGCCTATTTACAGACTTAGCACCCGAGTGCTTTCATTGTGGTCTTGGGTGACTTCAACAATGTCACCATGGACACTACACTGTCAAACTTTGTGCAGTATATGGACTGTCCCACCTGAGAGGAGAACTATAGACCTGCTGTATGTAAATACTAAGGATGTCTACAGTTCCTCCCCCACTTCCCCCACTGGGGAGAACATACCACAACTTAATTTATCTTTTTTCATGTTATGTGCCTGTTGTGAAGTGTCAGCCTGGGACTACAAGGACTGTTAGGAGATGTTCGGAGGAGGCCTTGGAGAAATTACAGGGCTGCTTTGAAGTGACAGACTGGCCCAGCTCAGACGGATTATTGTTAACCAAATAACAATCCGTGAGTGACTAAAGACATTAAAGCCCTCCTTAATGACAAGACGAGGGCATTCAGGGCTGGCAACAGAGAGGCGGTGAGAATGATCCAAAGTTTACTAAGTGTCAGGGAGGCTAAGGTCAATTACAAGGGAAAGCTGGAGTGGAAACTCCAACATAACATCATGAGAGAGGTTTGGATGAGCCTGAATCTACAGAGGGTCCCAGTGCAGTGGAAGATGTCGTGCCTCATTCCTGTACCAAAGACCCCACATCCCAGTGGCCCCCAGGATTACAGACCCGTGGGACAGACTTTACGTGAAGAGACTCATACTGTATTAACTCCGACCCATAGTTAGTCCACATATGGACCCTCTTCAGTTCGCTTACTAGCCTCACTTCAGAGTTGAGGACGCCATAATCTACCCGCTCAGTGTCTACACCCACCTAGACCAGCCAGCGAGCACTGTGAGGGTCATGTTCTTTTACTTTTCCAGTGCATTCAAAACCATCAGGCCGACCCTCCCAGGTGAGAGGCTGATAGCAATGCAGGTGGATGCTTCTCTTGTGTCATGGATTGTGGACTACCAGGCCAGAAGACTACAGTATGTGCGACTGCAGCACTGTGTGTCGGACACGGTGGTCAGCAACACTGAAGCACCACAAGGGACCGTCCTGTCCCTTTTTCTCTTCACCCTCTACAACAATTGACTTCAGCTACTGCACAGAGATCAGCCATCTTCAGAAGTTTTCTGATGACCCTGCTGTAGTTGGATGTATCAGTAGAGGTGATGAGATGGAATATCGGGCTGCTGTGGACTTCTTTGTCACATGGTGTGTGCAGAATCATCTGCAGCTTAATGTGACCAGGATTTTAGGAGAGCCAAAACACCAGTGGCCCCTGTTTCCATCCAGGGCATCAATGTGGAAATGGTGGAGGATTACAAATACCTTGGAGTTCATATTGACAATA
>JAQMYF010000005.1:21865212-21883930 GCA_030014195.1 Neosilurus mollespiculum | reverse complement strand
CATTTTCTAGTCTATCAAGGAGAATTGTATGATCAATAGTGTCAAAGGCTGCACTAAGGTCAAGCAACACAAGCAGAAATACACAGCCATGGTCAGAGGCCACCAGTAAATCATTTTTCACCTTAACGAGTGCTGTCTCTGTGCTATGATGGGGCCTAAATCCTGACTGGTACATTTCATGAATATTATTCCTACAAAGATATGAACATAACTGCTAGTTTAAAGAATTAATTAAATTTAATAAAGGTTTGATGAAAGAAAAACCTGTTTGAAGAAACATGTAGGTACTGGGTCTAGCACACAGGTTGATGATTTAAATGAAGAAATTAATGACATTAGTTCTGTCTTTTGAATGGGGCTAAAACTCTCTAGTTGTTGATCTGATGGCGGTGTATTATTATTTACCGTTTTAGTTGATGACACATCTGACTTTAAGTTTAGGGAATAAGTTTTTTACATGATATTTTTAATTTTAACATTAAAAAAGTTCATGAAGTTGTCACTGCTATAAGTTGACGGTCTGCACGTTTTATGTATGGTCTTATTCCTAGTTAATTCTGCAACAACATTAAATAAGTATTTTGGATTATTTTTGTTATCTTCTATTAGATTTGAGAAATATATTGCTCTAGAAGCACTAAGTGCTTTTTTGTAGTTAAGGAAACTCTCTTTCCATGCTAGTTGGAATGCCATCAATTTAGTTTGACAACATTTTCTTTCTAATTTACGTGTGTTCTGTTTTAGTGTGCGTGTATCATCATTATACCAGGGTGCTAATTTTTTCTCTCTGATTGATTTTCATTTCAGAGGAACTACATTGTCTAGCGTATAGCATAAATTTGACTCAAAGCACTCAGTAGCTCTCGAGTTCTGTGGGGTCTGATGGTGATCCAATCATAGTTGATAGTTCTGGAAGATTATTAATAAAACCCTGCGCAGTAGTGCTCTGCGATAACATGGTGAGGTGTATATATTAGTACTAAGATGCATTGAAAGTGAGATAAGATAATGATCTGAAATAGTTTCTGACTGTGGAACTGCGACTATATTTTAATTATTTAATTCAAAAGTTAGTATTAGATCTAGAGTGTGGCCAGCATTATGCGTGGGTCCTATTAAATTCTGATTTACCCCTACTGAATCTAGAATAGACACAAATGCTGTTCTTAAAGGATCCTCTGGTTTATCAAAATGAATATTAAAGTCACCAACAATTAAAGCTTTATCTACAGAAACAACCAGATTTGAAATGAATTTGAAAGTCTGCAAATTCACATAGGAATTCGGAGTACAGCCCTGGGGGTCTGCAAATAATAATTAAAGGTATCAGCTGCGTGGACATATTTTTTTCAGAAATGTATGATATGTTACTATATAGAATTTTAAAAGCATTAAATTTATGTCTAGATTTTTGTATAACAACTAGGTTATCAGTATAAATTGCTGCACTGCCTCCTCCTCTGCCAGTTAGACGAGGTTGGTGTATATAACTGTATCTGGGGACTGGCTTCATTTAATGCTACATTCTCATTGGGTTCCATGTTTCTGTTAAAAACATTGCACTAAATTCCTGATCAGTAATGATTTCATTAACAATAAGCACTTTAGACGCAAGAGATCTAACATTTAACAATCCTATCTGTAGATCAAAGGTGCTGGCTGTAGATTCAGTATGATTTAAATTTATGTTAATAAGATTACTAAAACAAACTCTCTGAGTGTTCTTAAATTTTTGTTTAGTTAGGTGAACAGACACAGTTTCTATAGAATTGAACTTGACCTTGAATGACGACTCTGTGCAGCTAGCAGACGCTCAGATTAGCCTGTCTGTCTGCTCTCTGGCCTTGGCTCTGGATAGTTACTGACTGACTAGTCTTGTTTTTAGACTATGTGCTATGCTGCAAGAAATGAGAGCAGCACCTTCCCAAGTGGGATGAACACTGTCCCGCCCTATCAGGCCAGGTTTACCTTCAAAAGTACTCCAATTATCTATAAAGCCCACTTTTTTCAGAACACCACTTGGACATCCAGCAGTTCAGCAACCATAGCCTGCTGTAAGCTACATCATCATGCTGTATTGGGCTGGGGCCAGAGCATATTAAGCATCGGACATTGCCTTCCCTAATTTCCGCACCTCTATAAACTTAGTCTTAGTAACCTCTGACTGACGAAGGCGTACATCATTAACTCCAGCCTCTATAACTATCTTAGAAAACCTGCGCTCACCTATGAACCTAAGATAACCTGCTATGTCTGGTGCTCTGGCTCCCGGGATACACCTAACTAGTGCTGCTGGTGCCCCTAAAGGACTAGCTAGTTTCACGTGTCTTAAAATAGAGCTTCCTATAACCAGACCTCTTTCAGGTTTCTCAGCGGGTGTCTCACTGAGGGGAGCAAACCTATTTGAGGCGCAAACGCGTGATATTTCCGTGGGTGAGCCTCAGTGTTAGCTTTGGCTTTACAAGTGTACCGCCGAGTCGTCACCCATTCGCTCCACTGCGAGGGCTCTGATGCCGGAGGAGGGGGGTTACTATCTCCGCCTAAGGCACCCTGACTTCCTGCTGCAGGAACAACGCTACTCTCACTCTCACTAGCCCTCTCTAAAGTCTGGATGCGCACTTCTAATGCTACAATCTTCTTCGTCAGAGAGCTAACTAGTGTACACCTATCACATATTAAGTTATCGCTAATGATGGAAGGAGAATTACTAAACATCCTGCACTCAACACACTGAACAAGCTGGATGGTAGCCATGATGTTAAAAACAAACCTTAGCTAGAGACTTGTGGATAGCAGCAGGATATTAGCAGGATGATGTTGATTCCCTCTACATGCTGCTTTGAAGTGGAAAAGAATTGGTGTTCAAAGAAAGAATAAATAAAATAACTAAACTGCTTCAAGAGAAAAAAATGAAGTAAATAACAAAATTAAAAAATCGGAGGGAAGAAGCTAGGTTAAGAATGCCGACAAGCAGTTGCCAGCATGCGATTCAAAAACAGGAACTGACATAATAGAGTATATATATATTATATCTCTGGAATAAACAGCAATATTTCCGGGACATAGAAAGTTGACTTTCTGGTTAGTTTTTGTTACTAATACAATTTTTAACAGTCTATCCTTTGACAAATGATAAGGTGTTATGATACGACCCGGAGACCAGAGGGATAAGCTTATACAGTTTTATTATAAACTAGAAACTATGGCTCGGAGAGCCACAAAGACACTGACAACACACTGACGGGTAATAAACAGAAACCTGCCACGAGGGGCGAACGCAAAACCGACAGACAAAGATAAACTAGGAAATGAAACCTGCCACGAGTGGCGAACACAAATGGGCAAACACAATGGAGACGGGAATAAGGAACTGGGAGAAGAGGGATGTAATCGAGACAAGGAGAGAGTGAGAGCGTAGAAGTAGAGGTGAGTCCAGAGCGCTAGAAGGAGTAGCAGTAGTACACGTATACATCCAACGAGGCTAGACACTGAGTTGTGTCTAGCGGGGGTTTATAGGGAGGAGGTGATTAGATCCGGAAATGAGGTGCAGGTGATTAGTATTCGGGGGGGTGTGCTCGTGGTGTGTGAGAGTCGGGGAGAGAGTTGGCTACAGACGTAACATAAGGAAAGATAGCTGCACAAGTTTTTATCAGAGGATTTTGAACCATCTTCCGGATTGTCAAAATGTTATGGATGTTACTGTGTCAATACTTGACCTACAGTTTTCAAAGGACAGTGGCAACTCCAAAGAATTTCTTCACATAAAATGTTTGATACACTTATGCCAATTGTCTATAAATACATATTATGCTGCGGATATCATTAGATAAATTAATTGCATTAGTTAAGTGTGATGGACATTACCCAGTCGGTTCACTGAATTTATTTTTTCATTACATGAATTTCATAAATTTTAAAGCTTGTTTACTTACATCTAGGCAAGAACTAAATAAATCCATGTGAATTTGAGATTCTATGTCACGGAAATGTTGCTGTTTATCCCAGAATGAGCCATAAATAAATCTTGTTTTAGTGTGCTTCTGCACCTCAGGCCAGTGCCTGTGGAAAAGTAGTCTAGAGGCCTTTTTTTTTTGTTCTTCTGCATTTCTTTACAGTTTGGTGGTTTGTTTTGTTTTTTGTCACTTATTGTTGACAAGATGGTTAGACAAGTTCTATAGACATCAAATAGACAAGATGGTTCTATCTTTTAGCCTGCTATAGCTTTTCAGTTCCACACTTGCATTCAAGTGCATTCCAGGCCTGATGACAGCTTTTATTGTGAAGAAAAATGTGGAAACTCTTCTTGGCATCCACATCTGTAAACTGTTCTTATAACCCACAGCACAACTGTAAACCATGACAAAGGGGACAAAATTACACACAAAATAATGTTCTTTGCATATAACATCCACAAGCAGGTGGCATCTGGTTTGTTTATTAAATCTGACATTATACAGCAGAAATGTCTGATCGCTGTCGAGCAAGAAGATCAACTTAGCTCAGCACAATCTGTGTATATAAAAACATAAAATATAAAAATTATAATAAATACCACTATTTTTACTTACAGTTACTTGTGGCCTGGATTCAATGTGTGATTCTCTAAATATATATCCCATTTTTCAGACCTTGGCATTTGACTTTTAAGAAAGTTCAAATCAATGTCAGATATCAAACCAACAGTATGAACATACTCTGGAAACAGGATTTGCAGCAGAATTAATCAGCAAAAAGAATTCTGATACACAGACAGAGATATTTATTATTTATAAAATGTTTATTATCAATTATGGCGATTCAAATCAAACCTCTTTGCACTTTCTTATCATAAAAACCTTAAAAACGTTATTTCAAAATCTAACTATAAAGACATTTTCTCCAGTGACCCTTAAAACTACACACATATCTTGACAGTGTTATTATTAGAACACTCTTTTGACGACAGTGTCCTTCCAGCAAAATGCATCATGCTCCAAAAATACCCCAGAGCTCTTTAATCATATAGATAAGACATTGATTGAATAAATATGAGTTCAGTTTTCAATGTTTTCCCAAAGATGTTCACAGACTATAGAAGAGTTTTTATACAAATTTCAAATATAATTTAGGGAACTATTCAAAATATTACCAAAATATATGAAAAATGGCCCATGTTTTTGTTTAAAGTGGAAGAATAAGCTACTTCCTTACCCATAAATGATGCATAATCTCCTCATGACAACTGAAATAAAACTGCTTAAGCATTTATAAACACTTTACAAAATGCAATAGAGATAAGGATTGCTTTTTCTACTTTGATGTCAAGATTAATTCTGTTAATATGAGACATCTTTCTGCTGAGAAAGGACAACTGACTTAATTACTCAGTGTATATATGTATATGTTAGTTTGTTTGTTGTCAGTGTCATATCACGGTGATGTGACAATAAAAATTATTAGTGGTTTACATGAAATATATGGAACAGAGATAAAAAGCACACTTTATAAAGCCTAATAAATTTCACTGTTAATAACTCTATGTAATTAAGTTAAATAAACAGCATGTTTTCAAATGAGATAACCAACAAATACTAAGTTTAGAAAATACACTTCAGTATATACCTTTTGTTTTTGTGTAATCTTGTGTTTGTCCTGTGACTCAGGTGGGTACATAAGGGTGCTTCATGAATGTTTCAAGAGCTAACTGATACAGTAAGATTAAATAAGTTATAGATTTTAGAATTTCTCTTTTAAAACCTTGGCTTATATTGCCACTTGACTGCATATACTTGTGCAGTGTGCTTCCACTGGCTCCCATGCTGTAGAAACGAAGCTTTGTTTTAGTTTTATCAAATTTGCAACCAGATTATCTAGCTCAGATATGTGCAGTAGGTTTCATTGCTCTTTTGCTAGGAACAGTGTAGGCTCCAGTGTGAACTCTTAATTTTTTTGAAAGTTCAGCTGACCTGATCAGTTTAATACAGATGTCAGCAGTGAAGGGTGAGTTTAAAAGTATTACTTGCAAAACCTATTTATGAAATCCATCCTAAAATTTTTGGTAGTGACAGTGTTAAATGATTAAAAAATTACTTTTGTGTAAATTGTATAGTTTTTCCCTTTGAGTCTGGTTCCTCTAAAGGTTTCTTCCTCGTGTCGGCTGAGGGAGTTTTCCCTTACCACCGCTGCCACAGGCTTGCTCATTAGCAATGTACAGGGCTTATAGAGAAATGTTTAAAATCCTAAGTTTAAATTCTTTACCAAATTTGTTTTACTATGTAAAGCTGCTTTATGACAATGTCAACTGTAAACAGCGCTATACAAATTAAATCTGAAATGAATTGAATAAATTTCATGCCTGGGTGGATTGATATGGTTATTAATGCAACAAAGTTTGGTAGCTTATAAGCTAGAATAATTCTCATTTTACATTTTTTAGGAAAATGGTTAATTATATGTATAAGTGCACATGATATATTAGTAGGTATATGATGGTGAATTCCGTGATAAAGTTAGAATATTTTAACTAAGTTGGTATACATAATGAATAAACAGACTGCACTGGCTCAGACTATAGTCTGTCTCTTTTGGAATTTCTGTCAGTCAAGCATGTCCACACCCTCTTATTTTATATTAAAATTACAGTTTGAAAAAAATATATATACATATTTCTATTTAAACTTGTCATGCTTCCAAAAGCGGGAAAAAAAAAAAATAAAACCTTAGCATCCAGGAATATCTGTATGTGTCTCAATATGACTGTTTTTTTTTTTCTATCAGTACCCACTGGATATGAGCAATTTTGCATTCTGATTGGCTACTCTACTACTAAGATATCACTTCAAATACCATTGGTAGGTACATCACTACAGAAAAAAGCCAGAAGGGTTACAACTTGTGCCAAGCTAATGGCTAATGCTGATTTTGCAACATTTGAAATTTAAGTATTTGATTGCTAGAAACATATTTCTCTTTTACATTTAAATTTTTTAAATTCATTTTTAAAATTTTTAAGAATTACCAAACTCAACTTTATTTGCCTGCTGCAAGGAACAGGCTTCCTGTCCCTGGCATCACCTGATGCTGGTGACCTGGGAAGACAGTAGTGTCTGGCACAACTGGAATTGCAGCTAGCAAGTGAGATTCCTTTCAACCTACACACTTAGGGTAAGCATGCTCAGCTTATTCCACGAAAAGCAACAAAATTTGGAATGAAAACATTTGATTGTATGAACTTATTTTTTATTTTCAGGAATTAGACAGATTTTTATCCACAAAATGTAAGTTTATCAGTCTGCTGTGATAAACAGGCTTCCAGACCTCGGCATCGCCTGATGCTGGTGACTGGGGAAGAGAGCCCTTTAACTGGTCTGCTGCAAGCAGAAGTGAGACTTCCTTTAAACCAACTGCTTAGGATTAACATGATACCACTAGCCAGCTGTCTCTTCCATTGCTTCTGGACTTATTCCATAAAGAGCAACAAAATTTGGAACAAAAACATTTGATGGTGAGAACTTTTTTTTTTTTTAATTTTCCAGAATTTCACTTTTTTTGCCCACTTAATGCAGCTTTATCAACTCTATGCTAAATGGCTCTTCTGCTAAGTTTTTGCTGGTAAGAAGGTATATTTTTTTCAGTTTCAAGAATTTGATTAAAATAATAAAACTCATAATCCAGTGAGTGGATAGAATAAAACAGGTATTCAACCCCGCCTCATTGGCTATGATTGATTGCTAGCTTGGTGCTTCATGCCATGCAAGCTATCAGGTCAAATTTCATTGAAGGTCATGGAAGAACTGTTAAATATTTAGTCTAAGATTTTAATGCAGAGGGATGGTTTATGTTATTAAATACAACATAATGCCATTAAAAGTATCTCAATATATTAATGTGCATATGATCAAGTCTGGAACATATTTGGGAACAGTGAGGACACTGAATCAACTCACATAAATGTAAGTGATTTGATGAGCTTAGCATTTTCCAATATTAGCAAGATGATATAGAGCCATGGAACTCATATCCAGAAGATATAATTCAGCCATCCTCCAGCCCTGTGTTGTCTTCCTGGTCTTCATTGCTGTCCTCATCACTGTAAATTGCCTTTACTTTAGAAGTGGAATTAGCAGGAACAGTGGTGCTTCGCTCCCTATTCATGTCAAACTTTGTTTTTGTTTCTTCTGATTTGACTGAAAGAAAATGCAAGAAGATGTTTCAGTGTTTTTTTAAAATAAGAAATACGAATTATTTTATTTCAGCATCTAAGTTTTATAATGTACTCCTAGTGAAGGACCACACTGCAACAACATTTTTATCCTAAACTGCAATCATGTCTTATATAATACAATGACAGGGCTTCATCAATACAAAGGATGTGGAAACTGCAACTTAATTTCACTAATTGTGTTAGATTATGTTTGTAGTTGGTGGCACAGTGATGTAGTGGTTAGCGCATTAACCTCACAGCAAGTAGATCCGGGGTTCAATTCTCGGGCTCGGTAAAGGCATTTCTGTGTGGAGTTTAGAATATTCTCCCAGTGCTTGTGTGGGTTTCCTTGGGATACCCCGGTTTCCTGCTACAGTCCAAAGACATTCACATTAGGCTGACTGGCTGTTCCAAATTGTCTCATGTGTGAATGTAAATGTTTATGTGTGTGTTGGCCCTGCAGTTGGCTGGACAGCTATTTAGGGTGTAACCTGCCTTCATCAAGAGTCAGCTAAGAGAGGGTTAATCCTCATTGCGACCCTAGTAGGCAGTTCAGAACGTGAATGAATGTCTGTAGTTTTGTAAGACAGTCCAGTGATGGGATGAATTAACAAATGTATAAACATAGACACCATTATTCTTACTTCAACATCTATGACTTCATATTTAATAGTCATAAAATGTTTTCAAATTTAATTTCTGGGGGAAAATTGTGCAGATGTTAGCATAAAGAAAATTGTTCAAAATGTTTGAACTATACACAATGCATGATTTTTCAGTGATGATTGTGAGCCAAGTGTGATTACTATTTTTTCACATGCCCAAAAAAACACATTATTACTAGAACCTAAAAGGATACTGCTGAAGTATTAATTTTGTAGAAGAGATAATAAAGGCAAATAAAAATATTGAACTGATTAAATGTGAAAAGAAGAACATTTCCATTTAATAAATAAATAAATAAACTAACTAACTTGTTAGTCTACAGCTAATTGGAAAAAAGTTTCAGTTTGTTAGCATTAAGATTGGACACTGGTGCAGGGGAAAAGGGTTGGGTTTTGAAAAATAGAGATTATATTAGTGCAGTGTGATGGGCACGTCAGGATAAGAAGGGAAGTGTCCACCTGCACTGCACATCCAATGGTCCCAGCAGATTTTTGAGCCTGGGTTTCCTTAATTCCTGCACTCAGCTGTATCACCATTTCTTGTTTCAGTACTTCTTTAATCACTCTCTGGGTCATATTGGTTGTTTTGATTTCAATCTTAATTTAAGACAGTCTGAACCAGAGATCTCCATCAATCCATCATCATGATAATCAGTCTGTATGTCTCTGTGTATAGCGATTCACCTTGACTATGCCAGGCTTGTATACTTCTTCTCAAGATCCCAGATATAATGTGGCCCTGGCTAAATCATTCAGATTCTTATGCTTGAACATGTTTATAACACATCAGCTTCAAGAACTGACTGTTTATCAGACTTAGAATCAGAATACTTTATTGATCGCGGAGAAAATTGTGTTGCTCCATTCAAATTATAGAATAAAGATAGATAGATAAAAAGATGAAAATTCTAAAATTAGACATTACAAATATCTATATAAACAAATAAACAGTATGAACACTATCAATGAGTAATATGTACAGTATTATCAATATGATAACTAGTAGAATGTAAGTGTAAGTCAAAATGTAATGTCTAACAGTCAATGTTGTTGCTATATAGAGGAGTTGTACAGCCTAATGGCAACAGGTAGGTATGATTTCCTGTGTCATTCAGTGGTGCATTTAGGTGGTATCAGTCTCCCGTTGAATGTGTTCCTGTGACAGCAGGTTGCAAAGTGTCCAGTATTGTCCTCACCTTGGACAACATTTGCATCTCCAACACTACCATTAGAGGGTCCAGATCCATCCCCACAACTTTACTGCCCTTGTGGATCAGTTTGTTAAGTCTGTTGGCATCCGCAACCCTCAGCCTGCTGCCCCAGCATGCAACAGCATAGAGCATAGCCCTGGCCACAACAGACTTATAGAACATTCTGAGCATTGTCTGGATTCTTGGAGTAGACGAAATGGGTGTAGACTACATGGGTATAAATCGATACATCCAACTACAATAGAGTCATCAGAAATCTTCTGAATGTGGCAGGTCTCTGTGCAGTAGAAGTCCAGTGTGAAGAGGGTGAAGAGGAAAAGGGAGAGGACTTTCCCTTGTGGTGCTCCAGTGTTGTCATTCTGCGGTCTTCCATTTAGGTAGGCCACAATGAAGGACACAAGAGAGGTATCCGCCTGCATCACTGTTAGCTTCTCACCCAGGAGGGTCAGCCTGATGATATTGAATGAATTGGAAAAGTAAAAAAAACATGACCCTCACAGTGCTCACTGGTTTGTCCAGGTGGGTGTAAACACAGTTAAGCAGGTAGATAATGTCATCCTCCACTCTGAGATGGGGCTGAGAAGTGAACTGAAGGGGGTCCAGATGTGGTGATTACAGGTATGTAATCCTGCGGGCCACTGGGACATGTCATCTTTGGTGCAAGAATGAGGCATGACGTCTTCCATAGCACTGGGACCCATTGCTGACTCTGGCTTTTCATGAAGATGTTATGTAAGACTCCACAGAGCTGGGGGGCACAGGCTTTGAGGACAAGGGGGCTCCTTCCTGCTTCCGTGCCTGAGTGTCTTTATAGTTGTCTCTGAACCTGGTCATAGGTGAAGTTGACAGGTGGGGGAGGGGTGCAATGTGGGGGGTGGCATGGCATGGCAGAAGATTTCAGGCTTGCTGCTGACAAATGAAATGTAGCCGCAGTGCCGAATCTGTTAAAAAATAAATTCAGCTCATTGGCCCTGTCCTCACAGCCCTCAGCCCCTCTGCTGTCGGATTGCCTGAAACCAGTAATGGTCTTCATACCACTTCAAACCTCTCTTGTTGTTCTTCTGGAGTTTCTACTCCAACTTCTTCCTGTAATTGACCTTAGACTCTCTGACCTTGACTCTGAGTAGTTCTTGGGTCCTTTTCACTTCCTTTCTGTTGCCCACCCTGAAGGCCCTCTTCTCGTTGTTCAGGAGGGCTTTGATGTCTTCAGTCTCACATGGCTTGTTATTTGGGTACCAGTGGGTTTGAGCTGGAACAATGGAGTCAGTGTAGAAGGTTATACAGTCTGAAATACAGTCAGTGAGCCCATCAGTGTCCTCCTCGTGGGGCTCACAGAGTGCCTGCTAGTCTGTCACCTCAAAACAGCCCTGAAGCTCCTCCAGGGCCTCCTCCAGCCATCTTCTAACAGTCCTTACAGTCACAGGCTGCCTTTTCACAACAGACGCATGGCAGGGGATGAAGTGAACAAAGTTGTGATCTGATCTTCCCAGTGAGGGGATGAACTGTATGCATCCTTAATATTTGCATACAGCAGGTCTCAAGTTCTCTCCTCTATGGTAGGACGGTCCACATACTGCATTAAAGTTGGGAGTATAGTACCCATGGTGACATGGTTGAAGTCACCCAAAATCACAGTGAATGCACTTGGGTGCTGAGTCTGTTACCGGGCTATGGTAGCATGACCAGTACCACATGCAACTGTGGGGTTAGCAGAAGGATGACCATAAACAGCCACTAAGATGACACGGGAAAATTCCCTAGGCAAATAATATGGTCTGAGTCCAACAGCACACAGTTCAATGTCTGGACCACAACTCCGCTCTACGATAGTTATATGGGCAGGATTACACCACCGGTTATTTACAAGAGCAAGTCCCCTTCCTTTCCGATTACTGCCCATGGTGCACTCTTTGTTGGTGCGAACATGCATGCTATGGATGCACTGTCATCGAGAATATCCTGGTGCAGCCATGTCTCCATAAAGCACTTGAAACTACACTCCCGATACACCCTTTTATTCCGGGCTAGCACTGTCAGCTCATCCATCTTGTTCGCCAGAGTCCTCACATTTTGCATTATGTTAGACAGAAGACACGGCTTATACCTCCTCCTCTCTGTAAGCCTCCACTGTCTCACCGTCTCCCTCCTTCTCCTTTTCTGCCCTTCACCTTTGCATTCATGACTTTTGCATTCATGTGTTTTGCTCCAGATTTCAACTGGTATGTCTGTAGGTCTGGCTGCCAAGCCGGCCGGCATCTGGGCTATCTGCTGTTCCCTGGAGTAAACAAAGCGTGCGGTGTGGAGTTAAAAGGACAAAAACTCTCTCAACCCACATATTGAGAGGGCAGATACTTAGACACAATTAAAATAAGAAATACTAAAAAAATCAAAGTAAGTAAAAATGTAATATAGTACAGAAAATGGCAGGAGCAACTGAAAAATGCTGCAACACATGCATATTCTCTATTATTTGATGCCTAATACACCCCATCCCATGACAGAGAGATTACCCCATTACTACTGTAATAAGATAATTACTATATACATCCCATGGAATGAATCATTTAAAAAAACTTGTAGTAGTTTTAAAGTAATGAGTGACATGTAATAAAGTACTCTATGTAATCACATGACTCATTTGAATTCTCAAGTCTGATTGGTCAATTACACACTGTGCAATGGTCAGTTATTTCTTAATAACAGACCATTTGCAAATATTACAAATGGTTATTATAAACTGATTCATTAGCAAAAGCAATAAACAAATAAAATCAGTGAATAAAATCATTGTTTAAACCAATATTTTGTATAAGTAGCTATATAATAAATGGGACAATGAGCCTGTCATTACCTCAAAATAAACTCCTTTATGGTGATGCAAGGCTCATCCCCTGCATGTTGGGGACCTGATCCTCCAGTCAGAGTTTATTTTGTGATAGTGACTGGCTTGCTGTACATCATCCCTTACATATAGTATGTCACCCACTTCAAGTTCACTCAAGTAAATGTAATCTTACGCTCTAGGCTTAAATGTTTGGCACCCACTGCCTCACTGCCACCAACAGCATCGTTGTCCTCTTGATTCATTTCTACTATCCGTTGTCTTGCGCTCTCAAAGACTGACTTTAGCACAATGGAATCCTCAAAGATCTGAAAGCATAGTACATGTACTTAGAATCACAATAACTCTAATCTGATAGTATAAGAATTTTAACAAAATCTGTGTATAGTGCTTATGACAGGGGTTATAAAGTACGTTGATATTAATAGAATACCAAAGACATTAAGTTTTGCAGTATTTATTCCTAGTGTTACCCATTATACTAAAAACATTGCTTGTTTTTGCTCAATTTGATTGGATCAAATTTGACTGGAGCAAGAGTAGGTCTTTGAGGCATACCTGAGATCCCTCCAGGTTGTAAGTCTGAGCATTGTGGCACATTTGTATTATATCTTTCTCCAAGTCTGCAATGCACCTATATTTGTGGTTACGTACTCGTTCCTACACACAAAAAAGACTTGTTAAAAATTACTTTCTAAACACATTTACTAATGACATATGGATGTTTTATTATTTAAATTATACCAAATTATTATTTTGATAGTGTAGTATCATAGCATCCATGTAAAAATATTATCATCAAATTATTTGATCCTCAGACACTTGGTTATTCACCATCCACAAAGCCTCACTTCTGAACACTGTAATTAATCCTCCCATCCACCAACATGTTTTGAATACCCATGGTGCTTAAGACAGATCATAAATCCATTTAGGTTTTTTTGGACAGCTCTTTAAAACTCATGCCAAGACGTGGCCTATAAAGAAATACTATAACTCCCTGACCAAGCTGAAGTGAATTGTTATAAGTCCCATACTACGCTAAGTTACTGAGACCAAATGTTAGTAATCCCCTCAATCTATGTT
The DNA here is from genome assembly GCA_030014195.1 of Neosilurus mollespiculum. Classification (NCBI taxonomy): domain Eukaryota; kingdom Metazoa; phylum Chordata; class Actinopteri; order Siluriformes; family Plotosidae; genus Neosilurus; species Neosilurus mollespiculum. Next base: position 21,869,944 of record JAQMYF010000005.1, on the reverse strand, counting down.
TCACTTATCTATATGTCTGTCTTAAGGTTAAAACCATAGGCCATAAGCATAGGCCATATACTCAGAAGAAAATCAGCAATAGTAAAATAAACTGGATCATAAACAGAAACACAGTCAAAATAAACAGGCTTGGTATGACCAGCAACTAGTGACACAGATACAATACTTCTCACTGAGCAGGGCAGAACAGAGTGCTTAAATACAGCAGGTAATCAGTGGAATGTGAGCAAAGTGTGCTGTGAGCATGTGACATGTGTCATGTGTTCAAAGCTATGTGACAGGTAGTGGTGAAAGGAATGCTGGGAAGTGAAGAGTGAATTTGGAAAGCCAGAGAAACGGGTTGTGGATGTGACATATATATTCACCCCCGTTGAATCTTTCCACATTGTGTAGAACCAAGTAAATTGGGGTTTCAATATTTGCATAGTTGCCGCAAAACTTTTAAATACTGATAAAACTACTTTCAATGAGAAATCATATTAACAATTAAATGGAGTTAAAGTGCCACATGGTCTCAATATAAAGATACTGTACATGTCTCTGAAAGGCCCAGAGCTTGTTGGAGAACAATTATAAAAAAATAGCATTGCGAATGTCACACAACTTCACAGCAAAGAAGGAGGTAGATGCAAGTTGCGTTCCAACATTGCATGAATGATTGATATGCAGCACATTACAGAAATACAGTTCAATATAGTGAACTTAAGATGAGCAGAGCTCAGGGTAGCAGTCAGACAGAATATCCAAGGTAGGACTGAGAGGAATAAGGTAAGGCAAGTGGGGATTATATACAACAGCTCTTCTTCCATTGTATATTATATATTATAATTAACCAATACTTTTCCCTGAGGAGTTTAAAGATTCTGTATGAGCCCAGATAATCAGATGGGAGTGCAGGTGGGGAGACAAATAGGTGTGATCAGGAGGGCATTTCTGGGGTATATAAAAAGAAAGCTGGTTACTTGTCAAAGTCCTATTCCAGGGTGTTAATGAAAAAATTTGTGAAAAAAATCACTGATTTGGGCTGGAGGGGCTCCTGTTCCACATTGACCTATTCAAATAGGGCATCAGCCTTGGTCTTACAGGATCCTGGGTGATAAGATACTGTGAAGTGGAATCATAAGAAGAGCATGGAGCAACAGTCTTGTCACGAGTTTATTCTCTTGGCAGTGCGGAAATATTCTAGATTTTTATGGTCGGTGAAAAACCAAGAACAGCTGTTTGACACCCTTCAGCCACTGACACCATTCTTTCAATGCCACCTTACAGAGCAAGCAGCTCTCTGTCTCTCATGTCATGGTTTTAGTCAGCCAGGGTTAGCTTATGAGTTAACTAATCAGTTCAATGTAATTTCTGATTATTGCTTTGGTGTTGGGCCTGACCCCTGTTTCAGGGTCCTTGGTCAGCATCTACCGGTGCTGATGTGTGGTGTGAGGGATCCAAGTGAGGCTAGCATAAACTGGGAAATATGGAAAGAATGGGTAAGATGGCTATGAGGTGAAAGGGTCTACTGCTGCTGGAGTGTGGTGTGACGGGCCAGAGTGAGACTAGCATAAACTAGTGATAGCTAAGCAGTTTGATGTAATTTCTGACTGTCACTTTGGTGTCGGGACAGGATGGCTCTGACTCCATGTCAAAAGTGTGTACTTCCACTTTGAAGGGTTACTCCAAATCAGGGTTTTTTAGGATGGGAGCTGTTGAGAAGGCGGCTTTGAGTCCTTTGAATGGCTGAAGGGCGGCTGGTATCCAGTGTTATTTTTTCACTCCCTTTTTGAGCAGTAAGGTAAGAGGGCAGACTTGTGTGCTAAAGTTACGGATAAATTACTGATTGAAGCTGGTGAAGCTAAGAAAAAAACGTAGTAGTAATAGTAATAGTAAAGTGATAAAAATAAATAAAATAAAATGACATAACCCAGGAAAGCTGGGTTGGATTACATGGAACTAACAATTTTCTGCTTTCACATACAGCCAGTTTTAAAGGAGTCTATGGAGCACCTCTTTGAAATTTTGCATGTTCCTTAGTGGGTCAGTCTTACATCATCCTCCTGGCTCATACAGAGGAGATGTTGGCACTTCAGGGAGTCAAGCTTGGTGAAACTCTTTGTGAGATTAAGTTGTTTGTGGGTCACAGGAACCAAAGGTAATGGGTAGTAATATTTAACAGTGATTTGCCAAGGCTGAAGATGTAGAGGGGCAGATATAATCTTGTTTTAGGGATTCATTTATATACCCATCCATGCCTTCCTTTTCATTCAGGGTGATTGACTATATTCATCCTTTAGGCAGTGTGGTGCCCAGGAGGAGTTAATGGCAAATGGTCATATGGTGAAGAGCTGGAAGCTGGTATATTCATCTGCAGTGCTAACAAAGCAGGCAGATTCAAGGCTTGCTATTGTGGGGGCGAAGGCAAGAGTAGCTGACTGCAGGTGAAAACAGTGCAGATGGCAGTATGGAGACCATTTCTTGATTGCACAGTCCGTCCATGAGATGGTTGGGTTGTATAACCCAACTAGGGAATTCCGAAGTTCAGGGGGTGATTGGGTGAGGTGGTCAAGAATTTTTTTTTTCCTGATGCTTTGAAATGCTTTCTGAGTGTAGAGCTTTGACTTGCATGCAAAGTTTGGTTGTGAAATGTGTAACCATACCCTTGCTGATAGGACCTCTGTTGACCACCTCTATAGTGAGCATGATCAAGAAAATTTGGAGGTCCTCTGTGTTGCCCCTGTGAACAAACTTGGCTGAGCCTCCCAGGTCTGTGAGCACTAAATGGGGATGAGATTCCTCTGAGACCTTTATGCATACTTGGATCATGAATGTTCAAGACGAAAGAAGAGGAATAGAACTTACCGAAGCACCAGAACTGGGTGCTGGAGTCACTCAGACTTTTCTCGAGTAAATTAATAAGCATGTCATTGGTGAAGCACTGAAAGACCGTGGAGGCTGTACCGCATGACTAGGTATTCGTAGTGCTCCTTAGTGGTGCTAAACTCAGTCTTACATTTATCCCCTGGCACCTACGGAGGAGATGTTGGCACTTTGGGGGGTCAAGCTTAGTGAAAATCTTTGTAAGATTAAGTCATTTGTGGGACACAGGAACCAAAGGTGATGGGTAGTAATATTTAGACTTAGACTTAAGACTTAGACTTAACTTTACTGAGTCTAAGTCTTAAGTCTAAGTCTAACAATTAATTTAACAGTGATTTTACAGTGTAATTTAGCAGTGATTTTGTTAAGGCTTCAGTAATCTATACCTGGTATAAGTCATCCTTCCTTTTTCTAAGCAAAAAAGAAACTTGCCAGTGCTGAAGATGTAGAGGGGCAGATGTAGTCTTGTTTTAGGGATTCATCTACTCATCCATAACTTCCTTTTCATTCAGGGTGATTGGCTATGTTCATCCTTTAGGCAGTGTAGTGGACAGTAGGAGTTTAATGGCACAGTCATATGGTGAAAAGCTGGAAGTTGGTATATTCATCTGCAATGTTAACAAAGCAGACAGACTGAGGGCTTTCTGTTGTGGTGAGATTGATGTATGCATTAAGTGTAATTTATTCTTCATGGCATGTTAGCTCTGTTAGCACCTCGGGACAAAGTCTCTGGCAGAATGCTTCATTGTCCAATTATTTCACCCACTGCCATCTGCAATGGTGTGAAATTCTAATGCATATTCTGTTGTGGTGGGGGAGCTTTTTCCTGGAGCATGAGGAACTTTTTGCCAGATTCATCCTAATCCAGAGCATGATCAAAGATGCAGTGAAATCTAGAGAGTCATCATATGTACAGGTTTTTGTCAGTCTCTTGTTGACACAGCAGAAGCCCAGCGGAGTGCTTTGCCAGTGAGAAAGTTAATAAAAAAGTGCAACCTTCCATTGATCAGTGGCACTGGGAAATGCAGAGAAGAACAGAAAGCACTAAAGCAGGAAACCTTGATAGATGGCTGTCTCTCTGTCATGCTTCTTGGGCTTGGCCCCAGGTAGAAGTGGAAGCATGTGTATGCTGGCAGGTGTTTCTTGAGGTGCTGGTGGTGTTGCATGACCCAGTGTCATGAAAGGGAGCTGCTGCAGATGAGCCTCAAAGCTTGTAATCGCTGGTGGTGCTCACCAAGGCTTCTCCCTCTGGGGTTGATGGCTGGTCTGCAAGCTGATGAATCCGCTGCCTAGCTTGCAAGGCTTTGACACAGAGAAGGCTTTGACACAGAGAAGCTGCAGTTCAACAGCACATTTATGGAAATGCAGCACAGCAAAGTTCAATAACTTTAACCTTAGGCAAGCAGAGTTCAGGGGCTCAGACAGATGGAATATTCAAGATGAATAACGTAAGGAAAGTGAGGATCATACAGAATACTTCGATGTCAGAGGCTTGGCAGGGAATTATAAACATGAGGTAGGCAGAGATCATAAAAAGAGACCTAAACACAATAGTAAGTAGTTTGGTATGCACTGGCAATGAACACAGAGGCAATATTCGCAATGAGTCTGCTTTTTTAGTGGCTTGTGTAATTAGGTGTGAGTGCTGACAAGTGTGCTTGGTGATGCATGTGAAGAGTTTCTTTTCAAAAACATTCATTCATTTTCTGAACCGCATATTCCTAAGTAGGGTCGCGTGGAGGCTGGCGCCCATATCAGCCGACTCTGGGAGAGGGCAGAGTACACCCTGTACAGCTTGCCAGGCCATCGCAGGGCAGAAACATGCTGACGGCTATGCAGCCTACTCTTGACGAAAATCAGCAATGGT
>JAQMYF010000005.1:21775071-21786586 GCA_030014195.1 Neosilurus mollespiculum | reverse complement strand
ACCTCGCACCGAAGACAACCCAGGGCCTACCCAGAGGGTGGCAGAGGAAAGCCCCAGCCAGAGCCCCCCGCGGCCGCAGGGTAGAGGCCCCAGCGAGCCAGGACAGGCAGCAGCTGACCCAGCCAAGTCCCGGCCACCCAGGGCAGCTAAAGTATAGAGGGTCCAGGGCCCCAAGGCCCCGGAGGCAATCCCCCTCCCCGAAGGCATTCAACCCAAACATGAGGTTAGGCTTACGCTGAGGTCTGTGAACCCGAGGAAGGCTGCTGGACCAGACGGCATCTCTGGCTGTGTGTATCAGATCTTCAACCAGTCATTGGCCCTGTCCACTGTCCGACCATACCTGAAATCCTCCACCATAGTCCCCGTCAAAGAAATCTCACATCTTGAGCCTGAGTGACTACCAGCTAGTGGCACTCACACCAGTGGTGATGAAATGCTTTGAAAAACTGGTCACATTACATCACTCCACCCCAGCACATTGGGGGTGCCCGAAGAGCAGTTGGGGGGGGGTTAGGTGCCTTGCTCAAGGGCACTTCAGCCATGAATGTGGAGGAAGGGAAGGTGCAGGTCACTCCCCCACTGCCAGACATTTTTCCTGCTGGTTCAGGAATCAAACCAGCATCATTTTGGTCCCAAAGCCCTTTTGGTCTCTAACCATTAAGCTTCAGCTGCCCCCATATATACATATGATCAGACTTTCAGCGCTTCCTCTCACCCAAACCTAACAACTTCAGGGCCTCTTCCCAGTTGAACATACCCAAAACACCACACCAGGTAGACGTTTGAGACCCAAAGCTTGTGACTATAGGTAAGAGTTGGAATGTAGATCGACTGGTAAATTGAGGGATTTGTCTTTCTGCTCAGTTCCCTCTTCAGCACAACGGACTGGTACAAGCGTCACTTTACAGCAGAGGCTGCAAAGATCCGCCTGTCAATCTCCCATTCCATGCTTCCCACACTCATGAACTAGAGCCCGAGATACTTGAACTTCTCCACTTGAGGCAGGACCTCATTCCAGAATTGAAGGGTGCATTCCACCCTTTTCTGACAAAGAAATAGAGCCACTCTGCGGCAAATCGCTCCAATGAGAGCTAGAGGTCCTGGCTTGATGAAGCTAAAAGGACAACGTCATCTGCGAAAAAAAAGGGAAAAAACCCGAACCCTTCAATGCCTTGGCTGCCCCTAAAAATTCTGTCAATAAAATTTATGAACAGAACCAGTGACAAAGAACAGCCTTGGCAGACTCCAACCCTCATTGTAAATAAATTTTAGTGCTGCGGCCAGGACAAAAACCACTCTGAGGTTTGACTCCTCTCCAGTACACCTGCATAGACTTTTTGGACAGTGATTCAACAATAGTTTTTTAACTAGCACCCTGGTTTGCCAATCCAGAGGTATGGCCCAAATGACCATGCAATGTTACAGAGACATGTCAACCCAGACAGTCATACAACATTCAAAGCCGTGAGGTTCTCAGGGTGGATCTTGTCCACCCCCGGAGCCTGGCCAGAGAGGAGCTTTTTGACTACCTCGAAGACCTCAGCCCCAATGATAGGCAGACCACCATTCAAACCCCCAGTGTCTTCCTTCTCCAAGTAGGGTGTGTTGGTGGGATTGAGGAGGTCTTCAAAGTATTCCTTCCACCTCTTGAAAACATCACCAGTGGAGGTGAGCAGCTCCCCACTTCCAATGTAAACAGTGTTTGTGAAGTACTGTTTCCTTCTCCTGAGGTTTCGGATGGTGGTCCAGAACCTTTTTGAGCCCAACAGTCACTTCCCAGGCCTTCACTGAACTCCCATGCCCAAGATTTTGCATTGGTGACAGCCTAGGCTACAGCACATTTGGCCTGCCAGTACCTGTCTTCCGGTGGTGATCGGTTGACAGCTCAGCTCTACTCTTCACCCAAGTGTCCAGAACATGCAGGTCCGATGGCATGACTACAAAGTTGATCATTGAACTGCGGCGTAGGGTGTCCTGGTGCCAAGTGCACTTATGGACACCCTTATATTCGAACATGTTGTTCGTGATGGACAACCCATGATGAGCACACAAGTGCAACAACAAAACCATTCGGGTTCATACTTACCAATCACACCCTTACAGGTCACACTGTCATTACCCACTTGGGTGTTGAAGAAACCAAGTATGACAAGGGAGTCCCCAGGGGGGGAGCAATCATTTGGTGCATAAGCACAAACAATCAAGACCCATCCCCCCACCCAAAGGTAGAGAGAGTCTACCCTTTCATCAACCAGGGAGAACCCCAATATGTGGACACCAAAACAGGGGGCAACAAGGGTGCCCACTGTCTTGCCACCTTTCCCTGTGAACAACTCCAGAATTTAATAAGGTCCAGCCCCTCTCGAGATGGGTGTTTCCAGAGCCCAAGTTATGTGTTGAGGTCAGTCCGCCTATCTAGTCAGTATCTCTCAACCTTGCGCACCAGCTCAGGCTCCTTCCCCACCAGAGAGGTGACATTCCATGTCCAAAGAGTCAGTATCCGAGGGTCGGCAGAATCCATGGATTTGGCTGTCACCCAGTTCATAACTCACCCGACACCTATAGCCCCTCTCACACGTGGTGGGTCCATGGGACCCATGTCTTCTCTTTGGGCTGTGCCGAGTCGGGCTCCATGGGCAGAAGCCCAACCACCAGGAACTCACCTTTGAGCCCCTCCCTCCAGGCCTGGCTCCGGGGAGAGGGGACCCTGGTAACCCACGTCCGGACAAGGGAAACTGGAGTCATGATTTTCTTTCCATAGGAGTATTCTGAACTGCACTTAGTCTGGACCTTCACCTAGGACCTGTTTGCCTTGGGTGACCCTACCAGGGGCATAATGCCCCTGACAATACAGCTCCTAGGATCATTAGGACACGCAAATCTCTCCTCCACGATAAGGTGGCAATTCAAGGAGGGGATTATTATTATTTACACTTTATATTATTTACAATTTAGATCTTTTATTGTTTATGTGTGAGATGTTTGTGTGAGTGTCTCCAGCAGACCTTTGTAAAATTTCATTGTACTGTTCTCAATGCAATGGCATAACAGCAACATTCTATTCTATTCTATTCCACATGGACAAACAATGGCAGCTGACTTTTTATGCACATGCACAGTCTACAGCATGTGGAATCATTTTACCTGAAAATAAAAAGACTGCAACAAAATGCCCCTGAGCAACCATTGCAATATTCATTTAATGATAAGCAGTGTGGTACAGTAGAGACATGAATCGTTTAAATTAGGTTTTCATTAAATTGCATGATTGTAAACATTTGTAAACACATATCAACCGACAATGAAGGAAAACATGGTCAAAAAATTATCTATGATTTTAAACATGTGTTCAATTTATACACAGTTAAAATAAAATAAAGATTCTTCTAAATTAGTATAATACGAGCAATTTCAACTGCAACATTGATCAAACAGACGAAATCAAACCAGGCCATCTATTTTTGGTCTTTCCAATGTCTCAGAATATCTTCAGCTGCTTTGAGGGTGGAGTCATCCTTTGTAATAAAGAAAAAGAAAAACATGAATATTAAGCAGACATTCCATATCCAAGAATATTAACAGTGAACTAAAATTATTTTAATTGCCTGAGAAAAAAAATCGTGACAAATCATTCTTACGTGACTTTAAGCAAGTTCATTGGAATGCGCTTATAATGTAACAGGGTAATAATATCGATAGAGTTTTTTCCACCTTCTATAATAAATTCAATAAAATAATCAACAAGCATGCACCGGTCAAACAATGTCAAGTTGTCGAACGAAGCACTTAACCAAATCATGGATCACCTCTGGGATTTGTGCTTCAAATAAAACATTAAAATAAAAAAGAAATTGTTTGCATCATGCAAAGAGAATAAATATAAATTTTATAGGAATAAAATCTGTCATCTTATTAGGATAAGCAAAATGATTACTTTCATAAGTACTTTAATGATAATATCACTGATATGAGAAAGACATAGGATGGAATAAACAATTTACTAAATCAGAAAACAAGGAAATGTAAATGAAAAAACCCTTACTTAATGACCCACACAATAATGGTAAACTTCTTAGAGATAATTATTCAATAGCTAATGCACTAAACGATCACTTTGCCACAGTGGGCCTAAAACTTGCTAATAGGCTTCCGCCTTCGCAATTTGACCATCGTCACTTCCTCAGTATGACTAAATCAACTGAAAACTCGTTTTAATTTGCACCTGTAAGCTCTACTGAAGTAGAACTTGAGATCATATCGATTCTAAATAACAAATTGCATGGACTTTATTCCTGTCTCACAAAAATACTTAAGGGTTCAAGTAAATTTATGTTGGATATCTTAACATGTCAATGACACTGGGCACCTATCCATCTAAATTGAAAAAGTCTAAAATAATACCAGTCTTTAAAACTGATAATGTAATGGACAAATAATTATAGGCCAGTTTCACTGTTATCTAATTTGAACCGAATATTTGAGAAGCTGATGTACAATAGAATGAAATTGTTTATTGATAACACTGGCATTCTTGGTCCGTCTCAGTATGGATTCCGGGAAGCACACTCCACTGAACACGCAATTCTTGATATGGTATCCAAAATACAGGCCAACATGGATAAATGGTTATATTCATGCAAAGTATTTATTGACTTAAAAAAGGCGTTGGTAACCCACGTCCAGGCAAGGGAAACTGGAGTCATGATATTCTTTCCTAGAAGTATTCTGAACTGCACTTAGTCTGGACCGTCACCTAGGACCTGTTTGCCTTGAGTTACCCTACCAGGAGCATAATGCCCCTGACAAAATAGATCCCAGGATCATTAAAACACGCAAACCCCACCACCACGATAAGGTGGCAATTCAAGGGTGTCACAAAAGGGTGTCCATAAGTGCATTTGGCACCAGGACACCCTAGACCGCAGTTCGATAATCGACTTTGTTGTCATGTCATCAGACTTGTGGCTGCATGTTCTGGAAATGGGAGACCCAAGCATGTAGTTAGGGTCTCCTGGGAACATTTGGTGGAGTCTCATGTCAGAAGGGCCTTCAATTTCTTCCTCAGCCAGAGCTACAACCACATCCCAATGGAGGCCGGGTACATAGAGTCTGAATGGGTCATGTTCTGTGGTTCCATTATTGAGGCAGCAGCCCGGAGCTGTGGCCGGAAGGTCATCGGTGCCTGTTGTGGGGTCAACCCTTGAAGCAGGTGATGGACAGCTGTGATGGCAGGAGGGGGGGCATCAAGCTGCAGAAGGCCTAGCGGGTCCTTTTGGCCCGTGGGACTCCCGAGGCAGTGAACGAGCACCGACAGGCCAAATATGTGACCCAGTCTGGCAAAATGAGTCACAGCCAAAAATTCAAAATTGAGTTAGCCATACCATTTTAAAGCTTAGAGTCTCCTCTTTTAAATGGTATGGCTAACTCAATTTTGAATTTTTGGCTGTGACTCATTTTGCCAGACTGGGTCACATATGCTGCAGCCCAGGCTGTCGCCGATGCAAAATCTCGGGTGTGGGAGGAGTTCAGTGAGGGCCTGGAAAAAAGACTCGGTTGGCATTGGAAAGGTTCAGGACCACCATCCAACGCCTCGGGAGGGAGAAGCAGTATTCCACAAACAGTGTTTACAGTGGAGGTGGGGAGCTGCTCACTTCGACTGGGGATGTTGTTGAGAGGTCAAAGGAATACTTCAGGGACCTCCCCAATCCCACCAACACGCTCTCTGTGAAAGAGGAAGAACCAATGGGAGATCAGGAGGGGTTCTGCCAATCACTGGGGCTGAGTTAAAAAGCTCCTCGGTGGCTGGGCTCCAGGGGTGGACAAGATCCACCCTGAATACCTCAGAGCTCTGGATCTTGTAGGACTGTCTTGGTTGACACATCTCTGCAACATCGCATGGTCATCAGGGGCCGTACCTCTGGATTGGCAAACCAGTGTGCTTGTTTCCCTTTTTAAAAAAGGGGACCATATAGTGTATTCCAACTATGATGGAATCACACTCCTCAGCCTACCCAGGAAAGTCTATGCAGGAGTACTGGAGAGGAGGATCCAACCAATGGTTGAACCTCGGAAGCACTCTTGACCAGCTCTACACATTTTACAGGATCCTGGAGGGGGCATGGGAGTTTGCCCATTCTGTCCACATGTGCTTTGAGGACTTGTAGATGGCTTTTGACCATGTCCCTCTGGCTATTTTGTGGGGTGTGCTCCAGGAATACGGTATACCGGGCTCGTTGCTATGGGCCATTCAGTCTCTGTATTTCTGGAGCCAGAGCTTGGTCTGCATTGGTAACAATGTTGAATTCGTTCCCAGTTCACCAGTTCTGTTCATAATATTTATGAAAAGAATTTCTAGGTGCAGCCGAGGCGTGGAGAGGTTCTGGTTTGGTAGCCATAGGATCTTGTCTCTGCTTTTTGCAGATGACTTTGTCCTTTTGGCTTCATCAAGCCAGGACCTCCAGCTCTCGGTGGAGCGATTCGCAGCTGAGTGTGAAGCAGCTGGGATGAGAATCAGCACCTCTGATGAAGTCCAGGGCCATAGTTCTCAGCTGGAAAAGGGTGGAATGCACCCTCTGAGTCTGGAATGAGGTCCTGCCCCAAGTGGAGGAGTTCAAGTATCTCAGAGTCTTATGAGTTTGGGAAGGATGGCGTGGGCGATCGACAGGCAGATCGGTGCAGTCTCTGCTGTAAAGCGGAGCTTGTACCAGTTCGTCATGGTGAAGAGGGAGCTGTGCCAAAAGACAAAGCTCTAAATTTACCAGTCGATTTATGTTCCTACCCTCACCTATGGTCATGAGCTTTGGGTAGTGACCGAAAGAACATCATCAAGAATACAAGCGGCTGAAATGAGCTTTCCTCACAGGGTGGTAGGGCTCTCCCTTCGAGATAGGGTGAGAAGTTTGGTCATCCAAGAGGAGCTTGGAGTAGAACTGCTGCTTCTTCACATTGAGAAGAACAAGTTGAGGTGGCTCAGGCATCTTATTAGAATGCCTCCTGAACACCTCCCTGGTGTGGTGTTTTTTTGGCATGTGCAACTGGAAAGAGACCCTGGGGTCGACGCAGAACACACTGGAGGGACTATGTCTCTCGGCTGGTTTGGGAACACCTCGGAGTTCCACTGGACGAGCTGGAGGAAGTGGCTGAGAAGAGGGACGTCTGGACCCCACTGCTTAGGATGCTGACCCTGCGATCTGACCCCAGATTAAGCAGAAGAAGATGAATATTTTATACATATATTTATACCGTGTTTCCCCAATAATAAGACCTACCCCGATAATAAGACCTACCCTTACTTCAGCAGAACGGTCCAAAATAAGCCCTAGCCCGAAAATAAGCCCTAGCTAAATCCAAATTTTGTCCGCACCCTCCCCTCATTTTCTATGAATGCATGTGCGCCAGCGCTATTTACAGCAGCGCCGCAGAGGAGAGACAGAAAAAAAAGAAGTTGAGGGAACAAAAACGGTAAGTAAAGTATTATAAAGAAGGACTGAGCGGCATGATGGGGTTAAAGCAGGACTGGAGGAGCATAACAGTTATCATTTTACTGGTATTATCCTGTCTGTTTTGACCCCCAGACATGAGTGCAAAAAGGAAGAGCTACATCGTTGAGTACAAGAAAGCAATTGTGGGGGACTCACTTACCTGTTTATTGAAATTGGTGTTAATGTTAAATAAAATAAAACCTTCTTCATCTAAATACTACATAAAATTTAAACACAGTGTATTTTAGATGCCATATTGCATTCTGGCTTTTAAAGAAAATCTTTTCTGAAACCATAAACAAAACTGATTTAAATTTATCTTTAGTAAAAGCATAAATATATGAGTTAGGCTCCTAAATGATATTCTTATCAGTGAACAATGTTATTAAAAGGATTGGATTAAGGATTTTTTTTGCAGTTGACTAAATAGTTACTCAATCCTTTTAGGCCCACATCTCATTTCAAACCAGTGTGCATTAATACCGTGATTGTCTCACTGTTGCTGCTATAACAGCACCCACTCTTCTGAGGCTTCCCACTAGATTTCGGAGAATGGCTGTGGAGATTTTTGCTAATTCAGCAACCATTACTGAGATCAGGCAGTGCTATCAGGTGAGGAGACCTGGGGTGCAGTCAGCGGTTTTCAGTTGGGTTGGTAGGTCTGAGCGCTATGCAGGCCACTCACTTTGTATCACACTTAACTGGTATTTATGGAACTCCTTGTGCACAGGAGCAACATTAAACTGGAACAGGTTTAGAACCCATAGATCTAGTTAACAGAAATTGTAATACTACAACATATAAAGATACTCTAGCCAACTGGCAAGGCTCTTTTATAGGCGTAATGGTCAGGAGTTTACATACTTATGGACATAATGCATTTTAAGTTATAAATTACCTTGACAAAGCAGAATCTAATGTAGTTCTGAAAATCTGCTCTGCTTTCTTGGCTGTAAAATGCAGATACAGGGATAGTACCCAAACGCTGAAAGAACAACCAAAACACATCCTGTTAATTTTACAATACATAAGAGGTGTCACTTTGAAAAGGTGAAAGGTTTGTGATTTATACCTACCTTCTCTTTAATAAGCCACTTGACAAATCTGTAGTCATAGGGTTCATCCTTGGAGCTTGTTTCATTCAGGTCAACCTCTACAGTAGAGACACTTCAGATGTAATACTCGGAATGTGTTTTAACAAAGACCACTATTAACAAATGCAGATTTCCTACAAAGCTGTTTCCTTTAAAGTGCCAAGTTATTGCAGTTGACGACTACCGCTAAAAAGTTTTTGTGCACTTTTTGAAAATAATCCAATGCAATGTTTCATCTTCTGAAGTCAGATTCAGTGGTTACAGTTAGGTAGATACATGACAAATACCGCATATTTTCCTCAGCATCTACTTTGCAGTATCTAGTATGCTACTCTTTGGAGTAACTGGTAGTGTGGCTGTGTTACATTTTGTTTATTAGCCTTAGTACTAGTAGTGAGTCCCTGTATTCTATTTACATTCTAGAGGCACAGCTTTTCTATCCATTGTATAAATAAATATATGAATTAAATGACTCACTCAGGGAAGAGATATCTGTAATCATGAAGTAGCCACCCTCAGGCAGGAAGGGTTGCAGTCCTACGCTTCTCAGACACTCTGCTAACCTCTGCCGTTTGGCCTGGAGCTGTGTGGGTAGCTGTCTGAAGTAGCTTTCCTCTGTGCCAAACATTTCATATTCCCTCTCAAAAGCCACAGCAACAGCCTCCTACGAACAAAACTAGTATGTCAATTTGGAAAAAAAAAACCCACAAAGAGGGCAGTACCCCTCAGCCGATGCACCACATAGTATGCCCAGTCCCAATATAGATACCAAAAATGCTGATGATCGGTGATGGTGTTTGCAAGTTAAGGCATGGAACGCAAATTCAAGATGGCAGCTCAGGTGGTCATATTGGATATCAAGGTGGAAAAAAAGTGACAGGTTTGTGTAGTTACCCAGTCCCAACATCCATATTGAAAATAATGATGATCACTGATGCTGTTTTTGGGTTAGTGCACGTAATACAACTATGGCTTGGCAGACAAGCATCCTACATGACAGCAAAATCCCTCACGCACACTTGGCTGAATGGTAAAAACTGTGATTGTCTTCTTGCTGATCGCTAGATGGGAACACCAGTTGCAGCCATGTTGTAAAAGAATTAAACATTATTAAGACTGAGACAGACATTGCACGTGACAAAAATATCCCTCACGCCCATTGGGCTGAGGGGTAAAAATGGTGATCATACACAGTCCCAACATCCACAACAAAAACAGCAATGATCGGTAATTGAGTTTTTGAACAAGTGCACGAAATACAAATTCAAGATGGCAGCTGTGGCAGTCATTTAAATATCGAAAATAAATAGGGTTTTGTAGTTACACAGTACCAACATCCCCACCAAAAATGATGGTGATAGCATTTTTGAGGTAGTGTGCAGAAACTGTGGACAGACAAACAGAGAGAAGGATGGACATCACACCTGACATCAATCCCTCTTACACCCATTGGGCTGAGGGGTAAAAATTAAATAAAATATAGTGAAACAGAAAAAATCAACACAAATATAACTGATTAAAACAATTAAACAGTATTAATACTGATTGGCTCATTTATCAGTTGAGCATTGCATTTATATGTATATACTTGCCACTTCAGTTCTGACAGTCATTGTACTGAATTGTACTGTCATAGATATATGTATTTCATTCCACAGATTCTCTGAATGCTATTTTCATTCTGTATACAATCTTTTCCATCTTTATTTAGATTAGATCAAATTAGTAAGTAAAATTGCCTAAAGTCCTCTATAATTTAAGATGTCTTGCCATTAAACACATGGAAAAAAACCTTCATGGAATATTCCTTTATGTCTGTCTTTACCTGACTAAGTGTGGGACAGTGGTATAAGGAGTTCTGATGGACAGTTTGCAGGTGTTTCAACAGGTGTCGCGGTCCTATTGCCCAGCCCACCTAAGCAAACATACAGTGGGTGACATGTTGAAATCAGACCATGCATTAAAAAACAAAGTAGTAATTCTAAATCCAATAAAACCATTTTTTTTCTCAAATACAATAAAACCATTAAAACCGCAGCTGTACAAAATTATAGTTTTAAATATAGTTAAAATCTATACAGACGAATATCACAAACATTATATATACTTTCATTTTCATTTGTGACATTTTTTTATTTCCTTAAAAAAACCATCAAAACTTAAATTATACTCAATACTCAGAAGAATACATGCTTTGCATACACTGAAGAAAAAAATCTCCTACGGAGCATGTCACGCATAAATGATAAAAAAATTGAACTGTCAGCAGAAAACACGAAAAAGAGTTCACTTGCTCTGCATCTTGTGGTATTAGTGGGGGTAACTATACACAATATAACAAAACCCACAAAATCATTACATAATTTTTGCTCAATAAGATCATGACACTGCGATGGCCTGGCAAGCTGTCCAGGGTGTACTCTGCCCTTGCCCAGAGTCAGCTGAGATGGGCGCCAGCCTCCCCACGACCCTAATTAGGAATAAGCGATTCAGAAAATGGATGAATGAATGAATGATCATGACAGCTGCTCTTTAGTTCTCTTCCACCACTATTACCTTCCATCCTGTAGCACTGAAGCTCTTGCCTGCACTGCTAACCGTGATAGTACGCTCCCACATGCCTGGAAGACTTGCTGTAGTCAAAACACAGATCAAGTTAAATAATTCAGCCCTATGAGGTCAATAAAATGGTTCAGCAACCTTTATTATTACATAATGCAACAGATTCTTGAATTAAAAAACAAATCTGCTGTATATCATATACTAATATTTTATGATGTTAACGGTCTTGATTTAAAAAATTTATATGAATGTCTTCACAGATTCACAGGAATTTTGATTCTTACCTATTTTAATATGTTGCGCTCCGTCATATGTAAGCCACTCATACACCTCATCACTGAAGCAAATAACATCATGCTTTATACACAGATCAGCTAT
>JAQMYF010000005.1:21727716-21753264 GCA_030014195.1 Neosilurus mollespiculum | reverse complement strand
TTTTTCCCACATACAATATATTTAGCTCTACTTCGATGTATCGAGCACTGTTCTACGGAAAATCGACTCAAGATCTTGTACAAAGTGTACAAAGATGTAAGCAGCCTGTTTCCTTTAACCCAAATATATCAGACCATGTATCCTCTTATTAGTGGCTAAAATTCTCTTATTTATTCTATTAATTATTTACATGGAAACACTCCATTCTTGCAGTCAGACATCCAAGTCACAATAACGTTGGCCATTTTGGAGTGAGGGAAAACAAGCTACACAGTTAAATTAATGTATTTATGAATTTTATTTGAATTTATTATACTGTGAAACTTATGCTCTCATCATGCCCAAAAGGTGCTGTGTAGTGGGCTGTGAATCCAGGGAGGTTATAGAACTGAAATCCCATTGTACTTATGTTTGTGGACTGCATTTTGTCACTGGTGATCACTGGATGAAAGCAATGTTTTCCCCATTCATATAAGGTGGGCAGGTTGCTACTACAGCTCATGTGATTTTGACATCACGTCCACTGTGAGAATGACTGCTAAGAATGTCTGCTGAAATACAATTCCACTTTTAATTTGAACAGAGTTCAGGCAAACAGATATGTAACAAAAGGGAAGTTAAATAATTCTGTTTTACTAAACAAAACCAAGAAAAACCAAACAAACAAAAAGAAAGATTCAATTGAGAATTTAAGTTGTTGTCTGTGTGTAATTTTTGTGCAATCGCATGTGCATTTACTCCAGGATCTTGTTTCTTCCCACTTCCAAAAAATGTGCCATTAGTTGTACTGGCTATGTTAAATTGCCCCAGTGAATGTGTGTTTCCCTGCACTGGGCTGGTGTTCCGCGCAGGAAGAATTCCACTTCACAAACAATGAGAAAGGCTCTGGATCAACTGAACTTATCACCAAGACTAAGTGAATACGGAAGAAAAAATATGTTGAACCGAAAGAACATTTGAAATGACCCATAATACTAGCACTCAAACAAAAGCACAACATTAGGAAGATCTAATGATCCTAATATTATATGTAAGGAACTGTTTTGTTTAGGTTTTGGATCAACAACAGTTTCATACTGATAAATCTAGTGGCTCTCACTTCTGGTCTTTCCAACACGGTGTAAGCATTTAAGAACAAAGCGACTCCATACCATATCCTCTGTTGTTGTGCTTCTGGTCTCCAGGGTGCCTGCTCCTGTGTGTCAACTTCTCCAGGTAATCATATTTGGCGTCGAGGCTGCTCATCTTTAACAGAATAAACTGTAAATAAAATACACGTGAGAAATGACGTGTGTGGCCTTATCCAAGAGATACAACTGAACCTGCATCAGAATTTATTAAACACAGCTTTCTACTGAAAAGGATCTTAAAGAGAATGTCTTATTATTTACCTTCTTTGAGATAGTGAAGACACTTCTATATCAGAATGAAATGAAAGGAAATAAAGATACCGTTACATTCCTTATCCTTTCAGATCAACTGCTTAAAACTGCGTCCACTTCTAAAACTCCGAACAGTCCATAAACATTACAGATTACAAAACTAAATAAAACAACGTGGCTCTGCAGTGGCTCTGCAACTCAAACACGTGTGTGTCTACCGCGCATGCGCACACTTCCTGTCGTCCCGGATATGGTTACAGTGAAAACCTTCCCCCTGGATGTTGTGAACATAATTCTTGTACACATGAATACACTGGAGATTTCTACATTGAAATATTGGGTGTGCAATTATGAGTGGTTTGAACTTCATGCTAACACGGTGCAGTTTCAGTCGCAGGATCATTCGGATTAATGTAAGTTTCTGTCCATTAGTTTTGGCACTGTGTAACTTAATATTTTGCTCAACATAACTTGAGGTGAATTTTAAATTCATAATTCAGAGTTTTCCTACAGCAGGCTTTAACTCCTTGTTCTGTTTTTAATAGAAGTGAAAACATACTGTTCGTTTTCATCAGGAAATGTTTGGTGTGTGTTTTTCTCCACCCTGCTGAAAAATCCAAAAGCTCTCAGCTGTGCAAAACACAATGGAAAATAGTTTCTACATTACTGCTAATAATGTAACACTGAAGATAAACGTGTGTTGACCTTTTTACTGAAGTAATCAGAAAGGAATATAACCTAATTAAACAGCTCATTTTGAGATTTGGAGGCTGGGAACTAGTCAGAATGAACTAATGTTTATTTGTTCATTTGTTTGTTCTTTCGGTCATATTTGTTTGTTTCTTCTAGTTGCCTTATTTACAATGTTCTATAAGCAGTTATTCAAAAATTCTATCCATATCAGCATTTTGCTATATTTTGGACAGCTGATATCTGCATAGACCTGGGATCAGTTCAGACCAAAATGGATTCTTCAGCAGGGAATTCAACGTAAAAACTTTTTTAACAGATTTTACTTTTGATTGACAGGTTTAAGTGTAGCACATTCGCCTCACAGCACGAAGGTCCTGGGTTCGATCCTAAAACTACCATAATTTATTCTTGCAAAGAAATGAGAAAGTTTTAGTTTTGAATTAAAATTATACCAAATGAAACTATTGGTGGGCAGCATGGTGGCGTAGTGGTTAGCATGTCCACCTCACAGCAAGAAGGTCATGGCTCAAGTGCCGGGCGTTTCTGTGTGGAGTGTGCATGTCCTCCCTGTGCTTGCATGGGTTTTCTCCAGGTACTCTGGTTTCCTCCTACAGTCTAAAGACATGTACATTAGGTTAACTGAGATAGGCTCCAGCCTCCCTGTGACCCTAATAGGATAAGCAGTTCGGCAAATAAGTGACAGATAAATAGTCACGATGAGCTGAGCCTTCTGATTAGCTGGCCTTTCTTCACTGCCCACCGCATGCAAAATGGTTTCTCTGCCCATCCCAGTCTGCTTTCAAGCACACAACGTGTGGAGCTTTTATTTGTAACCAATCAGAGCAGAATAGGCACAACGAATGGAAAGACCATAAATGGGAGGAGGAAGCCAAACAGGGCATCCACATGCACTCAAAAACTGTGTTTCAGGGGTGGGAAAGCAGCTTCCTGAAGAACTGTTGAGGGTTTTTTGGATTCGGAATCGTACTTTGGTGCTCCACTGGTGTCCAAAATGAAAAATAAAGGTCTGAAAATGGGTATGCTATCTGACCTTTAAGCTTCAAGGTAATTTAAAAACGTCATGGTACTGCATCATTGCCTGTTTATCTTTTTATTGTTTTTGTCAGAAAAACTATTTTTAGTCTAAACTACTAAACTATTATGTCATTATTGAACTGACATTATAGGTGACTGAACAGATGAAACATCAGTGAAACGTCCAGTTCATCCTCTGTTTTATAAAGAACAATGTGTTTTTTTAGTATTTGTTTACATTTGTTCACAATCTATATTTTTTGTTTTTCTAGGTCACTCCCTCGAGGAATCTTTTCTACAGGTCACAGCAGGACTATCTTAAACGTGACCATGGTAAGAACCACTTTCTGGACAGTGTTCATGGTCTTTGTATTGTAATAATTTTTCCCCTTTTAATTTAGGACACATTTATTCTTGTTATTACATGTTTATATGGACAGAGCCTTCTGTCAGTACTCTGCATTCATTGTATGAGTATTTGTGCATGTTTTCTAAAAGCTTACAGAGAAAACTTACCAAAATAAAACATGGCGCCAATGTAGCCAATAATTAAGCAAGACGTGACAAAGAAATAAAACAAATGGCAGAACATTTTGGGTGAACTTTAAAGTTTTTTAAAATAATAAAATAGATTTTAAAGATGTGTATAATATTTACAAAGATATGTCATGTCTCATTTTGTATACTTGCGTATTTTTTCTTAATATTTTAAGTGTATATGTGTGTTTATACTGTGAAGTAAGGAAACATGCAGTGCACTTTGAGTACTCAGATGATGTCCAATATGGTCGCCATTTTGGCTACATAACAGAAGAGGAGGGCATGGCGATATAATGGTGATATTATTTCCAGATCATGTGAAAAATATATACAAACAAGTGAGGAAGATTAAAATCTAATTCATTTTTAAGAGGTGATCAAAAATAGCTGGCAGATTTTTTGGGTGGAATGTGTGACAGTCACAGTCAGACATTGCGATGGTCATTTCCGGTAAGAGCACAACTTGCTGTATTTGATTTAAAACACTAATCTTTGTCACTAATCTGTGTTACAGATTAGTACTACATCGAAGCATGCTAACGGTAGTATGTGAATTGAGACACAACAATAAATTATTATGACCCTTTTTTATTATATCCTCCATCATTGTCATGGTTGTTGTTGTCAAAAAAATCTTTGACATAACCTGGCCTGTGGTGGATGCAATACTTAACATCCATAGCAGTGTAAAGAAGGGATGGAGGTATGGCCAGCGAAGGTTACATCATTTGAAACGGATATATTTATTAGTGTACATAAAGGGAGCATAAAGGAGACAGGTTTGCACACCACCTGAATGGTCCGTGGTTCGGCAGCCCCATACACAGCAAGCAATAACACACTTTGTGTTCTGACGCCTTTCTATCCTAGCCAGCATTAGCAGTTTCAGCAGTTTGTACTACAGTAGCTCTTCTCTGTGATCAGACCAGATGTACTTTGCTCCCCACATGCATCAGTGAGCCTTGGTTACTCATGACACGCCTGCCAGTTCACTGGTCGTCCTCTCTTGGACTACCTTTGGTAGGTACATGCCACAGCATACCAGGAACACCCCACAAGACCTGCCATTTTGGAGATGAATAGACCCAGTTGTTTATCCATCACAAGTCATGACAAGAATTACTTTCTGCCTAATATACTTCTTGGCAGGTACCCCTGTAACGAGATATCATTGGTAATCTTTTGTTTTTTATTAAGGCTGATCAGTGCAAATACACTGCTTGGCCAAATAAAGTTGAGCACTAATATTTTGATGGAGTGCCTTTAGCCTTGATTACAGTGCATAATCTCCATGCAGCATTGCTGCTTCAGGTGGTCAGCTCTGCAACATTATGTGGCAATAAAATGAAGTCAGCTGACAACATGAATGTACTGAATGTCCAGCAACAGCATTTTCACACATGAAATGACACCACAGAGTCCCAACCTTAACCTGTTGGAAGTCTTTGGGATGTGCTGGAGATGACTTTATGGAGTGGTTCAACTTTCCCATCATCAGTTCAAAATGTCAGTAAAAAACAAGCCCAAATCTGAATGGAAACAAAATGTTCTGTTTCTTAAGTTTTTCGAAACAATGCCATGGCAATTATACCCTGTAATCAGGACTAAAGGCGTCCCAAAAGAATTACAACGAGGGATGTCCTTTTCTTTTGTCTGGGCAGTGAATAATTAGTGTGTGGGCAATGTAGGTCACAGAGACACAGTTATGGTGTTGTTCTAAATTTACTTAAGCCTTCTTTTTAACTGTATAATATATGTAATGTGTTTTGGTTGCCACAATCCAAAGCAATCAGGCTCCTGGCCCAATTCAGGAATCTTGTAGGCTTTCCATATTAGACCACAATCAAGTGAACAGCATGCTGTTTTAACTCTATGGGGTGTGCAGATTGGGAATTCTTGTGCACATACATGTACGTATACATTGCATGCATATGTAATAGAATGATAATAATGCACATTTTTATTATTTGTATCACAGATATCATTATTCCCCTAGTTGTTACTGGAAATTCCCAGTAGTAAAAGGAAAGATCTTGCAGTATTTTGCTCTTCATGAGCTCAGCTTCCAATCTATTTTACAGGTAAATTTGCAATCAAGCATCGTCAGTTCAAATCCACTGTCTTCCAGGAAGAACAGAGTGAGAATTCTATACTGAAATGGTTTCTTCTGTTGATCCCTCTCACCACCTTTGGCCTTGGAACCTGGCAGGTACTTCCTTCACTTTAATAAATCTTTAAATTGGTCATGAATGGGGTGGTGTTGTGGTAGTGTTTCATGTGCATTCTTTCCAGGTTCTCCTGTTTCCTCCGATCTCGTTATGCATTCTCAGGTGGATTAGCTACTGTGAATTGTCCCTAGATGTGAATGATGATGTGAATCCTGCCCTTTAACGGCCTGGAGTCCCATCCAGGGCATATTCCAATATGCATGTTATATGTACCTGTGATAGGCTGTGGTCCCACTGCAGTGTGACTAGGATCAAGATGGTCCTCAAATTAAAGATGAGTGAATAGTTGTGATTTAATGGTTTGTGTTAATAGCATTTAAAAATTTAAAGGTAAAGAGGAGGCAGTGGAAGCTGAAGCTGATTCATGAACTTCATATATTGACGACTGCAGATCCAATCCCACTACCCACAGAGTGAGTCTGGGGAATTTTTGTTCTACAAATGAAAAATTGGTATCAAACATCTTTTGCCTTATTATTATAATTTATATGTGAATGGTTATATGCTGCAGTCCTGTAGAGTTGAAGGATCTGGAGTACCGGCGCGTTAAGGTTCGTGGCCAGTTTGATCACTCTCGGGAGTTGTATGTTTTGCCACGTTCACTAGTGGATCCTGAGAGAGAAGCTCGTGAGGCAGGCAGATTGTCATCAAGTGCAGAAATTGGAGCTAACGTCATCACGCCGTTCCTCTGTACTGATCAAGGGTGTGTATTAGCACACACAATACCTCACCCCTTTCTTTCATATACTGATATATTCTTACCTAGGAAACGGAATCAATTAGACTGTTAAGGAAAAAATTGAAGCATCATGTTAAGGTATATCACCATTTTCTGTCCCTCAGGATTACAATCTTGGTGAACCGAGGTTACGTACCCAAAAATAAGATTAGACCAGAAACACGGATGAAGGGTCAGGTAAAGAAACCTTTTAAATGTATTAATTGTGTGCATCCAGACAGGGATTGAAATTCAGTTTCTCACTAGATACAGGTGTTGGCAGCAGTCAGATTTTATGGTAACCTCTAACCCTATGTTCTGAGGTTCAAATCTGGGCTCTTGTTACTGTGTTGTGTAAGATGAACAGGATTGAGAAGTGTTTAACTTACACATGTGTAAGGAGAGGTTTTTTTTGTTTATTTAACCCCTTAAAGGTCACACCAAGAAAAAAGCAAAGATTATTTTTTTCTTTGCCTTTTTGTATTAATTTGGAGTAACAGTAACAATGATGTTTAACTTTTTATTCAAACAACCCCATAGTTTATTAAATATAGGCCTCTAACAAACAGGGATTTTTTTAAATGGTAAAACTCTGAATACATCAACAATTTTTTTAATCACTCTACCAAATATTTGACCAGAACATTAAAGGGTTAAACCGGGTGTTTTTTGCTGTTTTATTTCAAAGGTGACAGATGAAGTAGAACTGGTGGGTGTGGTGCGTCTGACAGAGCAGCGCAAGCCTTTTGTCCCTCAAAATAACGTGGAGGGAAATCGGTGGCACTACCGTGACTTGGGGGCCATGGCAAAAGCAGCTGATGCTGAGGAGATCTTCATTGATGCTGTGTTGGGTCAGAGTCCCTTTTTATTACACTTCACCTTTTAACTTCAAGTCTTTTCAACACTTTATCTTTTCAAAC
The DNA here is from genome assembly GCA_030014195.1 of Neosilurus mollespiculum. Lineage (NCBI taxonomy): Eukaryota > Metazoa > Chordata > Actinopteri > Siluriformes > Plotosidae > Neosilurus > Neosilurus mollespiculum. Next base: position 21,745,748 of record JAQMYF010000005.1, on the reverse strand, counting down.
ACTCAAATTCTCAGTGAATTTAAAGTTTTAATCCCTGAATTTCTAGATAGCCTCTTTATATAATGAGCAAGAAATCAGCAAACTGCATCATTATTAATCATATTCAAAATTAGAATCATGCATGATAATTGTGATATTTGCTGGTTATGCAGTAACCATATCAACATATTCATAACATAATCAACGTATGAAGGGCTGAGAGACACAGTGGTGTAAATCACAAAAACTGAAAACTGAGATAAGGTCATATACTGATAGATGTGGATAATGTCTATGCTTGCCAGGGTCCTTGGTAATGGGCCCTTCATCTTCCTTTCCATCACCTTGAATCAAATCGTGAGCATTATCCCTGATTTTTTTATATTGCAAAACCTTTCATGTAATTCTTCTGAAAATCAGCTTTCTGTTGGTTACACCACTCTGGTTCTCAGCCCTTTATATCTAAACAAGCAAACATTTCACCCTCTTTGGTACATTGCCTACAGATAAAGATCTGTACTAAAACAAATGACACACAAAGCTGATATCTTGTAGTGATTTTCATAATTTAAATAAACAAACTAAAAAAATAGAGCAGTAACAAAAGTAAACATACTCTCAAATTTATCATACTTTCAAGTACATAAAATTATAATCAGGTAATAATCAGGTGTTCAAGATTTGGAACCATTGATCAGAACCTTCTGCAGGAGGAACCCATCTTATTTAAATCTTACATAAACGGTCTGGTGTTACATCTTGTGTCATCATGCCAATATCTACAGAGCTGTCCAAGGTCTTCAGAAAAAGGTTTTGGATGCCAAGGGATATAAAAAGATCTCTGAATTATTGGAAAGAAATATTCCAATGTAAGGAAAACCATCCACATGTGGTGTAGAATTAAAGGGACTGCCAATTTATCAGTTCATCCAGGACTGCCTGTCCCAGCAAATTCAGCCGGATAGGGGACTTTAGATATGAAAAAGTAGTCTCCAAGAACACCAAGATTTCATCAGATGCTCTGTAGTTAACTCTTACAGTAAAGTAAAGTTCTTACAGCTGTTGGTGCAAGACTACATTTTGCCGATGAACATATCGGAAAAGTCCAGAGGTCTAATTTATAAGCGTAGCGTATGTACAGTGGCGTACGTCACTTTCCACACAAAGGTTGTGATCTGTACAAAACAAACTTGATGGAAGAACTTGCTCACCTGTACACAAACTCTGAACTGTGTGTATGCATATTCTGGAAAAAAGGAGAATTGGCGACACAGACGGTGTGGTGTGAACTGAAGTCAGATTGTAGAAATGTAGTGTGAGAACAACGATTATAATATTGATGTTATTAAGAGCATATTATATGTTAGGATACCACTGACTGATCCTGCAAATTATTCAGGGTCTTATTGATCAGTATCATTCCTTTAAATGTATAAATACTGCGGTGAGCCCCATGCGTAATGCTGCACCATGGCACTTTGGCGCATTTGACCACTTGATGCAATATTTTACTTAGTAAGTGTCTTTAAGCCCAGTGCACATGGGAGACTCGAGTTGCCTGAAAGTGGAGATTCTGTTGCTGACGACTGAATATCCTGAAAATGGCTGAGGGTCGTGCAACTGGATGTTTTGTTGCCAGCAACAAGGTCCACAAGTTTTTTCGTGTTCAATTTCAAGTAACACGAGACCCAGATACTGAGATAACTGAATTTCCTCATATGCGGGCAAATCGAATATTCAGATCCTGAACCAGGTCAGTGTGAAACAATCAGCAGCTTGATATAAGTGACTAGAAAAAGTATCTAACTAAAAAAGCGGGTCAATTCAAAAACAGCTTGTTAATAAAAGATTCCGTCCAAGACTACAAATGAGTGGATGAGAGACAAAAACATCCTTTTTTATTTAATATTGACTCACCGGATTATTTTAACAGAATAATGAAGGTAAAGGCCTTTGAAAAGGAAATTGCCAAAATTTTTGGATTTACAGCTACATAAACATAAGATCTGCAATCATTTCTTTTCTCCTAAAATCAGTCGTTGCTGCTGCTCGTCATTTATGATAGCTGATATTTAGTAATACAGAGTTTTGGCATATATAAAAATTGTCTCTGTATTGTAACACTAGTAACAAAGATATATTTGCACTTAAACGTGAGTGTTGCATGTATACATGAGTATTGCACTTAAAGAGTAATATTGCACTGTCCTGGAAGATTTGAATGATGGTTATTCACTCAGTGTATGTGACGGTGGTGGTGGGGTTGCACGTTTAACAGCTTGTGGGTAAAAGCTGTTCTTAAGTCTTAGTTTTTTATTTTAGTATCCTGTAACTTTTTCCGGGGGATTGTCCCTGATAATTTCACTGGCTCTCCTCTGAAGTCTACCCATGTAAATGTCACAAGGGGAGGAGGGGAGGGGGGTGTTAGTATATTTCCAATTACCCGCTCTGCTGTCCTCACCACCCACTGCAAGGCCTTCCTGTCCTCTGCAGTACAGCTGTTGAACCACACTGATGACTGCTTCATATGACCTTGACCATGAGCAACTGTTGTTAGCTTCGTGTGAAGATAAATTTAATTCAGGATATTCAATTATTGGCAAGAGAACTTTAGTCTCCTGTGTGCTTGACTACATATACACACATCCGCTTTATTAGCAACACCTGATCATTCATGCAAATCATGCAGACACAGATCAAGTGCACATCATGCACCTGTGCACATCAGAATGAAGAAAAGGTGTGATCTCTCTGACTTTGATTATGGAATGGTTGCTGGTATCTGATTGGCTGGTAAGTGTATTTCACAAACTGCTGACCTCCTGGGATTTTCACACACAACAATCTGTTTACACAGAATGGTGCAAAAAGAACAAAAACAGTGTGTAAGTGACAGCTCTGTGGGTGAAAACATCTTGCTTATAAGAAAGGAAAGAGGAAAGTAGCCAGATTACTTCAAGCTGCTAGGAAAGATGTAGTAACTCATAATCACTCTTTATAACCATGGTCAACAGAAACACATCCCAGCATACAGAAACCATCAACCTACAATAGCAGGAAACCACACTGGGTTCCACCATCACGCCACACTTTGAAGTATGATGTAAACATTTCCTGAAACTCATGGGCTGCTGCCCAATGATTGGCTGATAAAGGCATGAATGTGCAAGTGTATAGGTGTTCTTAATAAAGTGGAGTAAAAGTAATACCTCCTACAAAGAAATAATTGAAATGTACAGAAAAAAAATTACTGGTAAACGTTTTCAGTGAATAGTAGCTTAACCTTTTTAAAATTTCATTAATTCATTCATTTTCTAAGCCATTTATTCCTAATTAGGGTTGCAGGGAGGCTCAGTTGACTCTGGGCGAGTGCAGGATACACCCTGAATAGCTTGCCAGATTATTGCATGTCCAGCACAAATACAACCATTCACAGTTACCTAGGGTTGATTTGGAACAGCCAATTAGCCTACTGTGCATGTTTTTGGAATGTGGGATGAAACCAGAGTACCTGGAGGAAACCCATGCAAAAACAGGGAGAACATGCAGACTCCACACAGAAATGCCTGAGCCCGGGAATCATACCCAGGACCTTGTTGCTGTGAGGTGCTAACCACTGTTCCACCGTGCCGTCCAAATTTTGAAATGTAACAATCAATTACCTTAAAATATTCAGGCAGTATGTACCTTCACACACAGCTTTTATTATTGCTATAAGACGGTTTGTTTTACAGTTTCACTTCATACTCAGACCTGTAAACACTTGGGATAGTTCATCATTTGCAAACCACAGACTTTAGTGTAAATATTACTGAATATAATATTTGCACATATTTAAGTAAAGAATATTGAAACCAAATGGAAACCCTAATTTCCCCACACAGAGAGTACAGTACCAGGAGGACCAATAGGAGGCCAAACAAGAGTAACTCTGCGCAATGAGCACATGCAGTACATCATTACATGGTGAGTCAGCAATTTTAAATCACGTGTTTGAGTCTGCATTTAAAAGCTTTAAGAATTAAATAGAAGCAGGTTTAATGGAGGTTCCTACACAGACCCAAGATATATTAATTTCAGTATTCTTAGTTATAATGCATATTATTGTAAGTGATACCCCTCCCTATAAAAACCTCCAGTAAGTAGTTATTACAACCTTGTTCACCTTTTGATTCCAAGGTGCAAATCACTCATTAGAGGCAGTTTAATTATTAACAAAGTTGGTCTACAATATGACACTGCTGGAACTAAAATATCACTTGATAACTTTTAATTTTTTTTTTTGGTTTGTTTGTTTGTTTTTATTCCTAGGTATGGACTATGTGCTGTAACCTCCTACATGTGGTATGCAAAATTCATCAAACGCCTTAGCTTATGAAACTAATCAATTTTGTAGACCATGGTGTAAAAACACACATTTCTAAAAGTATGTACTATGATGTGGAATGTATTTGAGTTTTTGGCTAAGTATCTGAATAAACAAAGTGTGAAATGATTTTAAAAGTTCTTGACTGCAGCTGTGCTTTTTTTGTTTGTAAGTTCTGTACACCTTTTGGAGTCTAGTATTCAGAGTACTTCTGTAACAGTGGTTTTTAATACTGTAGCAACTTGTCCGTCAATCTTACTATTGCTTCTTCTGCAGCACAGCCACGAAATTCAGAGGTATTTTAACAGTTAAGACATTGGACTTCCTGGCAGGTTATCAGTTCAAATTTCAGCAGCACGGAGATGCTGGTGCTGGGTCCTTTACCATTAATTGCCTAAAGAAATTTAAGTAGCTCTGGATAAGTGTGTCAAAATGTAACCTTTTCAAATGATAAGGTTAATGCCCAGCCAAAAGAAGGAGGGGAAAAAAGATGAATAGACCCAGGCATTTATCAATTACAAACCATGGCAAGAACTGACTTCACTTTCTGCTTATATCTCAATTTTATACCACTGTAACAAGATGTCAGTGGTAATAACATTTCTGATACACCTCATCAGTGTACATACAGTGCCCAGCCAAAAAACTAATATTTTGTGGGACCACCTTTAGCCTTGATTACAGCATGTAATCACCCTGGCATTGCTGCTTCAACTGGTCAGGTCAAGGCCCAGCAACATTATGTGGGAATAACATGGTGGGCTGACCTGAATGACCAGTTTGTTCCATTAATGGACTTTTACTTTCCAGGTGACACAGATATAAAATTGTGGCTCAAATAATGAAAGTGCTTCAGGGAGCATGAGGAATAATTGTCACAAATGATCTGGTACCAGAGTCCTGACCATAACCCTGTCGACATTCTTGGCATTGGAGAAGACTTTATGGGATGGTTTATTATTCACATTAGTTTAAGATGTTGGTGAAAAATGAACCCAACTATGGATGGAAATGCTATGTTGCTTCAAAAGTATTAGAGTGCAAGACTTTGTTCTTCTAGTCAGTAACTCAGTTCTACTGCCTTTACTGTAGTGTTATTGGGTTTTCTGTAAAGGATTACGACATAAAAAGCTACGTTCCATGACCAGGGTTAAATGCACTAAAGAATGCTTGGTTACTTTGGGGTAACAAAGTGACGAGATTTAACGCCCTTTCATATTATCAGGACTTGATCCATCTTTTGTGGCTCAAGTCCATTCTGGTGACAGAAATAACTTCAAGAAAACGACCTCCACTCCTAAAATGAGGAGTAGAGTTCGTTTTCTTGGAGTTATTTCTGTCAACAGAATGGACTCGAGCCACAAAAGATGGATCAACATACTAAACTATACACACACACACACACACACACAATTATTCCCCACAGGCCCAGTGGAGATGTGTGAATAGGACCCTCAATATTTCAACTATTCCTTGATATCTACTATTCACATGAATACATCCATCAACATTGTCCAGTCATTACACATTTTAATTTATGGCATGGTTCATTCTTGTAAAATAAAAGGGCCACAACACTACTGTTTTCTGTGTTTTTTTTATTGTTTTAGTAATAAACACGTACATCTGTGCTAGGAGTTTAACCCAGTTTGGTAGCCAGCTCCTTGGCCTTTGCCTTTTCAAGTTTAGCAATGCGAGCAGTCGACTTGGGGCCCAAGATGTTACCTCCCCAGTGACGACGTATCTGAAAGAAGAGATGAAGAGAAGGAGGGGGAGGAGAAAACCCCCCCAAAAACATTAGCACATCAACATACTTGTATTATGTCTTCATTCAGCCCCCCAAGGATTGTCTCCATTACTAAACTACATTAATTCTGTTCTAGAGCTACACGGTTAGAGACAATCTTGCCCACTATGTCTTTATTTTACGAGCAAGAGACACTAATACACTGCACTGACCTCCTCATATCGGTCATTGTAGTTGGTCTTGATGGCTTCCACCAGCTTGGCAAGAGCAGCCCTGTCTTCACTACAAGGTTAGGAAACTGGTGTTAATGTCAAATCCTTCAGACACATGCGTCCTTACATTGAAGGAAATCCCTCTTTTGCTCAGGGTTAAAAAGCTCATTTGAAACCACACGGTTGTTCAGGTGAAGAAATTCAGACATCATGGCAAAAGAGGGTGAACCATCCATGTGAAGTGGGAAAAAAAAAAATTAGTTGCTTACGGGTTGGTGTGTGTGAAGCAGACAGAGGTGCAGGTCTTCCTGTGCACAAGTCGGCCCAGTCTGGCTTTTCCTTTGACGATGCAATATGGAACGCCCATCTTACGGCACAAAGCAGGCAGGAACACCACCAGCTGTACAAGACATGCAAAACATCATTAAACGGTCAATCATAAACCAAACTACAAATCACACCAAATACCAACAAATGCACATTAAAATCAATAGTTTAACAATATAAAAGTGTGCAAATTAAAATGTTGTGTTTGTTGCTCAGGGTTAAAAAGCTCATCTGTTTTGATCTTCACAGTACATTCAGGTGAAGAAATTCACGACATCATTGCAGCAACCACAACAAGATTTCAGTGAAATGTTACTAATGTCCCTCAGTCAAAAAACAAAAACAAACAAAAAAAAAAAAAAAAAAAAAAAAAACCCCAGTTACCTAAATTGGGTCCACATCATTAGCAAACACAACCAGCTGGGCCTTTTTGCTCTCTACAAGTGATGTAACTGTGTTCACACCTGAGTGAGGAATATTAAATAAAATGTTAAACATGGCAAAATTAATAAAACGGGCTCGAATGCTTTAACCATCTTCAACTAAAACATTTCCTTACTGCACTGCAGAATAATCAAAACACAATCCTTCAAATGCACCGTGTACTACCCCAGACATCTCCATGTGGTACAGTGCCACTAGGAATGCGAAAGGTCACTGATAGCACAGCCAGTCAAAAGGGTCATTACAGGTCTTTAAATGAAATACAACTTCTAAGACATTCTGAATTAATCTTTTACTGAAACTATTTCTAATCAGCAGAACCAGGTAGAGGCAAGCAAAAAAAATAAATAAAAACCTGCAAAAATCCCAAAACATCAAAAGACATAAGTACACTAGCTAGAGGCAAGGGCTCAGGTATGTTTCAGGAAAAAAATCAGTTTGTTCTTGAACAGAAATGAGATGATCACAGATGGGACATTCTGATGTATTTGGCTAACATGGAATGTAAAGAGAGCAGCACAGCTCATCTGCACAGTGCTGCACTAAAACTAGTGTCTTTGCCAATGTGACTGTTCTGTGAATTCTTTCTCTGGAATTTATATACTTTCACTTAATGATAAAAAAAAAACAAGGTTTGCTGATAAAAAATCTAGCAAACAGAAAACAATTTACCATAAACTTCCAGTGTATGTCAGTAGACAGGACATCTTCATGCCAACTGAACAGTTGAAAGGTTGCTGGCTAAACTGATATTTAGCTCAGGTTCATGCTTTCTACAGAAGTCTGTATCAAAGTCTCCTGCTGCTTACAGTTCTGCTCTTCTGTCAACAACCAAGTTCAGACAGTCAAAAATCCAGTTACCTGCACGGAGGACGGGTGGCCTCTTTGTTGGAGCATCTCCCTTCCCTGCAGCCTTCTGTTCAGCACGAGCCAGCAGCCTGCGCTTCTTCTCCTGCTTGGTCTCGGGCCTGTACTTGTGAGCCAACTTGAACAGCTGGGTAGCTAGAGAGCAAACATGACAGAAGTTTAGAGAGCAGATAAAAACTTAAATATACATTTTTGAGTGGGTAGTATCGTCAAAATCAATAACACTATAAAAGGACTATCACCATTCAAGTCCCAGTGTTACCAATTTACAACTGTTGGTCCCTTGAGCAAAGCCCTAAACCCTGAACTGCTCAATTGTACAAAAAATAAAATGCAACTTGCTCTTGATAGGGGCATCTGCTAAATGACAAATAAATTGTATGGGTATACATCACGATATAGTATTTTCCCCATTAATACAATTTATGGCTTAAAATGACCATACTGTGCTTTCATCACACTCTGGCAAAATACTGTTTTTGGCATATTAGTCTTAAAACTTGCACAAGTGCTTTTTTTGATGTGCACACAAACCCTAATTTCCACAAGCACAAACCCTCACTTCTGCACACACAACAGGATCAATGTGTGCTCAGCTCTTTCTACTGCTTACACATGCATGCTTGACATCTTCCTTTTTGACATTAACCGACGATGTTGTACAATTTCCACCTTTTGTCAAGGATGTGTGTATTTACCTCTGCATCTAAGGGTTCAGCAAAATGTAGGAATGATGAACTCATTTTTAAAAAGGTTAAATTCTGACCTTTTTTTCCCCTCTGCAGTAAAATCACTTCCAGTGGATAATTTATACCATCATATCAAACAACCCTATGCACATTTATGTGAATCAGTTGACTGTTATTCAGTAACACCAGATTTTTTTCTGTAGCAAACCCTTTATTGTGGAAAAGAATGGGGGGGGGGAAAGAAAAAAAGAAAAAAGAAAAAAAAGACAACCTCTAAACTAAACTTCTCACTGATTCATGTGCATTTAAAATAGATTAAATACGAACACCAATTTCCCCTTGAATTCATAAAGTATTTAAAATAAAATGCATAATCTGCAACTGATAACTGGGTCACAGTCAGGGTGAGAGACAGTGTTTACCCTGGGCAGGTCAGGATAACAGTCATTCAAACAGCGCTATCATTGACATCGAAGTGCCCTCACATTACTGAAACCTAAAAAAAAAACCCTAAATGACAGAAAATACTGCCACACAGAATGTAATTTGCAACACGACAATATAAACGACAGTGCATAATATGAAACCACTGATGCTTTTCTGTCATTTGAGATATACACACACACACACACACACACACACACACACACACACACACACACACACACACCTCGTCATGTCTTACTCTATAGCGATACATGTTAGAGAAATCATGGTGCATCAGTGATCTTGGTGGGAAAAGTGTCAACACTTACAAATCAGATTTCCTTCACATCATTTGCACAACTTTAGCAGGCAAAAGCATAAATCCACAACTAAAATTGATTCTAACATCATGAGGAACCATTAAGTCTACTTGATGTCAGCTGACTTACCAGTCTGACGGTCCAGAGCCTGGTTGAATTGGTTGATTGCAGGAGGGACCTTCAAGCGCTTGTACAGGATAGCCCGTTGACGCTGAAGGCGAACATATCGTGGCCATTTCACAAATCGGGTAAGATCCCTTTTGGGCTGGATGTCCTGACCTGGTGAAGTGAGGGAAGGAGAACATAAGGGAAAATGCCAATACTTCACACAGACCAGATCATTGATCAACATCAGGGTGCATCAGCGATCTTGGTGGAAGGTTGTCTGCATCGTTTCTAGGATAGCAAATATTCTTTTACATCATTTGCACCACTTATGAAAAGGTAATGTAGTTGTAGTTTATCCAGTTTCTGTGACAGGATAAACTACATTTTGTGATAAGGAGAGAGATACCCACCAATGCCAAAGTTCTTCGGCCTTTTCTCAAACAGGGGATTCACAACCTTCTTGACCTCACGCTTCTTTGCCACTGAAGGAGCAGGTGCCACCTTCTTCCCCTTGGCCTTCTTTCCTTTAGGCTGAAGGAGAAAAACACAAAATCACTTTAAAATGAGCCTGTGATCAAAGAGAGACCGACACAGGGCACAGTTGCAGCTTCTGCTCAGATTTAAAAAGCTCGAGTTTTTGCTCCACATGAGATTTCAGGTGAAGAAATTCAACCCATCACAGCAGAAGCCATGTGTGTCCATTTCAACAGCTCACATCATTACAATACACTTCTTGAATAAGACAAAAAAAAATCTAAATTTAAAAAATACTTTGTCATGTAATGTTAAAAACTGAACTGCAAATCGTTCAACAAAAACGTGACTTAAAGTCAGATTAGCAAACCGGCTACGAGCTAACCGGCTAAAACGCTTGTCTAAATGAGGCCATCCTCGGGCCTAGCAAGCTACAGCACAGCCAACATCTTACAACTCCGATACTCACAAATTACCTGTACATTTACAGATAATTTCCCAAAATAAAACACAAACTTTCCGAAAACCGACAGCAGAAACCCCGCTGCGCCAACACGACAAACTACAGCACTAAACCGCTGCGAACTGGAAACCATCTCACTCAACTAAACACCTCAATAACTACCACATCACCGCTTTATTTCTCTATAATACATGTAGATAAAGGATGTAATAACAGTGTGAAGTGCATATACCTCATTTCTTTTGATTTGGGAGACAGTATATAAGAGATGTTTGACGATTTTAAGATGGTTGTTTTCCAAGTGAATAACAGTTTAACACTCACCATGTTGGATCAGACAGAAAGGAAGAAGAAGAGGCTTGTGGGTAATTTAAACGGCGCGACGTTGGGAAGTGACGTCATTTTCAAGCGACAGAATACGGGAGACCGTTTGTTTGGGGAATTGTTTACAGAACGCAGGTAAATTCTTTATTTTAAATTGAGTACGTTGTTTTTGTTGTTGTTGTTTTTTTTAAACATATTTCCTTTGGGCTGAATGTATTTAACTAGCGCAGGGTTGGTTAGTGGCTAGTTCAGACTAATGTCCTGCTTTTGTAGAAACTAAAAAGTCAGTGTTTTGAATGAGAATTTAAATCTCAAGTTGAGGAAATCGGAGAAGGGCAAACCTTTAAAATAGTAATAATCGTCTTAATTTAATTTGTTCCCGGCACTGAGCAGTGTGAAGTGAAATGGCCACACAACGGGTGCTCCCTCAAAGTAAAGAGACTCTTCTACAGAACTACAACAAGAGACTGAAAGATGACATCAGATCCATCCTGGATAACTTCACTGAGATCATCAAAACTGCCAAGGTGGGTCTGTGTGAGTCATGGTGGGTTTTTCAGGAGTTTTGGATCAAGAGTTTATGCTTTTGGTCTCCAGATTAGAAGGTTATGAATTAAAATCCATGTGCACTGTTAGGATTTCAAGCAACACACTTAACCTTCAACTCTTCTGTTAAAACTGTAAATCCCTTTAGATGAGAAAGTGTAATTGCAAATGCGAATCCTAACTGAAGTTTATGCAGGATATGCACAGCTCTCTCTAAAACCCTTACCATAGATTACACATTCACTCACTCATTTGTCGCCTAATCCTGTTAGGGTCGCAGGGAGGCTGGAGCCTATCTCAGCTGACACTGGGCACACCCTGAACAGCTCGCCAGACCATTGCAGGGTTAAAACACACAGAACAATTCACACTCACACCTAGGGCAATTTAGAACAGCCAGTTAGCCTAATGTACATGTTTTTGGACTGCGGGAGGAAACCAGAGTACCCGGAGGAAACCCACACAAGCACAGGGAGAACATGCAAACTCCACACAGAAACTCCAGAGCCCAGGATATAAACCCATGATCTTTTTGCTGTGAGGCGGACATGCTAACCACTATGCCACTGTGCTGCCCACCAATAGTTTAGTTTTTTATAATTTTAAGCTAAAAACTAAAACTTTCTAATTTTCTTGTAAGAATAAATGATGGTAGTCTTATGATGTTTAAACTTCTACATCAACATGAAGTCAAATATCTCATTCCCCAGTATAACTAGCTGCCTGTGATTAACCGTAGAGTATAATGAAGTGTGTTCAAGCATAAAACTCTCCAAATTTACAAACAAACCCTGCAGTCAGGCGCTGTTTACATATACAGCATGTCTCAGACGCCCTTATCCTAACCTCCTTTATCTAGTTATTTAGATAGTGTGTAAGAAAGAAATGTTAAATAATTTTTCAGGTAGAAGATGAAACGCAGGTGTCTCGAGCTACACAAGCAGAGCAGGACCATTACGAAATGCACGTCAGAGCTGCTAACATCGTAAGAAATCCTTAATTTTTATGTCAATAACTTAAGTATCCTAAGGCTGCATTTAAAAAAAAGTCTTGTCTTTTTTACTGCCTATTAAATTGTACATGTGATATAAAAAGGTGCGAGCTGGTGAGTCTCTGATGAAGTTGGTGTCAGACCTGAAGCAGTTCCTGATTCTGAATGATTTCCCATCTGTAAACGAGGCTATTAGCCTGCGCAACCAGCAGCTGCGGGCACTGCAGGAGGAGTGTGACAAGAAGCTCATCTCCCTGCGTGATGAAATTGCTGTTGATCTGTACGAGCTCGAAGAAGAGTATTACTCCTCCAGGTACAAATAGATCCTCCAGAGACCCTGCAGTCCTGTAGTCAAGTGTCATATATACACTCTTATACGCACATACCCTATAACACCTCCAGTTGTGCCTTAAACACCTGCATGCGTGTGTGTGTGTGTGTGTGTGTGTGTGTGTGTGTGTGTGTGTGTGTGTGTGTGTGTGTGTGTGAAATTTATAGATAACGACAAGAATAATCACACACTCTATTTCTTTTAAAAGGGAACAAGAAGTTAAAGATGACTTAAAAATGTAATTTTATTATAACATTTATTTTCATGGCAGGGTAGTCAAAATGACTAAAATGGAAATTTTGAAACCACCAAAAAAAAATTTTTTTATACCAAAGTAAAATTAATGTGAAATTGTGCTGGATTTCTGTAAAAAAAAAAAAAATACATTTGATAGACATTTAGTGCAATACTAAATATATAGATTTAGGCAATGCCTAAAGATCCTGGGACATTTCTTGGTTGATAGGAACTCGATTCTATTAAAGTTCTCCAAGATATTTTAATATCCTTAAAGAGAACCCTCACTTAAAATGCATTCATCAGGGTTTTCCTGCCACAAACTGGGTTGCCTGTTATTCGTGGATACGGCGGCGGGTGTCGCACAGAAATGTTGGCACCAAAAAATGAGGGCTCCACAATAAAAAGTAAAATATGAGAAAACATTTATATAGTACAGCACAGACATGAAGGTAAACAAGGAAAACAGAATCAGGGCGAAGCTTTACCAAATTGTTTTACTGAGCAATGTCAGTTGTAAAAAGTGCTATACAAATACAACTGAGTCAAATTAAATTTAGTAATACTGTCTGCACAATGTGTCCTTTATATATATATATATATATATAGATAGATAGATAGATAGATAGATAGATAGATGGATAAAGGATCATATAACTATATTAGCTAACAGAACTTTGTGGAATAGTCAGCTTTATTTATATAGCACGTTTAAAACAACCAAGGTTGACCAAAGTGCTTCACAAAGTGAACAAGTTACAAAAGAAAATAGCAATAAATAATAAAATAGAGCATCAGAATTTTAAAAGATCTGTGGAAGAGTCCCGCGTGATATTTCCTGGAGATTGGTAGAGGAATTTGGCCGCAATCACAAGTTGTCAGAAGCCGCAAAGTTTGATTTCACATTGGCTGTGTCCAAATGCACAGTATTTACTGATAGCAGTTAAGTACAACTTATCAGCCTGCATCTTTCATCAGTAAGCACACAACTCAGACATGATACATAGCCATCTTAACAGTCTTTTGAGCCGGGTGTCTTGTAGAATTAGCATTAGCTGAACAAACATTAACAATAATAAATTTAGGTCTGCTTGTAGTTTACAAAATGAGTTAATTTTGGCTTCTCATACTAAAAGACAAATTACTTTGAGTGTGATGGTGTGTAAAGTGTTGAATTTGTCTTTGCTTCTGCCTGCATTTTTTTTCCTCAAATTAATTGGTTAGTCAGAGGCTCAGTCTGAAATATTGGATATTGTGTGTAGTGTGGTGCATTTATGAACTTATACTTTGGATTTAGTATGTCATCTGGGTAACTTTCGATTTACTCCAAAATGCATACCGAGTATTCAGACATACCTCATACAGGGACGTTCATACTAATAGTGTGCAAATATGAGCATTCGGATGCAGCCATTGATCCTGCCATATTTGGTGTACATAGCCTACATAACCTTTATTTTATATTTGCAATAAATTAGGACTCTTTAACCTTATCTGCAAAAGGCCAGTGTGGAACCAAAACCATCATTAACCTGCTATTAAAACAGTTACATATTTCAAGGGCGTGAAAGCAGAGATATTCAAGTAAAGTTAATTTTAAACATGCCACTAATTGCAGTAAAGATGGAATATAATATTAAATATTTATTCTCTGAAATTCTCCCCTTTCTGTACATTTTTTTTTTCAGTAGCTATTGTCTGGTGTAATGATTTGCCTTAAACTGCGTAATTCACACAAACGTGATCGCATAAGCCGCGACAGGAACTTCTGTAGAAGTTGAGCTTGTTCACATTTAGAAAGCTCAGTTTTTGTGTATATTTTCGAGTACTCTGTTGAGTACTCTGTCTGCCGAAATACTTTGCTGGGTCTGCATCTGCATCCACTGATATGAGGTTAAGAAGTTAAGCCATTCTGTTGTATATCATTTAGTTCACTATATGATTTCTATGTGTGGGTGCTTGTAAGGGATTTTTTTTATTTGAGCAATGCAAATATGTTTCTTTTTATTGTCTTATTAGCAATATAAAAAGATTATAAATTTATCATGGAATGGTCAAATAATTTCTGATTATACTATAGCATTTCCAGGAAAGTGCACAAGGTTTTATTTTGGTCATTGGTATGTGTAAGAGAAATGTTAGTTTAGTTAAGCATTAATTATTAGTAATAATTTATATTTATTTCATATTACAGTTGGAGGTCACTGAGTTTCTGGTGCTTATGCGTTAACTTTACACAGGCACATTGATCAACAGTAACATTACCACCACCTGACAGGTCTGCTTCTAGACAGCCTAATACACAGCAAGCTGCAATGCACTGTGTGTTCTGACACCTTTCCATCATAGACAGCATTAACAGTTTCAGCAGGTTTTGATACAGTACCCCTTCTGCGGAATCGCATCAGACGTACTAGCCTTCGCTTATTACAATCATCAATAGGCCTTGTGCATCCATGACACTCTCATCAGTTCACTGGTTGTCCATTCTTGGACCACCTGGTACCTAAGGGAACTGTACATAAGCGCACATGAGATGATAGAAACTTAGGCACTTACCACTGTGTACCAGGAACACCTCACCAGACCTACCATTTTGGAGATGAAGACACCCAGTCGTTTAACCATCACAATGAGGCCCTTGTCAACATCATTCAGATCCTCATGCTCGCTTGTTACTGCAGGGGGAGGTATTGTTATCACTGGCATTTATGAGTCCGTTTGTCTATGAACAAAATTCTGGCCACACCCTCGCAAAAGTTTGTAGCCAAACTTTGTGTGAGCAGTACCCTCCCTGAGACCCAGTGATGATTTTGAAATGTCTTGGTCAAAGGTCAGGGTCACAGCTTTGTAAATGCACATTTCTCATTTTAAAACTGAAATCACTTGCATATCAGAAGAAAGTGGCATAAACCCATAGATGCAAGGAGGGACAAGTAGGAAATAATATATGGAACATTCATTCATTTTCTAAGCCGCTTATTCCTAATTAGGGTCGTGGGGAGGCTGGCGCCCATCTCAGCCGGCTCTGGGTGAAGGCAGGGTACACCCTGGACAGCTTGCCAGGCCATCACAGGGCCAACACTGACACAACCATTCACATTCACACCTAGGGTTGATTTGGAACAGCCAATTAGCCCACTGTGCATGTTTTTGGACTGTGGGAGGAAACCGGAGTACCTTTAGGAAACCCACGCAGGCATGGGGCGAACTTGCAAACTCCACACAGGAACGCCCAGGAATCGAGCCCAGGCCTTCTTCATTAATGGTAATAACTTTGAAATGATTGCTGATAGAGATGCTGTAACACCAATAGATGAACTTTTAAATGAGAAAAGACTTTTGACCTTGAGCGAACTTGAGAGGAAATCAAGATCATAGGATTTTGAATGCTAATAACTTTGAAAGGAGTGCTGATAGGCACACTGTTATTATTGAACACTAATAGGAAACCATATCATAAGATGAGCACATGGGTTATTAAAAGCAGTACCAATATAGGGCCTATTTTCCACATTATACATGCTGTATGACGGAGTCACCTTGCACTGTCTGAGTGCCACTCTAGTTTTTCCTGCTTCTAACACATCAACTTCACATCACATCAACTGGAAGGCTAGTTCATCTGGTCTGATCCCATAGATGAGTTATTATAGCACAAACTACTGATACAGTCAATGCTGGCTATTATAGAAAGGTGTCAGTACACACACTGCATTGCATTTTGCTATACAAGGGGCTGCTTAGCTACAGACCAATCTGTGTATATACAGAGAATTTGCAGGTCAGAAGTCCATGTTGTAAGTCTTAGAATGCTGATATACTCTTCTGTGCTGTTTTGGGTCAACTAAGGTTTTATGCTCTAACATAGGTATTCATGTAGACTCTTTGCCTCTGAAATGATAAGCACTCTGGGGGTTTACCAATGTTGAGTAATTACAAGAAGAAATATTGTACATTTATAGCTTGTATTTAGATTTTATTAATTGTATTTTATAAAAAGAGATAATAATTGTCCTATTAAGATGTTAATGGGGGAAAAACTTGTATGATTTTTGTATAAATACATTTTTAACTTGCACTGGTAGCATCTATAATGTTAATATTGATCCTATTTCAGTATCAGTCCTTCCTTGAACCAGAAACTAGTTCCTTAAACAGTGCACAGTATCAGCTATGGATAAATAACATTACTGTTCAGTGTTGTAATGGTAATATTTCACCCCACTGGGCCTGCTTGGCCATGTTAAATTTTTACAAATAAATCAGAAAGAAAAGAGAGCAACTTTGATGTCTTTAGTATTTATTCATCTCTTCCAAATTGGATTCTGCCTCTGCTTAAGTCTTTACTATTCTAAGCTTTTCTCCTTTCATCATCATAGTGGCATCATAAATAATTAACAATGGAATAAGCATGCTTTTTAATGGTGTCTTTTTAAAACCTATTAAGTTTTAGTATAAAAAGAAATATAATGTATTAAAAATATAAGAAAAGCAAACTAAAACAAGCTTTTTATGGTTTATTTTCAATTTTAATGCAGAAGTGATCACTCAGCTCCATCGTAATAATTCATCATGGCATCTTTTAAGACTCATTCAAAGCTTCATTGAATTTTTTTAACGTTTCAAAAGTAAGGACTAAACTGCAGAGCTTTCTTCATATTTTTGGGTCTGCAATTTGTTGAATTTTTCAGATTTCAGAATTGGTGACCATGACAACCATATGTGTATTTGTCTTGCATTTTGATTTACGCATTATCCATTGGGATAATTAAAAATGATTTGCTGAAGGCAAGGTGGATGTCACCGACAAGTCCTTGAGACCGAATGATGTGGAGACTATTCAATTTGGAGACATCCACCAAGCCTGAGGTAAACAATTGTTTCAGTATACAGAGGAACAGGACCAGAAAAAGGCACATTACATTATTTAATTAATTTAATTAATGAATTTATTCTTTTTTTTTTCCTTTTTAATCGTAACCTTGGGGAGGAGGTCTGTGCACATGTGCAAATGTCCAGGAGAGTAAGCCAAGGAGAGCAACTTCCTGCTTGTTAAGAGCTCACAAATAACTTTAGACCAAACAAAATAACTTTAATATAACTTTAATATATGTGACCCAGTCTGGCAAAATGAGTCACAGTGACCAAAAATTCAAAATTGAGTTAGCCATACCATTT
>JAQMYF010000005.1:21696358-21711358 GCA_030014195.1 Neosilurus mollespiculum | reverse complement strand
AACCTTTTTTTCATAGTCCTGTTGTGTACCTGCTGTGTGAGGCATGTGATAAGGGCTATACATATTGATAATCTTATATGATGTGGACTTCCCATGAATGAGTTCTTACTGTAAAAAATGCATAAATAACAATCGACCAGTCTGGAAGAGCACTGTAGTATAATCTACTTACTCACTCAGTTGCCAAACTGCTTATTCCTTTTTACATTTATGGCTTTTGTCAGACACCCTTCTATACCGACTTATATAGGCCGACTTACATCTTTTATCCAATTTGTACAACTGAGCAGATGAGGATTAAGGACCTTGCTCAAGGGCCCAAAAGTGGCATACTGTGGTTTGAACCCATAACCTTTGGATCAGTAAACCAGAGTCAACTACTGAACCACCACTGGCCTTCTAGGAACCACCACAGATTCCGTCTATGGTCTCGGGGAGGCTTGAGCCTATCTCAGCTGACACTGGGCGAAGGCGGGGTACACCCTGATCAGCTCACCAGACCATCACAGGACCAACACAAACAACCATTTACACTCACACTTAGGGACAGTTTGGAACAGCCAATAAGCCTAATGAGCATGTCTTTGGACTGTGGGAGAAAACCAGAGTACCTGGAGAAAACCCACACAAGCACAAGGAGAACATGCAAACTCCACACTGCAAAATAAACGCCCTAATCGTGCCTGGGACTTGAACCTGGGAGCCTGGGACCTCCTTGCTGTGAGGAGGATATGCTAACCATTACGCCACCATGCCGCTCTGGTATGATCCTGGCACCATGAGGCTGGTCCAAATCTCCCCTAGGTGTGAATTGTGTGTGTGTGTGTGTGTTGATGGTGTGGTGAACTGTTCAGGGTGTAACCCCCTTCACCCAGAGTCGGCTGCGATAGGCTCCATCCTCCCCGCCCCCCTGCGGCTCGGCGAATGAGAGAGTGAGAGTGTATTGAGTTGGCTGTCCAGAGCATGACGTTGATTTCGTAAAGATCTGGCAACCCGGCGCATCACCAGCGCTTTGAGTGCTAGTCTGTTTGTGTTGGTTAGCTTAGCGTGCTAATGCTACAGGAGGATAAAGAGAATTTGTTTCATTTTGGCCTAAAATGAACATTTTTGACTATTTTCTCTGGACCTGCTGGTGAGGTGGGTTTTAACTGTTTATTTCGCTGGACAGGAAAATAACTGTGAACAATAATTGTGTATAATTCCCTTTAAACTTGAGTGTTTGTGGACAGTGGCCTCCGCAGTACATCTAGAGGTTTAAATCATTCTGAGGTGTTGATGTAATAGTCACTCCAGCTGTGAGTTAGTAAATAATTTCCAGTGTTTGTGCGTATCTCTGGTTCTTATGCAGCAGGACTGAGGATAAATAGCGAGCTGTCCTGTAGTCCTGACAGATGTTTATGTGCTGTCATTGTGATGAAACAGCAGTAATGATGTCGAAGGAGCAGGTTTTTATCACACTAAAGATCACAGGGTCATTATTACAGCACTGCTAGCAATCTTTCCTTATTAACACTGTAATAATCAGATTATAGCATGTGTTAATAAAAATGCCAGCATGTTTACCTCCTGTCTGATGTAACACTGAGGACATGATTGTCTTGTTTTTGTTCATCTAAGAAATATTCAGTCATAGCACAGTGAACATTTCATCATTCTGTAATGATATGATATCAGGGAGATCTGAACAGGGTTATTTATAAAGCAAAACAGAGCACTTAGTCATCAGTTCAATCATCAGTGGGATTGATATGTATTTTATTAGGTATTTTCAATTTTTAGGATTGTTATTTAAGTTGAACTTATTTATATTACTTCAGATTTTATTATGGGGTAGCACAGTGGTTAGCACGTCCAGCTCACAGAAGGAAGGCCTGGGTTCAGTTCCCGGACTCGGGCGTTTCTGTGTGGAGTTGCTAACCACTATGCCACCGTGCCACCTCCAGCACAATACAGAGCAAATTAATATTTAATACCGGATCATAACAGGGCGGCACGGTGGCGTAAAGGTTAGCACATCCTTCTCACAGCAAGGTCTGTTCAAGTCCCAGGAACGATTCGGGCATTTATTTTGGAGTGTGGAGTTTCACAGTCCAAAAACATGCACAGTAGGCTAGCTGGCTGTTCCAGATTGCCCCTAGGTGTGAGAGTGAGTGTGAACGGTTTGTGTGTTGTCCCTGCGATGGCCTGGCGAGCTGTCCAGGTGCACCCCGCCCTCGCGCAGAGATGGCTGAGATTGGTGCCAGCCTCCCCGGGACCCTAATTAGGATTAAGCGGCCTAGAAAATGAATGAATGAATATATTGTTATGCATACTTCATAAAGGGATGTTGTGTGTTTATTTATTTAATTGTGAAGACACTCAAGATACAAACATTTCATGCAAAATCATTTCTTTATTATTGAAGCCGCTGTCACAGACATCTCACAACAGGACAGTTGAGGGTTGTCATACCACATTCACCTATTGTGCGATGGAAAATGCCATCGTGAAGTTTTGAACATGA
Organism: Neosilurus mollespiculum; assembly: GCA_030014195.1. NCBI lineage: Eukaryota > Metazoa > Chordata > Actinopteri > Siluriformes > Plotosidae > Neosilurus > Neosilurus mollespiculum. Next base: position 21,708,855 of record JAQMYF010000005.1, on the reverse strand, counting down.
TTTTTTTTTCTGTCTCATAGAACATTCTTGATATCATTTCCTTGGTCATTTGTGTGATTGCCCTACAATGTACAAACAATCTACGGCTGTGCTATGATGGACCTACAAATTTTATATCCTTATTGGTTCATCTGTGGCTCTCTCAAGTGATTGACTGGGACGTTAAACCCACAGGAATTTTATATACCCACATGTATCATATGACATTTTCCCGACAGTATTAGGTTGAGTTGTATGGTGGTAGGATGTCGACTGAGTATCACAGGAATAACGTCTTAGGGTTTGTTTGTTTTTTTTTAAATCTTGTAACAGTCATATCACTTTCATATGAACATAATACAATTTAACTTACAGGCCTGATCTATTTTTCTCATGTCAGACATACAAAACTTTTAGCTTTTAGATTTAAAAAGCTTTTGGATTTTAGATTTAGTTTTGAACACAACTACACGTGACCCAAACCTTTCTGTTCCTTCAGTTCTCACCCTGCTAAATTTTTTACAAAAAAAACAAATTGCAGGTGGTTTGAGAAGGATGCTTTTAATTTTTATTAAAATGACATTCAGAATAAAATATGACAGAAATTCAAGAATTGGGACTGTAATATAATATCTAATATTTGAATATAGCATTTAATATTATAATGTAGCTATAATTATTAACACTAATGTAAAGATATAAGAATGAACATTGAAAAGGCTTTCTGGATTTGCTGTTATTCATTCATTCATTTTCTAAGCCGCTTAATCCTAATTAGGGTCGCGGGGAGACTGGTGCCCATCTCAGCCAACTCTGGGTGAGGGCAGGGTACACCCTGGATAGCTCGCCAGGCCATCGCAAGGGCCAACACTCACACAACCATTCACAGTCACACCTAGGGGCAATTTGGAACAGCCAATTAGCCCACTGTACATGTTTTTTTTTGGACTGCCCACACAAGCACAGTGAGAACATGCAAACTCCACACGGAAACAATTGAGCTGGGAATCGGACCCAGGACCTTCTTGCTGTGAGGCGAACATGCTAACCACTACGTCAACGTGCCGCCCGATTTGCTATTATGTTCAACAAATAATTCTTAAGTGGGTGACTTTTGCATCATCGAGTGGATCAAATGTTGGGTGGAAAATGATTTTCGTATCATTAGAGGGCTTCCAGGCTGATGGTCTGCTGTGAGAGATAGAGAATGGAAACATGATCATGTATAATAACTCTGTTAACCTGCTAAAAATAAATAAATACATTTTAACCATTTATTAAAAACATAACATGCAAGCACCAGGAAGTGTGTGGCTCCAGGTTACTCAGGGTTCTCTGGTTTCCTCCCACTTAAGATATTTGGAACGAATACTCCAGATCACAGCTGTCAAACTCAAGGCCCACGGGCCAAATTTGGCCTTCTAACTCATTTTATGTGGCCCACGAGAGCTTTTAAAGTATATGATTTTCATCCGTTCTTTGCATTAAGTATTACCATGAAATGTAATTCATCATCCATCCACTAGGTGGTCCCAACCTATTTCAAGTAAACAACTAGTCATTCATGACTCAGGAAAGATAGCTTGCTAGCTTATCAGTGTCAAGCATCGTCAAAAAAGGAAAGCGAATAAAGGAAAAGAGGACAAATATGTAAACAAATAATATGGCTATGCAGATTTCATGGTTGCCCTTTTTGAATAGATGTTGAGTGATTATTCAGTCTCATACTTTACTGAGATGTACTGATTTGCAGTGACTCCATTTTTTTTTTTATTAACACTTTCATATTTTACATGTAATATAACATTCAATTCAAATCTTGAGTAAAAGGCTATCCTGCTGTCCATCATAGCATCAGGAAGTATTTTTCTGTAATAAACAGCCCTGGATGTGTCCCTTAATTTACCTGAGCTCATGTTGTCCATTATTACCGATCACTGATATTCTTATTGGGTATCGTGATTAGTACTGTCGCCTCGTGACTAAAAGGTTCTGGGTTCAAATCTCTGCCCAGGACCCTTCTGTGTGGAGTTTACCTGTTCGTTCTGTGCTTATGTGGGTTTCTTCTGGGTACTCCAGTTTTCAGACAGTCCAAAGACTCGCACGTGGGGTCTACTGGCTACTCTAAATTTCCCATAGGTGCAATTGTGAGGGTTAATCATTGTCTGTGTCTGTGTTAGCCCTACAGTAGACCTGAGATCTCTTCAGGAACTACCCTGCCGTACGGATAATGAATGGATGGGTGATAGTCCCATTCTTATGCACTGGTTCTCTATGATTACTTGCGTGTTGAAACACACACCAGCAATCAAATACTTTATTAAATAAGAGTACTCGGAGAGCGCAACCCTCTGCCAAGCCCAGCAATCACCCATATGAACCAAAATCTCACACTATTAAAAAATCCTTTCAAATTTTCCACACACAATATTGTGTTTCCACAAACACGTAGAGCGGAGCGTATCAGCACATTCTTTTATCACATTAATTTTAAATGTGGGTTTCGGCTCGTTGTCACTGTCCTCACTTTCACTTTCACTTTGCTCTCCTGTCACTGATGCCACTATCTGTTCATCGGACATTATTTTGTGCCCCTCTGTTGCTTCATTTTCATCCATCCACTCGGACGGGAACGGGCCGGACAGGAGGGAAGTTTGAAAATCTTGACCGACCCAGACTTCCATCATCGATTTCCAGACTTGTCCGAGCATTTTTCTGGCAATACCAAATAATGTCCGGCGCCGGATTATGTACGGGAAATCTGAAATCTGGGAAATAGGGGTACAGGAAATTGAGGGTGAAGTGTATATAAACACGAATATAAATATGGCTATTGCGGACATTTTGATACCAAAAGCATGCCTGTAGCTATTATAGGTCTTGAGATACAGTATGTACATAACTTTAAAGTTCTATGTGTGATGACAAAAAATGAGTTTATCAGCCTTGAGTTGGAAAATACAGATTTTCTGCTTTTCTGCTTTTACGACAGTAAGACTTACAGCCACATTTGGTGAGCTGTTGGCAACTCTTGGCTATTGGCTAGAAGACCTGCCATTTCCTCACCAACCTTCTGCCATCTGCAGTCTGCAGGGTCCTCTGACATTGGGTTGCCTGGGCCCACACACAACCAGCCTGGTAGGCAGCACGCCTGGTGTGTTGGAGCAGAGCTGCTCTGGTTGGTGGGATAGACTCAAGGCCTCTGCTTTCTGGCGAACATGTCAAGCCTGGCCTCATCCACACTAGCAGCAGTGCTGGATCTGTCATACATTAGGATCCACTGTGGGAGGGTAAATGCTCAGTTTGGAGAATACAGCCGAGGCCTCTGGACATATGTCCCATGGCTGCCAAGCAGTTTTCTTTCCTTTGTTGCGGAAGGCTGACACGGTGTCACACCCTGTAAAGGCATGAAAGAATAGCATGCCTTTGACCTTCTCCTGGCCAACATAGTGAAGTAGGTCATCCACAATGATCCAGCGCAGGATCTGACCTTACCCAAATGCAACCCACATCTGCTTTAGCCCAGACTGTTGAAGAGCGGTGAACTACAACTCTAATAGAGCATCAGTATATCTAGATCAGCTGACACTGAACCCCATGCTGAGTTACACAGCAGTGATGTCACCAGTGTGCCCTGGCTGTGCTGACATTCACTCTATTGCATCTGTAAGCTTTTATTAACGCCTATCTTCTGAACTGCAATGGCCCCATTGGATTCATAGACCAAAAACATATGTGCACACCAAAAATTAATGTTACATAGTTGCTAAGATATGATTACTTCAAGTTAATGGCAGTCATCTTGGATGCCATCTTGGTTTTAGAATTTTGTGTTATAACCATAATTAAAAAATGACTCAAAATAAAATAGGTTATGAAAATAACATTTTCATATCACAAAATTCACTAACAACAATGAATGGTACAAATTATTTGCTTTTTGTAGTGTAGTGTGTCTCAAGAACCATACGAAATACAGACATGCCTTTGATACCAAGATGTCCACAATACCCCACTTTATATTCAACGTTGATACATTTATGGGGCTTTATTTGTTTGTTTATTTATTTACGTATTTCGAGTTATAAAGGAAAAACCCAATTTTTGGGCAGACATCTTGGTTTTTGGGGTCGCCTTCTTGGATTTTTGCATGGCCAGTGGTATTTTTGAAAAGAGTGGGATTTGAAGAGTACATGTACCAAATTTCATGCTTTTATCACTATTTGAACGATTCTTGCTCTATTTGCAATTATCTGCTGCATTATAGATGAGGTTTCTGTACATGGATGTTTTTCATGGAGAGTTTCTTTAAAGTTTCTTAATTCTCTGAACTCACCCTACAACACATCAAATGTATGTACTGTTTACAGTATTGGTAAATACAACGTAATAATTTGTTCTTCTTCTCTTTATCTTAATGCCTTGTTTTTTTGATTGAGGCAACAGAGCCAAAACATGACAGACTGTGTAGACCTTTGTCCTCACCTGGGCTCTGTTGGTGAAGTGACCAAGGACGAACTCCTGCAAAAAGCAAAGGTAAATCTTTAAAGCCGATGCAGCCATTATTAAATCATTTCCAGGTATTCATATTCATACATTTCCAGGTATTCGTAATGATTGAACTGACACACTGCAGATAGGTCACAGAAATGCCTGTACATACAAGCTGAATTTGACTTTTATTTGCCTAAAATATTTTAACATTTGATTTTCCTTCACCTTTAGGGAACCTGTCAATCATGCGGGGTAGGTGGTCCCAACCTCTGGGCATGTCTTCAGGTGAGAAGGAGATGATAAATAAAAAAGTTCAGACTGTATATATTAATAGTGAGAAATGAAAATGTCATTTTGGTTAAAAAAGTTTAGTCTAAGCACCTCTAGTTTAAGAAAGCATGAATATGTTCCACCAAAACGTTTTCATTCATTCAGTCATTTTCTAAGTCGCTTAATCAAGGGCAAGGGCGGGGTACACCCTGAACAGCTTGCCAGACCATTGCAGGGCCAGCACACACAATCATTCACACTCACACTCATACCTAGGGGTGATTTGGAACAGCCAGTTAGCCTACTGGGCATGTTTTTGTACTGTGGGAAGAAACTGGGGTACCCTGAGGAAACCCACGCAGGCATGGGGAGAACATGCAAACTCCACATCGAAACACCCACACCCTGGAATCGAACCCAGGCTTTCGTGCTAACCACTGTGCTATCACAAAAACATTTTATTATTATCATTATTTTAATTTATTTTGTTATTATTAAGAATTTTTTTAAACATATTATGGTTTTCTTTATTTTGCTTTGTTTTCTGCTAGTAGGGACATTATGTTTTTGGTTTGTCCCCCTCCATCTATCTGAGATTCTATTAAGCATGATATCTCAACGACTGGTGGAATGTTTGTGGGATTTAAATGAAATTATTGTAATCAGAAGAGGATCTGATTAGATTATGGAATCGATCCAAACAGGTCACAGCATTTTTTAAATAGTTTTTCAGTAATGGGTTTTTCTCTGTAATTTAATATTGGCCAATTATTACCCACCGTATGACAGCTCTGATCCTGCGAGGCCAAATGCATCTTTTCGAACTGCTGCTCATGCTGTGCCATGGGCTGGTGTCACACACATAAGGATGAGCTCTTAAAACACCCATGACTGGCAAGTGTCACTGTGATTGACGTGGGAAAGAGTGAATGCAGTTATTCCCAGCTTGAGAGTATTTTCCTCTCTTGAGCTGTTTTTATATAGGACCACTGGGCAGTGCCTGAAAAATCAGGTCCAGAGTTGCCCATTCACATGTCGCACAGTGTCAGAATCTCCGTGTCAGATGCGTTCTCGCATGCTTGAAATATTCCTTTTGGCTAGGTGAAGGGTGGGGCTGCGTAGAACAGGCAGGAAGTGGGATGTGACACAGTCAGCCATTCATTCGTGTGTCGCATTGCTTAATCCTACCAGAGCCACGGGAAGGCTAGAGCCTGTGTCAGCCGACTCTGGGCAAAGGTGGGCTATACTCTGAACAGTTCGCCAGTCCACTGCAGGGCCACCCACACACACACACACACACAATTTCTAAATGAAATATGGGAGGAAACCAGTACCTAGAGGACCTGATGTTTGTGTTCTTCCACTTCCGCATTATTTGCATGATGTAATAAATAAACCCAAACCAAGGGTGGAATGAGATTAATAAATAGTTCTCACTTCTTCAGTGTGACTGTCCCTACGTGGGCTGCGGAGAGTCGCACTCAGACCACAGCACCACACACGCACAGGTAACTCCTGAATGTCACATACAGCCTCACCTCCGTCCATGGACTATGATATCATCTTCCAGTGTCTCTTCTATTTAACCGGTCACCTGTGTAACTTCACTTTTGTCTCCAGGCGAAGAAACACAATCTGACCGTGAATCTGACCACGTTCAGGGTGTGGTGTTATGTGTGTGAGAGAGAGGTGTTTCTGGAAGAGAGGCCTGTAAGCCCAGTGACAGCAACTCAACGCTACAAACCTCTGGAACAGGTATTCTTATACTGTATCACCTGTCCTCATCTAAACTTCACTCCTGAACTTCAAGATCTTGTGCATAACACTGCATTTGATAAAAGGGAAATACTTCAGCCATGGAGCAACGTCCAAGGAGTTGTTTTTTTAAATCAGGTGTTTAAACATGATTGATGGGTTTAAAACATGAGGTGTGTTCATAAAATTCCAAGACTGTTCCTGTTCCATGTGTAATAAGAGCAAGCAGTAACCTTTGTGAAGCGGTATGCTCTGCGATGTTGCACTGTTGACACTGGGACCTGTGTTCCATGTATTTTTATGACAACATAAATTGTGCATATCCGACGATTCTGGGCAGTGTTCATCATTTTCCGATGACACACACACACACACATATACACACATATACACACATACACAAAACAAAGCAGCGTGTTTTTTTTTTTGTACTTTTTTAAATACATGTAAACCATGAATTAGTCTATAAGTCAAAGCAGAGAACTACAGACAAAAGAGTGGCGTTTATGTGCTAGTACAGTCTGCAATCGCCGTTAAAAAAACAACACACAAAAAAAACAAAGCATCAAAGTTGTGCTCATGAAGCATTTTAAGGGTCTCTGTTGCTGATTTTATGAATTCGTCACAGACTTTGATGTTCATTCTCTACTTTGAGGTCCATAGTAAAACCTCAAATGCACAAGTGTATGTTGTCATCAAAATGTATGTTACAGGATTCGACGTCTCACAGGATACAGACCACAGACACTACTTTTAACTCCTGCTGCACACACATTATCGTACCGCTCAGTTCATTCACCACAGGAACAGTCTTAATACATTCTGATCGTATTTTTTTATCATTTTCTCATTAGCTTATCAGGGCCTTCTCACACTGAGTGCATTTTTCTCATGTGATTATTTTGCACGTCACTTTTTTCGAACGACTATCACATAAGAATGTGCAAAACATGAAATATTTTATTGTTGTTATTGTTTTCACCATTTCACCTGTGAACGGAAAGAATTCAACCAATCAGGATGTTGCATGAAACATCACACTTCAGTATGACAGCTGACAGAAGATAGCAGAGACTCGGATATGTTTTGTGTCTCAGTATCTGGCACGATTTAATATGGGCAACAAATATTATAAAGACAAAGATTTTAAAAAGTGACTGGCAGACATCCTGAAACAGATACGAACACGGCTGTGATAGAGTTTCACCTCCTAGATTTAGCAGTGAAACTTCCTGTGTTCTCGCTTCCCTCTCAGTACAGCATGTACCCAAAAATTTTCTCTTTTTTTCTGTTTATCACGTAAAAGCGCAAGCATCAGGTCATTATTATCTGATGATTCCATTAGTGCTTAGTTTAATGAATGCTGTCATGATTGCATCACGTTCAGTATAAATATTAATGTTGTGTTAAATTCGTTGAGTTTTTTCACACTTCACTTTCTCATTCTTTATTTGCGTCACGCTGTATTTGAAAAGGCCTTTAGTCAGGAAAGTTGGGAAGGAATTCTGGGGATTGGACTAACAGTGGGAGCCCTGACTCGACTTAAAAGGATATCAGAGCTACCTCTTATTTATTAGTATATATGTATGTCTTTGTTTTTGTTTTTTTGTTTTTTTTTTGTTTTTTTTAATTGATAGATTTGTAGTGGAAATCACACTGAACTTATTCTAGCAAAAATGTTTGTTTTCCCCAGGATCCTCCTTCCCACAATGCATGTCAACCATTAAAAGCAGTGCCGATTGCTGTAGCAGATGATGAAGGTTCAGAGTCTGAAGAAGATGAGTTTAAGCCCAGAGGTAAATAAAGAAATTAACTCCATCGTTTTAAAGCATATAGAATGCCAGAGGTACATGTACATACAGTATATGGGTAAAATTTGTGGATGTCTGACTGTCACACCCGTATGTTCTTTTTAAGGATCTCATTCTAGATGAATTCCCTCTTTTTTGTTCATAACCTGCACTCTTTTGGGAGGTTTTCCTTTTGGTGCATGTCTGTGAGGATTTGTTCATTCAGCCACAAAAGTACTAGTGAAATAAGAATCTGACTGGGTACATTTGGCCTTCCAGCTGATCACAAAGCTTGATGAGTTCTTTCTGTAGGGCTGCAGTCTGGACACTTGAGATTTTTCATGACGACCTTAGAAAACCAAGTGTTCATGGATTTTATACTGGAACATCTATGGAGCCTTTATTTCCAGTAAAAGGAAATTGTACATGTAGAGCATACAAAGACCTCTGACCATATAGTGTCTGTCTTTCATTTAGCCTCATTCAGTTGTAATCCATGCACTATCAAAACACTTTAATCCATCTTGGAAGAAAAATCGACCCATTAACCGAGGTCGAGGTATGTATAGAGAAATCTCCAGCCTTTAATAAAGACCGAACTAAACGTGAGATAATGTCTAACTTGCAGGGCAATGTGCACTGGTCAATACAGAATTCATTGTCTGCATATCAATATCAGATTGAACGTACTGTTCTTGCTATATATCTAATATTCCAGCCAACTCTGGGCGAGGGCTGGGTACACACTCGACAGCTTGCCAGCCCATTGCAGGACCAGCGCACATACAACCATTCACACACACTCACACCTAGGGGCGATTTCGAACAGCCAATTAGCCTACTGGGCATGTTTTTGGTTTGGGGAGGAAACCAGAGTACCTGGAGGAAGCCCATGCAAGCACAGGGAGAACATGCAAACGTCACAGAGAAGCGCCCCGAGCCGGGAATCAAACCCGGGACCTTCTTGCTGTGAGGCAGATATTCCACCTCTGATATTTTGTTTTGAGTCTTATTCTTGTCAACCACTTGGTCGTTTTTCACTGTTTTGCTTCTCATTTGCATAAGACTAAACGTTGGTCAGTCTCATCGTGACTCCCCTGCCCTCACTTTGCTAAGGCAGTGGTTAAAAAATGAATGACATCCAGCTAATGTGTCATGATGTCACTCTTGTTGTGAGTCTGTGAGTATCTGAGTTGGCAGAATGTTAACTAAAGTCTTGTGTAGCTATGAGAGGTATGAGAACTTTTTCACTTGTGCATTTTAAACTTAGTTTTGTTCCCTTTTTTAGTTCAGGTGTTTAACACTTAACAATAGACATTGTCAAAAAACAGCTTTACCGGAATCTGTATATGGATTTGCATTCCTAATGAGCAAGCCAGATGTGACAGTGGTAAGATAAAACATCCTAAGCCAACATGAGGGTGAAGCTTAAAAGCAAACTCATCCACTCCTGGGTGACACCCAACAGAGGGATTATAATTCATTACTGCTCTAAAATTATATACTATCATACAAAGTACATTGAAAGGATGTAAAAATATAATATATATAAAATATAGCAATTTAGGAACTGCCTAAAAGCGGATCCTCCCATATCTCTTTTGATAGGTGTCCAAGGCTGGGGTAATAAGAGTAGCGTGACTTCTTTAAGGGCTGAATCAACTTTATCCCTGGAGGAAATAAATAAATAATTTTCACTTGTGCTTCCCAAAAATGGTCTGAAGGGAAAGAAGGAAAGATTAATGCGAGTTTTCTTTTCAGCACCTTTCGTTCTTTTGTATCACCTATATTGTTAGTTATTCCTGTCAATGTTTGGTGTTGTTTTTATCGGCAAAAGTTTGTCTACCTACTGGAGATAGACTACGTGTTTTTTATTTTGCACGAGTCTGAGTGGTGATGAATGAGCCCCTATTTTTTGGGTTTCGGTTTCTTATTAATAAAAAATCAGTTTTTTATTGGTGACCTGGAAGACTTATTGGGTTTGGCTCTGCTTAGCAGCCCTTCTACAAAGTATATTGAAATGATGTTCAGTATAAGTATTGTTAATAAGATTCCTGGGATACAAAGATACAAATATCCACATGAGGAGGACTTCTACTGATGGAAGGTTGGGATTTGTGTTGAAATGGTTCGTGCCAAGTGCGAACGTTTCAGGGGTCCATGTTTGGGTATTTATTTATTCCGCCTCCTTTTTTTCAGGCCTCACAGGGATGAAGAACATTGGAAATTCATGTTACATGAACGCAGCATTGCAGGCGCTCTCAAACTGGTGGGTACAATATTTCTGTATCCTTATTAGTGATATGAGGAGTGTGGATGGAGTGCTGATCAGTTATTGCAAACATTGTTTGTTTGATTGTTTCTTTGTTTTGTGTGTTTGTTTTTGCACTGATTTTTGATTCTGTCTCTTTACCAGTCCTCCCCTGACTCAGTTTTTCCTGGACTGTAGTGGGCTGGTCCGTACAGATAAGAAACCTGCACTGTGTAAAAGCTATCAGAAACTCATCTCTGAGCTGTGGCATAAAAAACGGTATATACACACACACACACACACATACACATTCAACCACACACGCACATACAGCCACACACACACACATAAACCCACACACACACACCTAAAACCACACACACTGCTGTAATGTAATATGTCTAAGTTAAAAAAGGGCTTTTCTATTTTGTGGCTAGTCTAATAGACTCCGACATAACAATAATAGTTCATTGAATCCATCTGGTACAAGGTTATAATTCATTCTGTGTCCTTTTTTATTATTATTATTATTATTATTTATTTATTTTTTAGCTCTTGCCACATTGTTAGATTCATTTTTTTCATCACTTTATTTTTTCTTCCTCTTTAGACCCAGTTATGTGGTCCCCACTAGTCTGTTTCATGGCATCAAACTGGTGAATCCCATGTTTAGAGGCTATGCTCAACAGGTTTGTAAAGAATGTCTTTTAATACATACTCTAGCACCAACACCCTGTCCTTTACTCACTAAAAAAATAATAATGAAGATTTTCTGTTTCTCACACAGATGTGAGGTGTGTTATGTGCTCGTCTTTTTGGCCAGGAAAAGGCATATATACATATTCACCAGTGATATTACAAATACTAATACATTCTTACATCCTAGGTGTATAAAAATTCTTATATACACCTATCAGCCATAACATTAACCCCATCTTACTGGTTTTGCAGCTAGGCAGCCCCATATAGATTGTTAATGCAAGGTATAAAAAGGTATTAGAACTTTGTAGCTTGCTGCGTATGTGGATGCCTAGACCAGTGAGCACTATTATTAGGTATGGTGAAAACTATGCATTTGAATAGTGTGCAAACTCTTTCAACTTTCTCAGCATGCTCTCTGCCCTTCAGGACACCCAGGAGTTCCTGCGCTGTCTTATGGATCAGCTACATGAGGAACTGAAGGAGCCTTTTATTGATTTTAGCAACTCCATCACTGATAATGACACGGAGATCAACCAGGACAACCAAATCAATGCTGACGGAGACCGTAGCCCATCTGAGGATGACTTCCTGTCGTGTGATTCGGGTTCAGGGAGCGAGAGAGGTGATGGAGATCGACCAGGAGCTGAGACCGAGCTTCTTATTCAGGATGAGTGCACAGGAGCAAGGGAGAGTAGTGGGATCTCTGAGAAAGAGAAGATGAAGGAGAGATGGAGGGAGGAACGAGGAGAGGAGAGAATGCCAGAGATGGATGAGGATGCTGACGTAGACACGGCAGTGCAGGACGAGCAGAACGAAAGAGTTGGAGAGCAAATGGGGACAGGCAGAGCTCAGGGATGTACAGGTACATGCCGAAACTTACTACAAGGGTCATTCTCATGAAAGTGTATAATTTCTAATTGCACTTTCCCAAGGAATAATTTCCACAGAAATACTTGCAACATATCTCCAAATAAACACTATGGTACAGAGTATATTTCTGGAAAGTTTTGAAGCTCCAGCATTTGTGAATCATTAATTACAGCAATATTAATACAGGATTTAAATAGAATTGACTGTTTAGCGAGTGAAGAAATTAAAAACATGTGAACACTATGCCTGAAAGGTTAAATGCTGTAATCAAAGTAAAGGGTGGCCTCATTAAATATTGACTTTTTTTTTCTCAAAAAAGAGACTGTTATTTTTGGTATTACTATATATTGTTGTTTGTTTACTTATTCTCATCAATATGATCCAAT
>JAQMYF010000005.1:21667255-21687295 GCA_030014195.1 Neosilurus mollespiculum | reverse complement strand
ACTGGTCTTAACTTGCCGATAGTGCAATGAATTTTTAAAACTAGAACTTTTTTTGCACCAAGCCGGTCCTTTCGTCACCCTCTCACGGTAGCTACTGTAACTACATCATGTACATCTGTGTATGCGTATTTGCATGTTGGAAGTGTCACTTCGTTGTCCGTACACATCTACAGTGGTTTTGTTACAGGGTTTTGCTGTTTATTATGTTTTCATTTTTGAGCGTTCATATTTGATTCTACATGCAGACATTCTCCATTCTGTGTTCATGGCAGCAACATCAAAAAAAAAAAAATACCTGGGGGTCCAGTTACATTTAATCCCACCCTCAGAGGCAAGGGGAAAAGGGAGGGCTATGAAAGTATTTTTTGAATGTTATGGAAAACTTTGTGACAGTATGTGTCACTGGTCTGTTTAAAGCAGGAGTTTTAACACGATATACAGAATATGAAAAGTACTACATGTACGCCATCAGCTCAGGACAGGCTCCTGTATTCAAATTGTTAAATGTTTAAATCAAAGCACTGGTTCAGGCTTCTTTGCAACACAAGAAAGGGCAAAGTAGAAATATTTTTTTTTTACTGTTGTGTTGTTAAAGAAACGTAAAATACCTCGTCTTAAAATTTATTTACATTGTTTTCCCTTGTCTCCTCTCTTGGGTTTACATAGTAGAAATCCACCAAACAAGAGATAAAAAAAGAATGGCCTTGATCCTGGTGGGGGTTTTTTATGCCTGCAAGACATTGTCTTAGTGGTTACTGGTTGTTTGCATTGCAAGTATCATTACTCCAGCTTTTAATTCAAGAAATATTCAGTGATGTCAAACTAACGATAAAGATTGGATTTTGTTGTTAGTACTTAAAAACAAAAGATCGAAGGCTTTTGTTTCCCACTAAGAAATGTTCTGTATCACATTAATGATAAATCCATAAAGGATGGAGCCCTATCGCTGTTCTTTTGTGAAGCGATTCATGTGTCACCACACCTGCTTCATAATTGATTTCATTTTTAATTGTATTTGAAGTAATTTGGTATATTTTACATTCTTGCCTTGGTTTCTGAGGGGAAACAAATAATGTTCTAAGGTGTAGGTTACATGTAAATCCACATGTACAATTCTAGGGATGTACCGATCCAAAATTAGTATAAGATATCGGCTCCCAGCTTCTGATTATACTGCTTAGCTAGATTGGGCTTCAGACAATAAGACTGATCCATGGGGCGTATGAACACATATTTTTTTGATCAGCAACTTTGCACTGGGTGTTAGATAGCCCAGCACCATTCGGGATGTTGTTTACTGTTTTCAATTCATTCCGTTCATATTGGTTTTTGCTCGTACAATAATTTTTTTTTTCTGCTGAGGTTGCTCATAAAATAGAAGAAACAGACATTAAATGTCTAAAGATATATCAACAGTATTTAGATGATATTTCAAAGTGGAGATATGATGAAAAGTAGATTTTTTTTTAAATAATAAGGACCTGTATTCACTGGGCAAACAGAGATCCATGGACACTGAAAATGTACAAACTCACATAGACATTGTGTATTTTATAATTTATTCAAGCAGTGCATATACAGTTTTCACACATGATTACTTTTATTTTAATGGCATACCTGATACAAAATGATCAGAACACACTCTGATATAAGCATACTGTCAGGTGTGTATGGTGCTGAAGATCAGGAGAAAGGCAGGATGGAGGCACAGAACACTTTAATGAGTAAATACTCAAAAATAAGAAGCAGTCTCTTATTCTTGAACAGTAAGACAAACCAACAGACCTACTATACAGAACCAACTAACCAGATTGTGATACAAACTGACAAACAAAATGATGTTAATAAATCCCATTGAGGTAAAGTGAATCACGGCCTTAAATATGGAGCCTGATTGAATTGAATCCTCCTTAATGCACTGCCAGCCATGAGCAGAGCCTGTCTTTTCAGCAGCTATAGCCGTGAGTACTAGGCCTCCGTCATCACCATGCTGGAACTTGCAGGCAGCAAACATGGAAGTCTGCTCTAGCATGGAGTTGGGGTGTGCCACTAGACTCGGCGATGGGGTGGCGATGCACAGAACATATGATGTTGGACTCAAGTTAACGCTGCTGATACAGACAGCCAAAATCTTTTCTGTTTCTCACTAACCAATCAGTAGAAAGATACTTTATACTTCCTGTAGTGTTACTACAACTTATAACAGTGGAAAACCCATATTATATATTCTACTGGATTTTGTGTTTCCTATTTGCTCTAACGACAGTATGGTGGCATAGTAGATAGCACATCCATCTCACAGCAAGAATGTCCTGGGTTCAAGTCCCAGGCTCAGGGGTTTCTGTGTGGAGTTTGCATGTTCTCCTTTGCTTGTGTGGGTTTCCTCCGCATACTGCGGTTTCCTCCCACAATTCCAATGTGGTGAATTATATGTTTATCGAATTCTTTCATGAATGCTGTAGTGGTTGCCAAGCTTTTTTAGTCAAGCCCGACTTTGTGATTTCAAAAAGAAAATGAAAACAGGCCCAACCAATCCATCCTGTACTGTCATCGCCATGCTGCTCCCTGGAGGAATAAAAGGCTTGACACTTTTACTTACACAATACATAGTGAATAATAATGAATTACAAATAGGTGTATTAGGAATGTGGTCTCTTGTAGTTTATTTGTGTTTGAACAGTTATTTGTTTAATGTATGTCTTTGTTTGACCTTCTTTTAGGTGGCCACTACATAGCATATTGCCAGAATGTTATCAATGGCCAGTGGTATGAATTTGATGATCAGTATGTAACGGAGGTCCATGAGACAGTTGTGCAGAATGCAGAGGCCTACGTCCTCTTCTACAGGTGAGACATGTTCAGCTTACATTAAAAATCCATTTCTACCTTTGTCACACCTGTTTGTGGGATGCGAAGCTACAGCCCCATAGTCATAGAGTTATTTTAAGGTAAGCTTAAACTGTTTACAGATGAAGAGTTGATAATCCCTTTTTTACACCAAGCATTGCCATGGGCTTGCCATTGGAACAAGACCAAGGCAACCACATTTTGTTCATGTTTGATCATGTATCTGGTTTTTCCCCTTTACTAGGAAGAGCAGTGAGGAGTCAGTAAGAGAACGGCAGAAAGTCATCGCCCTAGCTAATCTGAAGGAGCCCAGTCTTTTACAGTTCTACATTTCCAGAGAATGGCTCAACAAGTTCAACACATTCACCGAACCAGGACCCATCACTAATCATACCTTCCTGTGTCAGCATGGAGGTACACAGATACAAATAAATCTGCATTAACGCTCTGATGCAAAACACAACAACATTCCTGTAAACCACAAATCAGATTTCACTGCTGAGATATCTGGTATTTCCATCTATCTCTGTGATCACAAGTGGACGACAGTAAATACAGATATGAACGATATTTTGTGACCACTTGTGTAGATCAGGGACACATGCAGAACCCTTACATTTAAAGTCCTTAATGTTATAAGAACTCCTAATTACCACATGCTGATTGATTTGGGGGATTCATCCACATTTGACCTCATCAGCTATGCTTTTAACACATGTAAACAGTAATTTTTGTGTGGGCAGCTTACACACACACATTCACACACGCGCACACGCATCCAAAAAAGGCTCACTCAATCTAAATTTTGGTGGGCTGACCCTTCTGAAACAGAGTAACCTCTTTTCTTTGGTACGTCTTGTAACATGGTTGATTAAGGAATGAAAAGCTACTCACTGAATAAGTTATGGTTAAAAAACATTGTTTCTGACTGAAACAATCATTTCATCACCGTAGGTATACTGATAGTCATTACAAAACTCTGAGAGAGAAATTTCGGTGTATCTACTTGGGGGGGGTGTTGGGCGTATACCCTGTGGCTTTATTGATGACAGTACTCAGGCACTTGAGAAAATGATGAGTTGTCATTTTGTCACGCTTCATTGCGCATGTGTAGGCCACCTTTGGCAAAAGTGGACCGAATGAAGTTTGAGTGAAACACAATGTGTATGTGCACAGTTTGAGAAGTGGTTTGGAAAGCCTATATAAAGGCTCATATAAATGTCCACTATTGTATCACCACAAATGACCTCCTGTATCACCGCAAATCACCACCTGTATCACCGCAAATCACCTCCTGTGTCACCGCATATCACTGCCTGTATCAACACCCCGTATCACCACAAATCACCGCCTGTATCACCACAAATCATTGCCTGTATCACCGCAAATCATTGCCTGTATCACCACAAATCACCACCTGTATCACTACAAATCACCGCCTGTATCACCGCAAATCACTGCCTGTTCCACCACAAATCACTGCCTGTTCCACCACAAATCATCACCTGTATCACCACAAATCACCGCCTGTACCACCACAAATCAATGCCTGTATCACCGCAAATCACCGCCTGTATCACCGCAAATCACCACCTGTATCACCACAAATCACTGCCTGTATCACTGCAAATCACCACCTGTATCACCACAAATCACCGCCTTTAATACCGCAAATCACCGCCTGTATCACAGCAATTCACCACCTGTATCACCGCAAATCACCTTCTGTGTCACCACCTGTATCACCGCAAATCACTGCCTGTATCACTGCAAATCAATCACCTCCTGGATCACCGCCTGTATCACCATAAATCACTGCCTGTATCACCACGAATTACCACCTGTATCACCACAAATTACCATCTGTATCACTGCAAATCACCGCCTGTATCACCATAAATCACTGCCTGTATCACCGCAAATCACTGCCTGTATCACTGCAAATCACTGCCTGTACCACCACAAATCACCGCAACTCACCACCTGTATCACCACAAATCACCGCCTGTATCACCGCAAATCACTGCCTGCATCGCCACAAATCACCGCCTGTATCACCGCAAATCACTGCCTGTATCACCGCAATTCACCACCTGTATCACCGCAAATCACCTTCTGTGTCAACGCCTGTATCACCGGAAATCACTGCCTTTTTTCACTGCAAATCAATCACCTCCTGGATCACTGCCTGTATCACCATAAATCACTGCCTGTATCACCACAAATCACCGCCTGTACCACCACAAATCAACGCCTGCATCACTGCGAATTACCACCTGTATCACCACAAATCACCGCCTGTATCACTATAAATCACTGCTGGTATCACCGCGAATGACCGTCTGTATCACCGCGAATCACTGCCTGTATCACCGCGAATCAGTGTGACTTTCATTTTGGCAGGTGCTATTTTGTTTTGTTGTTTTTGATGTGCATAAATTTATTCTTGACACTTTTGTTTGTTGTTTTTTAAAGCCAACATCCTAAGCAAATTATCCATATTACAGAAATCTAGTTTTGGGCACCAAAATAAAGTATCAGTGTATTTGTTCAGAAGTATTTGTTCATTATCCAAATGGTGCATTTTTTCCTTGTCTGTGTGTTACTGTCTGACTATGTGTGTGTGTGCACGCAAGTTTAAAAAGAAAAAGAAAACCTAAATACAAAATTTACTTATGATGTTTATTAAAATATTTTTGCTTATTTCCTTAAGTCTCAAACTGTCAATAAAATAAATCCATCCTTTAAGGTTCTTTTTAATATTTCCAAATAAATATTTCTAATTTTACTGATCCCAACACTTTTCTCTATTTCCTAGTGGACTAAGGCAGTAAGGGACATTCTCAGACGTCCTTCGAGGTTAGAATAATCCAGGAGAATTGTGGGATAATACTAGTTAATGTGGGTTAGAGCTGAGACTACTCAGCTGAAACTACTGACATGTTTTTCCTGACGATGTCAGTAAATACCAGGAGTAGGTAGATATCATTGTTGTTTGTTTACCTGAGACGGACGTTAAAACTAAGTTTTGAAAAGATTTCTATGTCTTTGTTGTTGGAAGAATCCTAACTTGAGTTGCCATGTTGTTCAGGAATCCCTCCTACCAAATATCACTATGTGGACGATCTGGTGGTGATTCTGCCTCAGAGTGTGTGGGAATACCTTTACAACAGGTGAGTAGTGAGTTCATATCTGAGTTTATTATAGGAACACTTGCACATTTTCATCCTTTACTATTCACTGCATCATGTATAACGGGGTGCCCAATCCTGTTCCTGGTGATCTACCTTCCCATTCACTCCAAACCTAATTATTCCCACCTGACCATTCAATCATCTAATTAAGACTTAACACTTCGAAATGAAGACTTAAAGCGATGATAGAATTTGTCAGATGGGCCCCATTAGGGTTGGAGCTAAATCTTTAGGAAGGTAGATCACCAGGAACAGGATTGGGAAGCCCTGATGAATAATGATTCACTCTCTGTATAATGCAATATATGAGCAGTTCTTTATTTTATTCCTTATTTTAATCTTTATAATAATTATAAATATAAACTTAATAAACATAATATTTATACTTTTAAATATGATTATTTTACAGTACAAGATTATTATTTAATGCAAATATATGGGTTTTTTTTATATTCAGACTAATAACAATACTAATGTTGGATATGAGCAAGACATGAGAGTATCTCTTACTAAACATGTTCTATACAAGTTTTATCCAACTTTCCAAAATTATAATATCGTATATAATATATAATATTACATTAATAAAAATTATTTCCTACGTTTATGGTTTTGTAGTGTTTATGTCTCATTGGGCTTGCATTACTATACAGGTAGCACACCGGTATACTGGTCCCCCTCCACCTCTCTCTCTCTCTCTCTCTCTCTCTCTCTCTCTCTCTCTCTCTCTCTCTCTGTCTGTTTCTCAGTAAAGGACAACATGTTTATATTTTCATTTATGGCATTTTGCAGATGCCCTTATACAAAGCGACTTACATATATCATTTTTGAACAGCTGAACATTTGAGGGTTACCCTCAATTATAATCACACACACACGCACACACACATTGTACAGACAAATTCATTTGAAAAATATCTGAGTATTCCAAGGGGAGTAGTTACTATATGTATCCTGAGAGAGGTTGGAGTGGGTTGGATTAAAAAAATTATTCAAGACAGATGGTTCTGACTTCATCTGAGCAGTGTTATTACAACATCATCCCACATGTGTCCTCTTTCTTAACCAGTACATAATCCAGACAGCAGTAAAATTGTGCAGCATTCCTATGTTCTCCCACGGTGCAGGTTTGGAGGAGGTCCGGCTGTCAATCATTTGTACGTGTGCACTATCTGCCAAGTGGAGATTGAAGCCTTAGCCAAACGCAGAAAAACTGAGATCGACACCTTCATCAAGGTCAGAATGTAAACATACAAGTGTGTAACTGTAATTTGTTACCTTTATGATGTGGCTGGCAATATTGGTCTTCTCTCTCTCTCTCTCGATGTAGCTCAATAAGGAGTTCCAGGCCGAGGAGGCTCCAACAGTTATTTTGTGCATCAGCATGCAGTGGTTCAGGGAGTGGGAGAACTTCGTTAAGGGTAAAGATAATGGTAAGAACATATGAACCTTCACCTGACTGAACTACAAGATTATTTTACCAGGGTCATTTCTGCTTTCTACAAGTAATGATAAGTTAATGACTTTATTGTGTATTGTGTGTGTGTGTGTGTGTGTGTGTGGTGCTCTTTTAATAAATTAGAATTTTATGTACACACTTAAACCCAGATTGTCAAGGTGCATTTCTATATTAAAAAAACAATAGCCAGTTTGACAGAATGTATGCCTTTCTGAATCTGTATCATTATTATTATTATGAAACAAGTCCAAGTCTTTCAGAAAACCAAAAGTGGCCCATAATTGTGAAGTAGAAGGAAAATGATACATGATTTTCAAATTTTTTACAAATAAAAATCTGAAAAGTTGTGTCATTTGTATTCAGCCCCCTTTACTCTGAAACCCCTAAATAAAATCCAGTGCAACCAATTACCTTCAGAAGTCACTTATTTAATAAACAGAGTCCACCTGTGTGTAATCTAATCTCAGTATAAATACAGCTGTTCTGTGAAGGTCTTATAGGTTTGTTAGAGAACATTGGTGAACAAACAGCATCATGAAGCCCAAAGAACATACCAGACAGGTCAGGGATAAAGTTGTGGAGAAATTTAAATAAGACACAGACCCTTTCCTCCAATCAAAAACAGGCCCTCAAAGCTGACATGGTTGCACCTTTGTCACCGTCACCATCACCCCATTGTTTCAAGAGGTGGCTTAATGAAATGCTTTCTGTTACCAACATGTAACAGATTTGCTATAGAAAATGTAATTTATGAAAAAATATTTTTATGCACAAGCCAGAAGGTGACCAGGGTATAGAGATTTCCTGTTCTGTCCTTCCACTTTTAAAGTATTGTTGGATTTTCTAATTTATGTTTATTTATATACACACAATATACGAAGCACTGAAATTTGTATACACGCATTTCTACATACAAGAAAAAAATTTTAAATACTGTAGCCAGTTTGACAGAATGCATGCCCTTCAGAACCTGGATCATTTTTCTAAAATGAAACAAGTCCAAGTCTTTCAGTAAAGAATTAGAGAAGGTTTAAGTTTGGTCTATTTAACTGGATTTGGCATGACAACCTTTTAAAAGCTTCAGGAACAACACTTACACAAAGAACAGTAGAGAAAGAATTGTACCAGACTCTTCTGTGTTCCTTTACCGTATACAAGACTGCTAAGGCTGCACAGACATGTATATCTAAAAGCATTTAGAAAAATCAGAGCTCTTTTGGAGCTATATTCTGTTACACAAAACAAAACTAGAATATTTTGGCAATAATTTAGTTCATTATATTTAGAAAAAGATGGGTTGTACAAATGATTCCAAGAACACCTCATCCACACAGAAGTACAGAGGTGAAAACATGACAAATAACAAAAGAGCAATGATGTACCCAGACATATTAGACGAGCCCTTAATGTAATTGGCCAAAAAACTGCATCTCGGGAGGAGATCCCAAACCAAGGAATTGTGTAACCTAACGCCTAATTATTATTTGGTAAGTGCTCCGGGCACTTGTGAGTGCGAGCATATGTGAGAGACGGGAAGCTAGCTTGCTCTTTTGAAGGGCGTGGTTTCTGTTTACGGAAAGGTTGTGGTTGTGCTAGTTGTCGTTTACATTTTGCTTTTTAACAATGTCTTTGTTTATGCATAAATAGATGTGATAGTTTTCTGTAAAGTTAAAGTGGATATTCATTCACTTTCTGAAGTGCTTAATCCTAATTAGGGTCGCGGGGAGGCTGGCGCCCATCTCAGCCGACTCTGGGCGAGGGCAGAGTACACCCTGGACAGCTCGCCAGGTCATCGCAGGGCAGAAACACGCTGACCGCAATGCAGCCTCTTGCTCTTTACCAAAGTCAGCAATGGTTCTTTTACATGCCTTTCACCACAGACAGTGAGAGACATGGCTTGCCTTTTATAACCCTGTTAGCAGCACTGGGGGACAGCAGTATCAACCCAGTGAAAGTGGGGCTTGTACCCCTGACCTTTGAATCAGTAAATCAGAACCCTACCACTGGGACTTATTAACTAAGGCGAATGTATACTCGGTGTGGATAGTCAATGTGTCTATTTACACTTGGGGTATATACCACCATGCAGAGGCAAGACAAGCAGCCACGTGTCTGTAGCCATCATTGGTATTTACACTATAACCCTACCTGGTTGTAAAAAGCCAAATGGCTAATTTGCGTGTATATAGCTAAAAAGTTCCCATATGACAGTCATCACCCAGCTAAAATAAACCATTCCATCAATAAGCCAAACAAAAGCTATGAGGCAAAAGTAAACATGAAGTAAGGGAAGGTTTTAGTTATTAGTTCAGCACTGCATGCCTGAATCATCAAACACCGAAGTGAACTATAAACAAACAGATTTTACAAGCTCCAAATAATCACACTTTTGCCTTACAGATTTCTTTCTTATCTATACACTGGCCATAATAAACACATTCTGATACTGATAAAGATTTGCCAAGACCACCTACATGCTCATTTTACTTTAACAGTCATCTTCTGTTCTCTCTGTTTCTTGGTTCAGATCCTCCAGGCCCAATTGATAACAGCAAGATTGCAGTGATGAAGGGGAGCCATGCACAGTTAAAACATGGTGAGTTTAACTGATGGCTGCAAATACCAGAGAATATTTAAGTCCTTGAATAATTTTGTCCTAGATCCACTGAAATGATTGTGTGTGTGTGTGTGTGTGTGTGTGTGTGTGTGTGTGTGTGTGTGTGTGTACATATGAACAGGTGCTGACTATGGGCAAATCTCTGAAGAGACATGGCAGTACTTGTTAGGAATTTATAGTGGTGGTCCTGAGATTGCAGTGAGGCAGAGCGTCAGTCCTCCTGAATCAGACACTCATGGGGAGAGGAAGATCGAGGCAGAAACTAGAGCACTCTGAATGAGTAAGACTCAACACGGTTATTTTGTTTGTGTATATCTGACCACAGAGAATTTAATTACACTGTGCTCACAGCCGCAAGTTACATAAAACAACTGCTTAAGTTATTGTTTACACCCAAACCAGCTTTTTAAAGTACTGTTAATAAATATTAGTGGGAAAATGGTAACAACCAGAGAAAGAAAAACTGTAGACTTGGTCCATTTGTTTAAATGTAAAATGTTTGAATACACCTTTCCCCTAAACTCCGCCCCACTGTTTACTTTTCCCCAGTGTCCCACACTGCGATTCTCTCGCCAGTAGCGCTGCATATTTCTCGTCAAATGCTACTTTATTCAAGAGAATTTTACAGAGAGTCCTCAATTTTTTTTTTTTTACTCAAGTGTATGTTGACGAAGTCAAGATTATGGACAGAGCACAGGACTGTAAGAGTCACAGCAAAGTAAAAATACAAAAAATAAACGCCTCATAAAGTGAAAGTGGAAAAAAACAAGAAACGCCTTATGAGTGAAATGCAGCAGTTTATTTGTGCAGATATTAGGTACTACCTATACATAAATTATATTATTATAGTTTTACTTAATCCTTAAACAGGCAACGTACACCAGGAGATACTACAGATTTTCGCTCTGTTTATTTCCTTAACAAGGCAACGTATACTAGGAGATACAACTCATAAAATCCAAAATATACAAGATATTTAAAAAAAATAATAATGAAAATGTTTTACTTGGATCCTAAATAGAACATTAATTACATTAAATTATTTGTTTTCTACTTGTGTCTGTTTAAGGGTTAAATCATTTAGCTGGTTAGATCTGTTTAATTCGTCTGTATTTATAAATGTAATTGTTTATGACCCTTGTTTATAAATAAGAAGCTTAAAGCATATCTATTGTATACACTTAAACATGTGTAAGCCAATGTCACCAATTAACATGAAAACCAGTTAAACCAGAACACCGGCATGAGTCCCACAATCACATATAGGCTCATACAAATCTCATCACTGCTACTGTGAAAATGATTCTTAAATGCAGTGGGGAAATGTGCAATTCTGATGAGAGGAATCCTGAAAGGCTATAGGAAGCTCGTTTTTTTTTTTTTTGTTTTTTTTTTCCCCCCAAAGCAGGTAACCCACTTGGATAAGTGTATACAATATATATTCTTTAAGATTCTTACTTATAAACAAGGGTCATAAACAATTAAATTTATAAATAAAGACGAATTAAACAGATCTAACCAGCTATATGATTTTAACCCTTAAACAGACACAAGGGAAAAACAAAGGGTAAAAAATAATTTAATGTAATTAAGTCGTTATCGTCTTGAAGAATCTGCAGGAGTCAAACAGAAGTACGGTACATGTCGGCTTAATGGGTGGAGTTTAAACATCTGTAAGCCAATGTCACCGATTAACATGAAAACCAACTAAACTGGAACACCGGCATGAGAGTCAGAGGCGGGCACTTAAGAAAATAAGACGTCTTGATTGGGTAAAATAAAATTGACAGTGTGGAAAGGCTAACTGATTTAAGCCCCTTTAGCAAACAACTTGCTTCTTTCTTGTATGATTTTTAACAACGACAGATGGGATTGATATAGGCTTGGGTGAGGTGGATTTGAAAGCTGTGTAGTTCACATATAAAATGTGTTCTGTGTCTCTCATGGGAAAAATAGATCCGGTCTGTAAGTCAAACTGTACAATGTTTATCCGACAGTCACAATTTTTGCAGGAAAAAAAATCCTTGTATGCGGCAGGCTAGCTAAATGGGATGTGTGGGGATTATAGAGATTTTTAAATTCTTTACCAACTTGTTTTACTATGTAAAGCTGTTTTGCAGCAATGTCAGTTGTAAAAAAAACGCTATACAAATAAAACTGAATTGAATTGTATAATGTTTCTGTGATACTTAGATGTTGTACTATCGCCACGTGTAATAGCAGAGTTCCTACGAGCTTTTGCGCCATGCGAGCGGAGCACCATTGATAAGTGTTTACCCATCGTGTTGCTTTTAGAACGTCAAGAAAAACCTATAGCATATGTTCGTCCGTCCCTCCGGCGTACATAAACACATTGGGACCTTGTGTTATTCTTTAAAAGCCTTATTATCAGGCAGTAGTGATACTAAAAATAAAACCTCAAAAACTCAAAGTCGCTTGTTTCTAATATTATTCTGATGCTTTTTTCACTAGTCTTCTTCAATTTTACACATTTTGCTCAAGAAAATGCACTCGTAATTCACAAGTGCGGTCTGGAGAGTGTTGCATGCGTGTGTGATGTCAGACATGATGTGATGTCTAACGTAAGTACGAATACCTCATACAAGTTTGAAACATAGGAAGGAAAAATGTCTATTTTAAAACAGACAAGGGTGCTTAATACAAACATACAACCAGAATAAAATGTGAACATTTTTAATTATTAAAGCATCTCTACTCAGATTTTATATCTTGAAAGAGCTGTTTCTGGGAGAGAGTAATATAGAGAACAAGAGGCGTATATTATAGTCGGGTCATGTGATGTGACGTCATCGGTAATGACGTAAAATAAATATACAAATAATTGCATTCTTGTGTCTCATGTCGAGACTAAAATTGCGTGTTTGGTTACCTCATTTTCATTCTCTTCAATAAGCAGGTTATTAAAATAAATTAATCTTTATATATGTAGGATAAGTGTATGGGGTTTAAGAGTTCCCACCAAAATACTTTTCAAGTAAGGGCATCACAGCAAGAAGGCCTGGGTTTGATTCCTGGGCTCGGGCGTTTGTGTGTGGAGTTTGCATGTTCTCCCTGTGCTTGCGTGGGTTTCCTCCAGGTACTCCGGTTTCCTCCCACGTTCTAAAAACATGCACAGTAGGCTGATTGGCCTTTTTGCTCCAAATTGCCCCTAGTTGTGAGTGTGAATGGTTGTGTGAGTGTAGGCCCTGTGATGGCCTGGCAAGCTGTTCAGGGTGTACCCCGCCCTCACCCGGAGTCGGCTGAGATGGGTGCCAGCCTCCCGTGATCCTAATTAGGATTAAGCTGCTTAGAAAATGAATGATGAATGAATGAATGACTGTTAAAAAATTGTAAACCATTGTTAGTACATTAGATGTTCTGATGTTTATCCGAACATAGTCAATGGGCATCACAAAACAGACCAAGGACATGGACCTGATGTTGCGAATTACCTAGTAGATAGAAAAAAATTTAACATCTTTAAACTCCATAACAAGGGTTTCCATCACACCCACAACTGTCGTAGGAATTTAGCTACTTTTTTCTGTTTTGGACCTGTTGTATACCTGTTGTGTGATGTATGTGATAGGGACCTCATATATCTTATGGTGCCTTCTTATTTATGGCACATGCCCCATTCCTGCTATCTGCTGCACTACAGACACAACCTTTTGTTAGACATCCCAGTATGCATAACAAGAGACTCAGATCTTCCATGTCCATGTGTGTCCTTAATATGTATTATTATGTATATATGTATATAATCCCCTGATGAGTGGGCAACCACGAAACAGGCTTGTTGGGATGAAATTGTAGTATTGTTATTTTTTTCCCACATACAATATATGTATATATATGTATATATATGTATTATAAGAATGCAGATAGGAGGTTTAGGGTTGATTGCAAGTGTGGCATTTGGATTTGGAATCTCTTGCTGCTAACTCTCAGCATGAGAAGAGCTGTTAGTGCCGAAAATCTAAACAAACTCTGAAGAAATCTACCTGTGGCCAAATCACCTTTGTGGTACATACTTTAAAAGTAAATATGCACTGGTGAGCTCAGAAACCTAGAAGGAAAACAGGAAAAGAACACTCTTCACTGTTAAAAATCAAGAGAATCTATCACCAGAGTATAAAGATCTGGACCCGTTGTGTTTATTGATGGTGTGACTGCTGACAAAACCAGCAAAATGAATTTTGAAGTGTGTAGGGCTATATTATCAGCAACATGCTTCTAAACTCATTGGAAAGTGCTTCAGTTTGGAGAAGGGCGATAAACCGAGGTATGCTGTGAAAGCTATAAATACTTTGAATCTGAGAATGGAATTAAGCATTAGAATTCCTTGCTGAAGTATAAACTGAAGGATAAAACCACAAGAACAGACACAGCTGCAAGACCTGGGAGAGCTTAACTAGGACAGAAACCTGGCCTCTGGTTATGTACATGGGTGCCAGAAGGAGGGTCGGAGTGTAAAACACTGTCATTCCTGCATCGTTTACCTGAATACGATGGAAGTATGTTTTTAAATAGAACCAAAAGTCTGCACTATATAAAAGATAGAATTACTGTAAATGCATCAGTGTCCACATATTTATGGATCTGACTGGGGCTTTTCTGTTGTTTAATGGTTTTAAGGTTTCTAGTTTATTTCTCTTTGGCACATGCTTGACGTGAGCACCTCAGTCACAGCACATAAAACAGTTCTGTCAACCTACATAGGGACCGTTGTCATTTCTTCTATCAGTGTGAATGCAGGATTGTTCTTCCAGCATATTTTCTAATTCTCGTTTCTCTCCCATGTAGGTGTCATCCTGAATGTGGCTTTGTTTTCACCATGTTTTTCCTTTAAGCACTTTGTGAGCGCACCTAAAGCCGTGGTCAGTTACCTCTATACGACTTGGATGTCTAGTAGCTCACTGGAGCTTTACTGGAGGCTCTACATTTCTGGACGGCGTCATGTACCGTGAGTCACTAATTTCATGTGTTGGTAGACTGAGCTCATTTTCCCTCTTCAGATCTCCCACACTCATTTAAACATTACTTCTTCCAGAGTTCAGATTACACATGGTTCTCTTGAATAAGGCTTATAAACTTAAAAGCTTTATATGTTCTTGGTTGTAAATGTTAATTTCCAGGATACAGTTAGAACTGAGATTGATGCATTACTTACTGTAGCAGGATGAAGACTATTGTGCCATAAGTTTACCCTCTCACAGGTGTGCATAAACAAAAGCATACCCAGTCTGCTTATTCTGCTCTCTCTCTCTCTCTCTCTCAAACTCTCTCTCACACACACACACACACACACACACACACACACACACACACACACACACAGATAAGATAAATTCCTTCAAATCCAGCTGTGAATTAAGTTCCTCCTATTGTTTTCCACTGATGAGGCCTAGTTGCTGCTTTTTAGAGCATTACTATAACCTTAGATCCAAACTAACCAAACCACAGTATACACCTGCTTTTTGGTCTTTGGTCTGTGGATCCCCCACATGTTTCTAATGTGTTCGTCTAATGGTTGCTAATGCTGTTAAAGGTGGTATGTGTGGCTGGTAGACTACTTTCAGATTGAGTCATAGCAAACTGTTTAGCACTTACTTCAGAACCACTTCTGACTTCCATATAATGTGATCGGAACACTACAGACTCCTTTAACTCTAATGCTGTCCAGACACTAATGGTTTTAGTTCTATTAACTGGTTTTCAAGTTTCATGGAAGGTCAAAGGAGAACCAAGATGATTAAAGTGTGAGGTCACATAAAGAGAGCCAATGAGAGCTGGTTCTGTAAGAGATTGCAGTTATTTATGTTTGGTCCAGTACTCATTGTTCTGTTATGATAAATGTTTTAGTATGTTTTAGATGTAACTGGATTTGGATGTCAAGTACTGCGTGTCAAGTGTGAGTGATGGGTTACATCTACATTTGTTTATAATTTGATGAATCCATGTACACCTTGTAAATTTTGTGGGGGGGGGTTTCCCTTTTTTTTATTGTGTAGAAATGAAAAAATAAGTTATGAATAGTTACAACAATCAGATTTTGCCAACTTTATTTATACATGTTTGTTTATGTGCCGTTGTGTTCATCTCCAGTTTAAAATCACCAAAGTTGACAGTTCTACCATCATCTTAACTTGGGGCTTGTGCAATGAAGTCATTCTGAGGAGTCTTGACAATGAACAGTGTTTTACTGTTATGCTAAAGTACATTTGATTTCACTAGGAAGGATGGTGGTTATAATATATAGCATGTTGTTGTGCTTAGTCAAGTTGATGAACAGGGGACAGTGGCCTAAACGTGCCATCCTTTGCTATTGTATCATCTTAATTCAACTGTTGTTCCCATCTGTATTTAAAACATGCATATTTATATATGAAATTCTATTTCAGGTTTGTATTCTGATGTATTTCCTCCTTAGTTAAAAAGTCAGCAGTTTGTTTCATTAAGCACAATCACAGACAACTTGATAATCTGATGTTGGGGGAAAAAAGTATGATTTATGTGAATTGCAACTATTTAAAATCCAAGCTCAGTGCTTGTGTAATGGCTTTTCGACTATAATTGTGTTGTCACTGACAAGTCAACTAATAAAGCCTGTTTTTCATCACTGTCTCAGAGTTTCTTTATTTGAATAATGATATTAAAACGTGATGTGTCTCACAATGTCTGATATTTCTAGTATTCATGTATTTTACAATATCTGTATTTAGTCATTAACTTGTTTAATCCATAAATGAGTAATGGGAATAATAGTCAGAAAATGGTAGTGGGATGCACTTTTGGAAGAAGGCAAGCTGGCGGAGGCAGTGCAATTCTGTGGGCAATGTTCTGCTGGGAACTCTTGAGTCCTGGTATTAGATATTAGATATTATTTTGACCTGTATCACCTACCTAAATGTTGTCACAGGTCAAGTACACTCCTCCAAGGTAATGGTATTCTGTAATGGCATTGGTCTCTTTCTGCAGGATAATGCACCCTGCAAAAGTTATTCAGCCACGTTTTGAGGACCACTTCAGAGTTGAAGGTGTGGACTTCTCTTCCAAACTCCAGATCTTATAAAAAATAAGTTCTTTACAGTCCTGTATTTATATCAGTTTGTTTATGTGCCCTTGTGTTCCTGGTCTCTGGGAAGTGCTGGACAATACATAATTTAACATGAAGTGGAGATGGCCATCAGCAACGTATATCCAGATTACGTGGAATAACTGTTTTATTATAACCACATCCAAAGGATTGCAAGAACTATTTTTTAATTATTTAGGTTAAACTTCACGAGCCATCCACCCCATCATGGGTTAAATACGAAACAAAAAACCAAACAAACCAAGAGCAACAGCCAACACAACACTTTCCTTCGGGAAAAATTCCATAACAGCAATTGATGAAAAAGTTTACTTCTTACCTTCAAATACTTTTATTCCAAGTTTTGTTTTTTATTACTGTTTTGGAATTTCATTTTCCAGTAGAGTAGGTTTGGCAAATCAGTCCACTGTTTTGTTTTTCTGTACTCACAGTACAGTAGCTGATATCCTAGTGGTAGAGGAACCAATCAGAGAGCACAGTTGCTCATGTGCACATTTTTCAAATTAAGTTTTGGCAGTATTAGATTGCATGGAGAATCCTCTATTAGAGTCTGGCATTTTATGAACAATAACATGCTAGAACAAACACATTAATATATATTAAAATTATAAAATCTGTTTAGCTATTAAACTATCTATAAATATTGAATAATAATGATATTCTGTGTAATAAATAGTGTGTATATAAAAGTATATAATGTATTTAAAAATCTTACAGAATATATTCAAATTAATCAGATTGAATACTCATACATTACAGAATGTATAAGGGCTGGTGTCTGCTTATAATTTCATGCAGACTGATCCCGCTGAGCCCCATCATCTGTCCCTCATCCATCTTAATCCTTTTATTCAAAGGCACTAAAGTGAAGTCCTTGGCTGTCCCCTGGGGGTGGGAGACGGGGGTGGAGGAGACCATGTCAGTCTTGATGTCATTCTGATGCACTGTTCTACTAGCAAACAGATGAAAAGAAGCACTTAGAGACAGAGCAGAAGATGAGAAAGCACTGCAGATGAGCTGCTCAACATCATTAGGTCTGCTCTGGAGACAGGATCCTGTTGTTCCTGAGAAGGTGAGTAGTCACATATTTCTGCTTTTTCTTACACTATCAGTATAATCGGCATGAGAATGAGAAGGCTTTTGCATGTTTGTCTCGGACAATAATAGCTGCACCCTCTGGCAGTGAACACTAGCATGTGGCAAAGGAAAACCATACCAGATCCGCCCTGACAATAAAGGGTGTGTCCTAGTTCACTGAAATTACACTGTGGTTGTGCCATCAGGTAAAATAATGAGTAGCAGCAGTTGATCTAATTATGCATAATTATCTTGTACATCTCCTCTAATACTCTAATACAGAATAGCACCTAAAAACATTTTGTTAACTAAATGTTACTTCACACAGCTATTTGCTTAGATTGTATTAACACTTACATTTTTTTAAATGTTTACATTTTAGTAAGTCCTAATAGACCAAACCTTTCAAATTAAAAGTGAAGTGAAACTTAAAGAGGAATTGAATACATTTAAGCAAACCAGTCTGTGGCTTTTATCTAGAATTTCGAAATAAACAGCCTCAGTGAAATCAATATTCTTCTTTTTATAAAACTTATTCAGCAGACCTCATTCGAGAACATCCTTAGAGCTTTTCTGTACACCCTCCACTTTCCAGGTCCCAGAGTCCTGTTCCATGAAAATTCATTTACCTCCTAATTATTACACAGCACATAATTTTTTGTTTTGTTTTTACAGTGATAGTAAAAGCATTTCAGCTTATTCCACATCATTTTGGATGAAAAGGACTAGGATAGTATTTTATGTTCCCTGAGTAAGATAAGCCGTCACATGAGCACTGATAAGAGGTGCAGAAGAGCAGGTGTGCATGAAAACCCTAGTTCTGTTAACGACAACAAATCTTTTATAGCTTTGATTCCTTTGTCTTGTTGACTCTGACGTGTTCAACCTTGTATGCACTGTTATATATTATAATGATGAATATACTATAAAATAGCAAGCCTCCATATGGGGTAGCATTGTGGTGTGGTGGTTAGTATGTCTGCTCACAGCAGGAAGGTCCTGGATTTGAGTCCCAGGCTCAGAAGGGGTGTTTCTGTGTGGAGCTTGCATGTTCTCCCTGTGCTTGCTTGGGTTTCCTTCGGTTACTCCAGTTTCCTCCCACAGTCCAAAGACATGCACATTAGGCTAATTGGCTGTTCCAAATTTCTCCTAGTTGTGAGTGTGAATGGTTGTGTGTGTTTTCCCTGTGATGGCCTGGCGAGCTGTTCGGGGTGTACCCCACTGATCCACAGCTTCCCTGTGACCCTAGTAGGATTAAACGGTTTGGAAAGTGAATAAATGAACAAGTTTCCATGTGATTGCCTAATATTATGTTAGAATGATAGTTTAAAATGGTGGGATTTAACCTTGACTCGAGAGAGCATGTAAATAACTATTTATTGTAACCAAATACCAAGTGAAATTTTTTTCATGTAGCAAAGTTGGAACACATGACCCTTTGCAATTTGTGTTTTTTAATTATCATCATGATACAGCTGTTAGCAGGATGAAGTGGCTGGGGAGAGGGATGTCTGGACTTCATTGATTAGGCTACTGCCCCTGCAACCCGACCCCGGTTCAAGCGGAAGAAGAAGATGATCATGATGATGATGATGAAATAAAACCATTGTCAGATGGTTTAGGAAGTTTAGTCTAGTTAGGAACAATGTGGTCAGATGTGTATATATATATCATCGAGAAAACAGAGCAGTTCCTTCACAGAATGCGCTGGAAAGCACACTTCTTCCTCAACCCCAACGAAACCTGC
>JAQMYF010000005.1:21637091-21650830 GCA_030014195.1 Neosilurus mollespiculum | reverse complement strand
CCTCTTGAGCCTGGTTCCTCTCAAGGTTTCTTCCTTGTGTCAACTGAGGGAGTTTTTCCTTGCCACTGTCGCCGCAGACTTGCTCATTAGGGATGTGTAGGGGTTGTAGAAAAATTTTTAGCTTCTTCCCTAATTTAATTTATATATATATATATATATATATATAGTAGTGTGCAGTGAAGATTATACACCACCACTTTTGTCTAAAAGGGCTCCTAATAAAAACAAGTAAAAAATTACTTCTCTATAATTTCTTCTTTGAAAAACTTAACAAAATGAAGATTAATTAGAAACCAAATACTATTCAAGTATTTATTCATGTAATATTGGATCATATTGATAAGAATAAGTAAACAAACAACAATATATAGTAATAAAAATGTTTTACTTGCTAAACCATTCTATATGGTTTGAAGTTCATTCATGCTATGGACCCAGTATTTCCCAGCAGAACATCACATTGCTTCTGGTGGCTTCCCTTCTTCACATAGCCCATCCTGCTGCCATCTCTTCCCCCACAAAAGTGATGCACATACTGGGTGCTGTCCATATGATGTAAAAGAAAATGAGATTCATCAGATCAGTTCACCTTTTTCCATTGTTCCATGGTCCAGTTTGACGCTCACAGGGGTCAGGCATGTGCACTCTGACTGCTCTGCAGCTACGCAGCCCCACATGCAGCAAGCTGCAATGCACTGTGTGTTCAAAAAACTTTGTCATAGCCAGCATTCACATTTTCCCCTGCTCTTCTGTGGGATCAGACAACACTGGCGAGCCTTCATTCCCCATGCACATCAGTGAACCTTCCTTTTACCACTTTTGGTAGGCACATAAATCTGCATACTGGGAGCTCCCCATTGAGATGAACCTGTACTGAAATAAGCATCAGAAAAACATGCAAACTCCACACAGTAAAACCCGCACTGAGTCCAGTACTCGTACCCAGGACCTTTTTGCTGTGAGGCAGATGTGCTTAATTTTTTAATTATCCTTTAATAAACTATGTACTGCTGAAATTTCAGTGTGCAAGAACTGTGAATAAAATCAACGTACAAAAGGCTCATGTGTGAATGGTATTTGTGTGGTAGGATGTGGTCAGTGTGGCTTGGGTGTTAAAGGACCTGGTCTACTTTAAAGTGTAGTCAAAAACAGTGTCCAGTGATTGTCTGTATCGTTAGTGTATTATTAAAAGAATATTCTTGGTTCATTTCCACCTTATATTGAGACTCTGTGTCAATGAGCACAAAAGAGTTGAATCAGACCAGACCAGGAAGTCTTTGGCAAAATTCTCTGTTCCTTTTCTTACAATGAACCAGATATCCACGTGAGAGTTACAACTCCTGAATCAGTCCTGAGAGGTTTTATCAGATCCCCAGGTTTTTCTACACATTTATTGCATTTTAACATCAATGCAATCAATGCATTAATGTGTGCCCAACTTAAGAAACACATCATGTTGGTTCTTGTAATGGTACTCATCATCATCATCATCATCATCATCATCTTCTTCTGCTTGATCCGGGGTCGGTTTGCGGGGGCAGCAGCCTAAGCAGTGAAGTCCAGACGTCCCTCTCCCACCACACTATTCTAATCAGATGCCTGAGCCACTTCAACTGGCTCCTCTCAATGCAGAGGAGCAGCGGCTCCTCCTGGATGGCTAAGCTTCTCACACTATCTCTGCGGAGAGCCCCGCCACCCTGCGAAGGAAGCTCGTTTTAGCCGCCTGTATTCGCGACCATGTTCCTTTGGTCACTACCCAAAGGTCGTGACCATAGGTGAGGGCTGGAATGTAGATCGATTGGAAAATTGAGAGCTTTGCCTTTTGGCTCAGCTCCCTCTTCACCACAACGAACCGGTACAAGCTCCACTTTACAGCAGAGACTGCACCGATCCGCCCATTGATCTTCTGTTCCATCCCTCACTCGTGAACAAGATTCCGAGAACTCCTCCACTTGGGGCAGGACCTCATTCCAGACCCAGAGGGGGCATTCCACCCTTTTCCGGCTGAGAACAATGGCCTTGGATTTTGAGGTGCTGATTCTCATCACAGCCACTTCACACTCAGCTGCGAATCACTCCAATGAGAGCTGGAGGTCCCGGCTTGATGAAGCCAAAAGGACAACATCATCTGAAAAAAGCAGAGACGAGATCCTATGGCCACTAAACCAGAACTCCTCAACGCCTGTGTCTAGAAATTCTTTCCATAAAAATTATGAACAGAACCGATGACAAAGGACAGCCTTGACTGACTCCAGCCCTCACCAGAAACGAATTCGACCTGTTGTTACCAATGCGGACCAAGCTCTGGCTCTGGTGGTACAGAGACCTAATGGCCCGTAGCAACGGGTATGGTACACCGTACTCCCGGAGCACACCCCACAAGATAGCCCGAGGGACACGGTCAAAAGCCTTCTCTAAATCCACAAAGCAGATGTGGACAGATTGAGTAAACTCCCATGCCCCCTCCATGATCCTGTAGAGTGTATAGAGCTGGTCGAGAGAGAGCTGTGGCCAGGACGAAAACCACAATGTTCCTCCTGAATCCGAGGTTCAACTATTGGTCGGATCCTCCTCTCCAGCACTCCTGCATAGTCTTTCCAGTGTAGTCCCCCTTTTTAAAAAGGGGAACAACCCAATTTGCCAATCCTGGGGTACAACCCCCGATGAGCATGCAATGTTGCAGAGATGTGTCAACCAAGACAGTCCTACAACATCCAGAGCCCTGAGGTATTCAGGGCAGATCTCATCCACCCTCGGAGCCCGGCCACCAAGGAGCTTTTTGACTACCTTGGCGACCTCAGCCCCAGCAATGGTCGGACCCCCACCCAAACCCCCAGGGTTCAGGTATTCCTTGCACCTCCTGTCAACATCCCCAGTCGAGGTGAGCAGCTTCCACTGTAAACAATATTTGTGGAGAACTGCTTCCCCCTCCTGAGGTGTTGGATGGTGGTCCAGAACCTTTTCGAGGCCAACCAATAGTAGCTTTCCAGGCCCTCACTAAACTCCTCCCACACCCAAGAAGACAGCCTGGGCTGCAGCACATTTGGCCTGCCAGTACCTGTCTGCTGCCTCGGGAGTCCCACAGGCCAAAAAGACCCGATAGGCCTCCTTCTTCAACTGGATTGCCCCCACTCGATGCAGGTGTCCACCACTTGGTTCGGGGGTTACCTCCACGTCAGGCACAGATGACCTTCTGGCCACAGCTATGGGCTGCTGCCTCAATAATGGAGGCACGAAACATGGCCCATTCTGATTCCATATCCCCTGCCTCCTTTGGGATGTGGTTGTAGCTCTGCTGGAGGTGGGAGTTAAAGGCCCTTCTGACAGGAGACTTCACCAAATGGTTCCAGGAGACCCTAAATACACGCTTGGGCCAGGCAAGTCTGGAGGGTGTCCTCCCCCGCCATCATAGCCAGCTCACTTCCAGGTGGTGAACGGTTCACAGCTCTGCTCCTCTTTTCACCCAAGTGTCCAGAACATGTGGCCATGAATCCGATGACACTACTACAAAGTCGATCATCAAACTGCAGCCTAGGGTGTCCTGGTGCCAAGTGCACTAATGGACACCCTTATGTTTGAACACGGTGTTTGTGATGGACAAACCGTGACGAGCACAGAGGTCCAACAACGAAACATCATTCGGGTTCAGATCGGAGAGGCCGTACCTACCTATCACACCCCGCCAGGTCACACTGTCTTACACACATGGGCGTTGAAGTCTCCCAGGAAGATGAGGGAGTCCCTGGGGGGAGCTCTCTAGCAAACCCCATAAGGACTCCAAAAAGGGTGGGTACCCCGAACTATCATTTGGTGCATAAGCACAAACAACAGTCAGGACCAGTCAGTGATGTGTGCACATGCTGCACATATGTACTTTATGTTGTTACATGTGTTTTTGTAGTTGTGTGTTAATTTATGTATTTATTATTGTTCTGGAGGAACCATTTCCATTTAAAGTTAACAATAAAAGCCATTTGACCTGATTTGACGACTCATACTTAAGCATCACTGCCATCTAGTGTTTAAACTGGTGGTTTATCAAAAGAATATGGTATCCCAAGCACAGGGTGACCCAAAAAAAATTCCCCCGCATTTCAAAGTTAATAAAAAAAGGTTAAAGATAATCTAATTATTATTTACACTCATGCAGCTTCAATACAGTTTTTTTTAAACTTTGAAGGTTGTTATTCAGCAGGAGATAGCCGCTCTTCCACCCAACATGACCCATCGAGTCATGGCAGCCTTCAGAAATCAAACATGATGAAAAAAAAACTGTATTGAATTAAGTTTAAATTTTTCATGTGTGCAAATAATAATTTAAATAAAGTAAAAGCCACCTTAATTATGCATCTTACACTGGTTTATAAAGTGATATAAATGTCGCCTCGGGCTTGCTCATTAGGGATGTGTAGGGGTTGTAGATGTCATGTCATGTCATTTTCTGAACCGCTTAATCCTAATTAGGGTCGCGGGGAGGCAGGTGCCCATCTCAGCCGACTCTGGGCGAGGGCAGAGTACACCCCGGACAGCTTGCCAGGCCATCGCAGGAAAGAAACACGCTGACGCCTATGCAGCCTACGCTTGACGAAAATCAGCAATGGTTCTTTTACATGCCTCTCACCATAGACAGTGAGAGACATGGCTGGCATTTGATAACCCAGTTAGCTGCACTGGGGGGACAGCAGTGAGAACCCGTTGATAGTGGGGCTTGAACCCCCGACCTTGGGATCAGTAATCCAGCACCTTACCACCAGGCCACCACCGTGTGAATTTTATGGTTTGATTCATTTTAGGGAATCACAAAATATAGAAAGCTCTTTCAAAAAGATTGGCAAATGTAGGGTAACATTGAGGAATTTACATTTGTGTGTACACTTTTTCATAAGTATTATAAGATTGTTGAAAAAAAAAATCAATTTTAAGTCCTTTAAAATATGATATTTTTTAACCCTAATAAAGGATCAAGTGGTCTGGCAGATGAATAAATGAATGAACTTCATATTGAGTAAAGAGGTAGATGTAGTTTTTCCAGTAAAACTGTGAGATCATTGAATTAATTGATTTAAACCAGTAATCTGATGGTGTTATTGGGAGGACTGAGAACAGATAGTTGATTTGTGGTAATGTTTTCTTTTTAATTGTAGATATTCGACCAATAAATTATAGTATTTAAGATCATGATCTTTTTTTAACAGAGGAGTGTAATTATGATTAAAATGCTCTGACAACCTTGCGGAAATATTGGTTCCTAAATATTTAATATTACCAATGTGAAGTGGAAAGGGGTTATTCTGAGCTGCAGAATCCCATGTTTCTTCAGGGAGAGGTAAAATAGTTGATTTTTTTCAGTTGATGGAGTAATTTGATATTTTAGAAAATTCATTAATGATATTGAAGGTTTCCTGTAGTAAATTATGAGGATCTTGTAAATATAATAATAAATTATCTGCATATAAACTAATTTCATGTTGTGACGTAATATCTTGAATTCCTTTAATGTTATTGTTTTGTCAAATCACTGCTGAGAGTGGTTCAGTGAAGATGGCAAATAGAGATGGAGAGAGTGGACATACTTGTCTGGTCTGCCAGTGAAGTGTGAAACTTTGTGATGTGATCCCATTGGTGGTTATTATAGCCCGAGGTTTGGAATATAATGTTCTTATCCAGTGGGTGAAAAACTCTCCAAATCTGAATCTGTGTAGTGTGCGGAGTAGGAATGTTCAGTTTACCTCGTCAAATGCCTTTCCTGCATCTAATCAAACAATTATTATTTCTGTTTGTTTTAGTTAGGCTATGTTAATTAGGCTGAATAATCTGCATGTGCTGTCTGATATGCTTCTGTTTTTAATAAAGCCGATCTGATCCTGGTGGATTAATGTTGGAATCACTGATTCTATTCTATTAGCAGGTGCTTTGGTGATGATTTTTAAATCCGTAGTTATTAGGGAAAGTGGACGATAACTGGAAGGGTAGATTGGATTTTTATCTGGTTTTAAAAGGAGTGTCATAGCAGCTGTTTTCATGTGTGGGGTATTGTAGAAGTAGCTTTTATTTCTGTTGTAACTCTGTAAAAAAGGGGTGATAATATTTGCCAAATATGTTTATAGAATTCTGCGGGAAATCCATCGGGTCCGAGTGATTTAATCGTGTCTGTGTGATTTGGATCTCACAGTTTTACTGGTAAAACAAGAAACCCAAAATCTTGCTGGCAACACTACAAAAACAGACATCATTTAATGGGCTAAAAGCACCCAAATTTCATTTCTATTACTTAGCAAATCAACTTCAATATTTAGTAAAATGGATCCAAAAAGACAATCACAACAACTCATGGATGGAAACAAAATCAATGCAATAATTCTTTACTTTCAGATTTACCCTTGATACCAACTTCAGTTAAGAAAACAAACTACTGTAAAACCATCACAATCAACCCAACTCTGACAGCCTGATGGTAAGTAAATAAAATCACTAAATCCTCATTAGCTTCATAACAACTCTATTCACTTTCTTATATGGCAGCACAGGGGGATCACTCACTTTCACCACTTATTCCAAAATAATCAGTTTATTTCATTTCACACACTAATCCAGAAGTTCGGAGTTGGTGAAGAGCAATTTCTTCATTACCAACAATTAAATCTGTAATTAAATCAAAGATAAACATCTTTATTTAATATAAACATCTTTATAAGATAAACACCTAATTATTATTATTGTTGTTATTGTTGTTGTTGTTGTTATTATTAGTATTGTTATTATTATTGCTACTTAAAGACCCATAGGCTGCAGCCAGGCACAACCTCAGGATTTACTGCAGGAGAGGGTGGATGTGTGGTGGACTTGTGGTGGTCTGGCCCCCTGCCCCACTTCCTGGTGCTCTGTCCACGAGCCACCCAACTGCCCGGCAATGCTGCATTTATTTTAATGCATCAAATTAGCATGAGCATCCACCCACACATACCAATCTCAGAAAAAAAAATCCCATACACAGCAGGGATGATGCAGTGAGAGAGGGGTGTCTTCTGGCTGGGTGGGTTCCCCTAAGTCGAGCCCCTACTCAGTTGCCTGCTGATGACAGTCACGGGCTGCACACTGGGCCCTTTTTGAATACAGCACACTGTATTAGGTTAAACATAAGGACAAATACAATTCAAACATAGGCTAAACGTGGCATGGGGTGACTATGGGTGAGTTGGATTGGGGTGCTGTGATGGGGGTGGGGTTGTCTGGGGTGCTCTTGTCGGTGTGGCATCTACCACAGCTAATTGATCCTGCCTCCAACAGTCCTGGCTGGCTGAGCCTATTGTTATAATTGTTGTTGTTGCTGTTATTATCATTATAATCACTATTGTTAATATTATTATAATTATTTTTACTATTATTTTAATTATTGTCATTGTTGTTATTATTATAATCATTATAATCACTACTATCACTATTATCCTAATTATTATCAATATCTAAATTAATATTATTATCATTATTAACATTATTTCTTTATTTTTATTTTTTCAAGTGATATTACTTTAAGGGCAGTGGTGGTGCAGGATTACTGATCCTAAGGTCAGGGGTTCAAGTCTCACTATCAACGGGTTCTCACTGCTGTCCCCCCCAGTGCAGCTAACTGGGTTATCAAATGCCGGCCATGTCCCACTGTCTATGGTGAGAGGCATGTAAAAGAACCATCACTGATTTTCGTCAAGAGTAGCTGCATAGCCGTCAGCGTGTTTCT
This sequence comes from Neosilurus mollespiculum, assembly GCA_030014195.1. Taxonomy (NCBI): domain Eukaryota; kingdom Metazoa; phylum Chordata; class Actinopteri; order Siluriformes; family Plotosidae; genus Neosilurus; species Neosilurus mollespiculum. Next base: position 21,643,095 of record JAQMYF010000005.1, on the reverse strand, counting down.
GCCCTGCGATGGCCTGGCGTGCTGTCCAGGGTGTACTTTGCCCTCGCCCCGAGTCGGCTGAGATGGGCGCCAGCCTCCCCGCGACCCTAATTAGGAATAAGCAATTCAGGAAATGGATGGATGGATGGATGGGTTATTACTTTATTTATTTTTTTTTTTTTTCCGTCCTTTTCCTTTTTTGGAAGGCTAAGGAATGTGAGTGTAAAATACATTTTCTTTCACTTGTTCTGTCATTTACTTACCTACTTCCTTTTTGTTTTGTTGTTTTATTTTTCTCTTTCTCTTATGTTATTTCATCCCAACACCCTGTGTTCGTTTTTTTCTTTTTGCTCCTTTTGTAAATACACTTTATCACAATAAAAAATAAAAAAATAAACACCTAGATTGTTAACAGGTTCACTGAAATGAGAAATGAATTCAGACTATCACACATAATAAACTTTTACATAATTTTACATAAAATAATAATAATAATAGCAATATTATTTAATAACAATAATGTGCACTATATAGTAAGTTTGTTTTGTAGTGGTGTCCGAATGTATAGTGAGAACTGTATATTGTATCCCATATGCATCATAAAAAAGTAGTTTATAAGCCAATGGCGCCATTGCCATGAACAGTCCCCTGGGTGCTTCTTCTTCTTCTGGATTTTATCAGTGGATGGCAATTAGCGAAAAGGTGCATTCGCATAAATAACAGAACTTTTACAGATGTATTTCCTAAAATGTTCTCTACTATAATACTTATGCTTAAGTTCAGATACTAATTATTTCCTTTCTTCTTCATATTTACCACAATCTACAAATACCTGCTTGACGGTTTCCGCTGTATTGCAGTGGCTACATAATCGAGTTGAATGGTTTCCTATGACATGGAGTGTTTGATTAAATTCTTGGATTCCTGCCATTGTTATGAGTCCTAACATTGTTTCAGTGCACTGTGTAAGATATATCCCAATATTCTTGCATGATGATACATGATCCTTTATAATAGATTTGATTTCTGCCTTACTTAAAGATACATATTTGTCTGTTGTTTCTGATTTAACTGAATTCCAATCCTTTGTTGTGCAAGTACTGAAAGATATGATAAATTCTATCCTGTCTACATGATGCCTTTCTAGACCTGATACTGGACAGTCCTGATAAACTCTGAAGCAATGCTGATATTATGACTGTGATTATTTTCATCTACCCACTGCAATCGCAAAAATATTGCAATTAATTCAGTGGTGTGTACTGACAGGTGATGTGTTGATCTCTATTTTACATGCTATATGAAGTATGGTATAAAACAAATGCAGCACCTGCGCACCCATGTTCTGGCTCTTTAGATCCAGTCATACATTTTTTTTGTCTATATAGTTGTAAATACAGTATGTATGTATATGTTTATGTTGTGTATATACTGTTGTATAAATGAGAATTCTTAACAGATAGCTAAAAACCCCATTTGCGTGTCCATTCCTCTACCCTTGCTATTGTATATTGCATTTTCTTTTTAATAAATGGGTCACTTCCCATTGTGACCTTCTCAAAAAAAAAAAAAAAGATAAAGCTTATTATCTTAGAAACATCCAAGTGAACTGGCAAGTGTCATAGCTGCCCAAAGATTATTGACGCATGTGTGGCGTGAAGGCTAGTACGTCTGGTCTGATCCCACAAAAGAGCTACTGTACTGAAACTGTTAAAGCTGGCTATGATAGAAACATGTTAGGGCAACAGTGCATTGCAGCTTGCTATGTGTCGGACTGTAGCTACTGTCCAGTCAGCTGGTCATAATGGTATGGCATGGCTGATGAGTGCATGCATAGAGGATTATATTAAGTTGTGCTCACGTTGTGAGCCTGTGCATTGTTGTGGTGAAGCAGCTAAAAGTTGTCCTGCCACAACTGTCACTTCTTCTTGCACACTAAATGAAGCAAACACAGCAGGATTTCTTTGTAGACATGCTGGTTGATCTTCTGGTTCTGTGGCAAGAACAATGTGGAACACATCAACATGAGTTTGACTTTGGATTTCGGCTGTCTTGCTTTCTTCGGCCTTGGCGACCCCAGACTCTTCCACTGAAGGCTTTGGTACATGGTCTCTATTTAAAGACCCATGACTCATCACTGGTGATGGCTCCCAGCAAGGCTGGTTAGGTTTCGAGACACTCAAAGATGTCCTGGATGTCGAGGATGCCCCAGTCGGACCAGAAACTTCAGGTTAGTTTGTTGCTCTTTGCTCATTGCTTTACGGGGCTAAACTAGAGGAGCTATTAGCAAAAGCATGTGAAACAAAATACAATGGCTGCAGAGAACTGAGATTCCATTTATATACTCCCCGGATATTACGTCACACAGTGATACAGCCTGCTAATTCCTCCTCCACTCATAGCTCACACAGCACACTCAGTCCTGTTACTTTACTGACGCACCTTATATTTAATATACAGTTAACTTGGAGAACAAAACAATTCCTAATGCTGTCCGGTATTCATCATTAAAGTAAATAAAAACAGCAGAGCACACAAATACGTTCACTTGCAGGTGACTGTAACTTTTGAAAGAGGTTGATTATTATATGTCTGTTTAACTCCCTTTATTTTGACATCTTTTTCTGCTACTCATGACGTCATGGATCACTGTAGCATTCTGGGATTGGCAGTAAAATTGCAACTCTTATTCATTCATTCATTCATTTATTTATTTATTTCATATCTGCTACTCATTCATGATGACTTAAATTATACATACTTCACAGGCCATAGTTACTTTATTAAAAGGACCGAATTTAATTGCACAGTCCACATTCATGTTCCTCAGGTCACAATCAAGTATGTCTCCAAACAGAAATCATATGAAGAACTGGTGATTGTAAGTTTCTTCATCATGCTTTAATGTACATCTCATCAATAACTAGAACCGAGCACTCTTACTAATAACAACACACAAGATTCCTCAGAAGGACTGGCCAAGTACAAAAGGTTAAGGCTATACTCTCTGGAACACAATCTTTTCTTTTTGTACCATATTATGGCCAGGACATGGTTTGCTGCCCACTGAGGTTGCTTTGATGACCAGTGCAAAATCCTCCTGCTCAAACATCCTGCAGCTTCTGGAATGGTACAATGAGCCAACATGTTACAAAATGGTTCTGGAACGGCCCGGGCCATATGAAGACCTGGCAAAATTCTGCAGGAATTATGGTGGCCCGTTGGCTGAGCATGTTGCTTGTAATGTGATGCTTCAGCTGATTCAGGCGCTGAAGCACTGTAAGACTTGAGGAATTCTGCATCGGGATGTCAAGCCGGAAAATGTTCTGATCCAGACAGACACCGTTACTGTCAAGCTGTTTAACTTTGGCTAAGGAGACCTCATCAAAGACTCTTACAGGGAGCTCAGAGGTATCTGATATGACACCATGAGTTCTGATTGGCAGTGAGTGTTTCACTTCTTTTTCTAAATATCATGTTTTTTTTGTTCACAGGCATACTTCTATATGCTCCTCCCGAGGTATTCAGACAGAGATGGTACCATGCAGAACCGGCTACTATCTGGTCTGTGGGTGTGGTACTGTACCAGTTAGTGTGCGGATCTCTGCCTTTCATGTTTCGCAGGGAAATAATATATGGCCCTGTGTGCTTTCTCAGGAGTCTCTCCAAAGGCAAGTAATTGCAGAGACTGATAAATTATGGAATAATTAATAGCAGACAGAACTGACTTAGTGATTTATGTACTTTCGTAACAGACTGCATCCATCTGATTGTTTGGTGTTTGAGTCCTGAAGCATCATACCGTCCCAGCCTGGGGCAGATTGAGCATCACCGCTGGTTTCACCCAGGTATTTACAATGTTCACTTTTCCGTATCATTCTTTATATTTATTCTTTTTAATAGGCAGAGGGATTTTTTACACCGTGAATAAAAATATACAGTTCATGTAATTCATACAGTCTGCAACTGTTTGTTGTGATTTATAGGCAGTACAAGCTAGTGGACAGGAGACAAGAATGACTACATTGAAATAGAGCTAAACTGCTAATGGTTGCGGAAAACTACTGGGCATCCTGAGCAACAGACCCCAGAATCACACATCGTCCACTCTCATCCAAAACACTGGCACCCCACAGCTCTACTGCTCTACTGTTTCTTCACACATGACTGTTTGTTGTGGGAGCTATTAAAAAATCATGTTAGGATTTTTTTTTTAAATATAAAAATTGTTTGTTCAATCAAGAAAAAACTAAGAAATATGAAATAATTATGATGCAGTTTATTACATTGAAACTGAAAACAATAAGCATCAAGACTGTTTTAAGGGACACTGTGTTTTAGAACAATAAAAATGTATTAGATGCATATAAAAATGAGGAATTATCAAAGCGTAAAAGGTGGTGATTATGTTGAGAAGTGGGGATGTGATTCTGTGATGTATAGCTATATCTTGATGTATGATATGTTTGACTGATTTCCTTCAATTTCTAACACAATTTGTATTACTTCTTGACTCACCCTCATATATCCCCAACTGATACACTGAGCAGGCTCTTATTTCTAAAAGAACCATGTTGCATAACATATCCTGTGCTCATAGAAATGATATAATTAAGGAGTTTTGAAAAATTATTAAAATTGGGTTAAGAACTGTTCAATTTATTATTAAAACCTGGAAGGACAGGGGTGAACCATCATCTTCAAGGAAGAAATGTGGTCGGAAGAAAATCTTGAATGATCGTGATTGGAGATCATTTAAATGTTTGGTGAACTTAGATCACAAAAAAATCAACAGTAAAAGTCATGAAAACGGTAAAACTCATAGCAATGTTAAACAGTGAATTGAAAAACATTTCTTCATACACAAAGGGAACAGATCTCAAGCGATTGGGACTAAACATCTGTGTAATATTTGTTGAAAAGGGTAATCAGAAACAATGGGAAAAGGTCATGTGATCTGATGAGTCCAGATTTACCCTGTTCCAGAGTGATGGGAGCATCAGGGTAAAAAGAGAGGGACCCATCATGCCTAGTGTCTGCCATACAAGCCTTTTGGGCCGTGTTAAGGTCTGGAGTTGCTTCACTTGGTTCAGCAACATTATGTCCCCCCCAAAAAAGCTAAAGTCAGCTGATGACCTGAATGTACTGAATGATCAGGTTTTCTCATCGATGGACTTTTTCTTCCCTGATGGCAGGTACAGTTGTATGAAAACATTTAGGCACCTCTCTGAGGCTGCATAATAATTTACTCTGTCTTCACAGAAAATGATCACAGTGGCCTGCCATTCATTTTCTTATAAAAACAATATTAAGCTGTATGAAATTAAATAAGATGTGAAAAATTGGCTGTGCAAAAATTTGGGCACCGTGTCATTTTGTTGATTTGAATACCTGTAACTAATAGAGAGACTTAGACTTAGACTTAACTTTACTGATCTCCCTCAGGGAAATTTAAACGCTCTGATGAAAATTTAATAAGCACTGATTAATTCGAACACAGAATTGGAATGGTGAGCTCAGTAAGCCTTGAACTTCATAGACACGGTCATCCAATCATGAGAAAAGGTATTTAAAGTGGCCAGTCGTAGTGGGTTATCAGAAGATAAAGAGATGGAATGGACACGTGTGGTGAATAGTAGGAAAGGAGGAGGGGCAGGAAAGATTAGAGATAATAGCTAGATGTCAATATCAGGGAAGCGAGGATTAGAAGATGAAGAAGAATGACGAGATGTCAGGAGGAAAATTGTGAAAGAAGAGTTTAAGGTAATAATAAAATTCAAGGTAGGTAGTGAAATAAGATCGATTAGTCCAATCATGCTGATTTTTGAAGAAAGCACTGGGGGATTGTCAAATGGCAAAAGTGTTGCATGATGGCAGTTTGTTGGTGAAATGAAAGAATGCGGAGCAGAGAAATAAAGCAATGAAGTTGCAAACAGTGTGTAAAAATGAAGTAGTGGAAAGAAGATTGATTGTTGTGGCTAAAGGAGCTGGGGGAAGGGGGGGGGGGGGGGTGATAACAGCAATA
>JAQMYF010000005.1:21611865-21621865 GCA_030014195.1 Neosilurus mollespiculum | reverse complement strand
TTCTACTCCAAGCTCCTCCCAGATGACCAAGTTCTCCCCCTATCTCTGAAGGAGAGCCCTGCCACCCTGCGAAGGAAGCTCATTTCAGCTGTTCAGCCGTTCCCTCACTCAGGAACAAGACCCCATCATTATAAGACCCTTTATTTTACAAGCAGCAAAATAAAAGTCCTTCAATCTGATATTTTGTTGAGCCTTTAGCCTTGATTGCAGTGCATAATTTCTATGGCAGTCTTTCGACAAACGTAAGCATTTATTTATTTCCATCCTGAGTTGGGCTCACTTTTCACCAAAATTCTTTCCAGCACATCCCGAAGACTTTCAATAGGGTTAAGGTCAGGGCTCTGTGGTGCCACTTCATGTGTGAAAATGATTCCTCATCTTTACTGTACATCAGGATTGTTCTTTCCTCATAATTCAAGGTTTCATATTTGTAGGTATTGTAAGGTCAATCTCAAGGTCGCAGGGACATTAAACAGGTATGCAACATGCCGCCATACTCAGATGTATTCACACATGAGGTTTGGCATTCACAGGGTTTGTACATCCGAAAATATGTTCCAAAGGTCAAGGTCACAGGGACATGAAACAGGTATGTGAAATTTTGCCATTCCCAAATGTATTCACACATCAGGTTTGGTATATATAGGTGTTGTACATCAGGACATATGCTCCAGAAAAGCATTTTCTATGTTGGACGTCGAATGTCAAGGTAACAAGGACATGAAACAGGTACACAATACTCCGCCATCCCCAGATGTATTCACACACCAAGTTTAGTATTCAAAGATGTTGCACAGAAGATATGTTCCAGACAAACATTATGACGGAACGATGGAACAGGGCAACACTATATGCCCCAACCAAATTAGTTGGTGGGGGCATAATAAAAAGTCCATTGGAGGGATAACCTGGTCATTCAGCACATTTATGTCATTAATTTTGTTGCCACATAATGTTGCTGATCCTCAACCTGACCAGCTGAAGCAATAATGCCAATTAAGTGCTGTACTCAAGGCTAAAGGCAGAACACAGAATATTAGTCAAATGTATTTTTTCTACTATATACGCATCAAAACTTGCCTTTAATGATAAGAATATCCCAAAAATGCCATAGAATCATCAGTCTACACTTTGTTATTTACGGGGATTCCCCATCATGTCTGGCATGAATGATTAGATTGGAATTCCTGCTATCAAATCAATCGACATAAATGTACGTCACTCCCAAAGTAAACCAATAAAGTCAGCCTTTGATTGGCCCGCTTACCTCCACTTATTTCACGCCTTTACAGATTGCACTAAAACCTTTGACTGGTTTGGTGGTGGAGGGTCACATATATTAATATTTCACAAAATTATTTGTATTAGTTCTTTTTCTGGGGCAGAAGGATTGTACATTCCACCTCTGATGTGACTCATCAAAAGTTTTGTACCCCTCAAAGTTTGGAGTGGGAGGTGCTGAACAGACAGATCGGGGACGCTATAAAACTCAGGGGAGTGTATCCCCCCTTCCCCCTAACATCTGCACACCTAGTTACAGGGCGGGAACCACAAATAAAGTGTGTTTAGTGAGTGGAGCATACAAAAACTGAAAAATGTCTGAGTGTTATCCTGTTGAAATGGTTTTACTAATAATTAAACAGATTAATTTACTACCAAAGGTGGCGACACCACTGTAACTGCTCTTCCCATAAAACATTAGGATTAAAATGCATGGCAGAAGGCAAAAACTATTTTTCTAATCCATAAAAAATAAAGACATATAGCAATACAACTGAAGAAATCACAAAATGAAACACCAATCGGGGGCACAAGTGTAACATTGTATAGATAATCTTCAAGGACATAAACACTGGACAGAGATAAAGAAGAAAAATATGAAGACAGACAATATATGGAACAAGGAAACGTGAATGAGAGAAGAAGAAAGAAATGAAACTGAGAACAGTAAAGACATGAAGACTGAGATGTGGAAGGAAAGGAAAGTGCTTAATTCTTGGTTTTTATTTCTGCTTTGGCTTACACGCAGGTTTTAAACAGGGTTCAGGAAAAGACCTGACAGGCAGCACCTTTTCCAAGCTGACCTGCAGAAACAGTGTTGTGGAAAGCTGCTGAGCAGAAAACACTCAGATTCAGTGGGCAGCATAGCGACCGTGGTGAGAACACGACAGCGCTAACGACTGACAGTTCTGCAAATCTGTAAGCCTGTCCCTGAGTGTGAGTGTGTGTGTTTTACCTGAATTAGGATTTTGCCCAGAGAAACAAAAGGTGTGCTGATTTCTGTGAGGAAGAGGCAGCCAATGAAGAAATCTCCCTGGTCGTTCCTGAAGAACTAAGACAGGAAAAACAAAACAAAACACACAGTCATAACATAAACACACATAAAGGTCCTGGTAGCTGCTGTTTGGTATGAGCTGTCACAGAGTTTTTGACTGGGTTGCTATATCAGCATGCTGTAGCCTAGGTGATGCAATTAAAACACAAAATTGTTACCTTAGAGAGTTGACCCCCAAGTATTTACATTTCTCTACCTTCATCACCTCTACCCCTAGCAGCTGCACTGTTCCATCACCCTCCCTCTCATTCATGCACATGTAGTCCGTCTTAGCCCTGCTGCCTTTTATTTCTTGTCTTTTCAGTGCACTTCACCTCTCCAGACTCATCTCCACCTGTTCCTTGCTTTCACTACAGCTCACAACGTCATCCGCTAACATAGTCCATGGAGACTCTTCAGTGTATGATGGTGTCTTCTTTTTTTTTGTGCTATACTGTATTAATCCCGCAAGGGAAATTATTGCCTCTGCATTAAAGCCATCCAAAATGAGCAGACACACACTCAGAGAAGTGGGATGCCACACACATTACAATGCCTGGAGAGCAGTTGGGGGCTAGATGTTTTGCTCAAGGGCACTTCAGCCATGAAGGTGGAGCAAGGGAAGGTGAAGCTCACTTCCTCATCACCACATTTTTTTCCTGCTGGTTCGGGAATTGAACCAGCGACCTTTCGATCCAAAAGTCGCTTCTCTAGACCATGGCTGCCCAAATAATTTATTCAGTGACATCCTCTTTGCTTTCAGTGAATAACCGTTAATCATCCTTACTTTTTAGTGATTATTATTATTATGAGTAGTATTATTACTTTCATTACTTTCATTATTGTTACTGTTGTTGTTAATATTATTATTATTACTATTATTATTATGTTTTCTTTTCTTTAGTCATTTTATTTACTTATCTAAATGATTAATTTGTCATTGTTTGTACTATCTATAAGTACTGTTTCCTGACTACTATTTTTACATATTCATAATAAACATTTATTCATTCATCTTGGCTGTATTTTTAGCATCTTGTGTAGCTACCTCTTAACCTGTGTGTCTAACTATCCAAGAAAAAACCACATAAGCACTGATATTGCTTTGCATGCTCACTTGACACATTCCTAATTTTTTTTAATTAAAAAGCTTGTTTATTTGTTTATTATCAAATGACCTACTGTACACCATGATATGAGATTTTGGTATTATCATACAGCCCTTTGTGAAGACAAAAGAGACGATGAATAAATAAGGAGATGAAACAGATAGTAATCTGCCTCAGGGTAACACTATACAGACCACAATCCCAGCAGTGTGTGTGAGTTAGGAAACCAAGTGTAAGTGCATGTCTAAAAGGACAGACGCAGATATAACTTTGTATAAGCAAGTGGGAGTGTATAGGAAGAATATTAACATAATATTTTTAGATCATGATAGAAATATAAATACTTTAGATCATTTCTCACTTTAAGGAATGCATTAAAATAAAGTACATACAGAACAAGGGTTTCAGTTAATGTTCACATCAGCACGGCAGAAAAATGTGCTTTCAGTGACTTGGCGTGGTTGTTGGAGTCAGACGGACTGTTCTCAGTATTTTGCAAAGTGCTGCTCTTAAATGATTGAAGTGTTTACACAGAACAGGCAAGGCAATGTTTTTAAAAATTCATTATCATTTAAACATCCAGTGAGTAGATGTCCTGTAGGACAAAAAGCCATACAAAAAAATTCCTGATTATTTGCTTGACCAGTGCAGAGCTTTGGGCTTCCTATCCTGACATCTTCCTGAGTTTACCCGTATGCTTCCATTTATAACCCTGCCATACTGGATATACATGCCCCTAATTTTATATACAGCACATTAAAAATAGATTTATAAAACTTTCCACTGTTTTCACTGATAACGTAGAAGTGTAGAAACTCCCTTTTATCTGCAGGCTCATTAGCATTTTAGACTTGTGGTGGTATTTGTTTTATAAATACAAATTACAAAGGAATTCCATAACTTATTCATTCATTTTCTGAACCGATTAATCTTAATTAGGGTCGTGGGGAGGCTGGCGCCCATCTCAGCCGACTCTGGGTGAGGGCAGAGTACACCCTGGACAGCTCATCAGTCCATCGCGGGGCAGAAACACGCTGACGGCTATGCAGCCTACTCATGACAAAAATCAGCAATGGTTCGTTTACATTCCTCTCACCACAGGCAGTGAGAGACATGGCTGGCCTTTGATAACCCAGTTAGCTGCACTGGGGGGACAGCAGTGACAACCTATTGAACCCCCGACCTTGGGATCAGTAATCCAGCAAAAAAAATGTGGGTGATCTCATAATTTTTGCCAGTTTTTTGTTTCATTTAAACAAAAACATTTTTTTTTTTGCAGTGGCCACAGGCTCACATGAACTGGGCAGCTGATGAAAAACTTGGAAAACTTTCCTTGGCATGTTAAGTAGTTTGTTGTATGTCTAAAAACAAACAAACAACAAACTGCACAAACTAACTGAATAAATAATATTAGCAAACTGTGAATTACTCAGACCTGCCCGTAAGGAACTGATGATCATGCTGCCGGCAACGTCACAGAGACTTTCTCACCATTTGGATATGAACATTAACTCTTGATCTTTATCTTTTACCTCTTCAAATATTAATGAGACTTACTCTCAGTTTTGTCATGTTTTCCTGAAATATAAATGGGATGTGTTTGTATATTTGTATTTAATTTTGTGTGTGTGTGTGTGTGTGTGTGTGTGTGTGTGTGATGGTATAAGCAGCAGCTGTGTGTGAATAATAGAAGGCAGCAGTAACTTGAGCTCATATCACTACTGACAACATAGTGTTCCGAAACAAAAGGACAGGTTTCCTCCACACTGCAACATTACCTGTGTGTGTGTGTGTGTGTGTGCGCGCGTGCAGTGTTAACAGCCATCATCATGATAAAGTCTTTCTATAACAAAAGAGCTGCAGGTCCCTCCCTGCTTTCTTATTCTGTCTTTACTACACTGAATTATTCTTCATCTCTGTCTCATCTTTCACATCTCACCAAACTCTCTCTCAGTGTCCTTTACTGTCTACTCATCCTTTAACCCCACAGCTGCTCTCTCTCTCTCTTTCTCTCTCTCTCTCTCTCTCTCTCTCTCTCTCTCTCTTTCTGTCTCTCTCTCATCCGTCTCTCACCTGTGTAATAGGTAGGAGAATGGTGAGGAGAGCGATGTGATGGAGGACCAGCAGGAACTCTTTCCTCACAAATAAACTGATCGTCCTCAGTGAGTGTCCTCTGTAGTCTTCATGACCTTTGACCTGGAAACGGTAGTAGTGACTCAGATACATGGCAAAGATGTCGTATGCCATGTAGGGCACTCCGTAGCTGAGAACAAATGAGGTGGCCAGCCAGTGCCTGAAAAATAATTGTATGTAATGGCTGTGATATAAAAATCAAACAACAACAACAACAACAACAACAATAATACTGTTTTTCTTTTAATTGAAACACTGTTAAAGTGTTCTTGTACAACATATGTACCTAATTTTCCAGCAATATTTATATACTAACTTTGGATAGCTAGTAATGTTAGGTGACTTTCAGAATTAAATCAGTTAATTTGAATTATTGTTTAAGCACAATTTTTCCAATGTTCTAAGTCAGAATATTTAATTATATGCATACATAATTCATTTTTATTAAATAAACATCCATAAACACCATTTAAAAGTTTTTTTGTTCCTTTTATAAAGGCTGCACTTCTCCAAATGCTGCATTTAGATTAAAAATAAATAAATAAGCCACCAAGATAAACTAGTAGCACTTTGCCAAGGACTGCTGAGGAAAAAAATTTCAAATAATCATTTTAAGGATATGGAATTGTTACAAATTTTCCTCCATGTACATATTTTGTTAACGGATATGTAGGCAGCTATCTTTTATTAGAGTTATGCCAATGCTGATGCCAGTATAGAAAATGCCTCTGATGCAGCAAAAAATGCCAAATTGGTATTGAAAAGTTCCTGCGTGGTTTCATACAAATTAGGCTGCTGTTCCCAATCCTGGAAATCAGATCTATTTCTGTGCAGAAGGAGCATCTGTTTTAGGCAGTGAGGAAAACATGGCTTCCAGTTGTGAGAGTCTAGCCACAGTTAGCAAAATGTTCACAGTTTGGAAATATTTTAATTTGGAGAGTCCCACTTGTGATATATACAGTATTTGATTGGTCAGTTTTCTCCTAGGATATCAGCTCATATACAGTGAGCTTAATGTCACCAAAGGGAAAAGAAATACAGAAATGGTTGTGACTCATTCTAAGCTAAAGTGTTTCATTACAGAAACAAATACATTTTTTATTTTCAAAAATAAGAGAGTTTTTTTTCACCAAACACATTTTTTTTTTGGCAACCAGAAATGGAGTAATGCTAACTTCCGCTAGTTCCACTAGCAAAATGCTGCTGAAAAGTGCCATTGTTTTCTGTGTAGATGAATTCTACAACAAGCAACAAAATAAAGAATTAAAGTATTTAATAGTAAAGAAATAATTATTCTGTATTTTTAAGAATTATTTAGTTTTTCCCTCAGCTAAACCGCTACCTTTATGTTAACCAGATCTCTATGAAAACCGCCCAAAATAACGTCCGATTTTACCGTAATTAGATTAAAATATTTGTCAAAATGTGTTCTACCTCCACAAAACTTATGTCAGTAATGCAAAATAGAACACTTCATTTAGGTGTTTTACTTTTTGGTTAATTATGTGTATAATTTTGTTTTTATTTCATAGTAAACATCCAAGTTCTGCAGTGTGACTATAATAAATGAAATATGAATTTTGATCATATATAACTCAAGTCAAGTCAAGTCAGTTTATTTGTATAGCGCTTTTTACAATTGACATTGTCACAAATAATTTTGACACACATATATAAAATAATTATTTAAAAAAAAAAATTTAACAATTATTCACCACCCCCCAAAAGTATTTTTATAGCAAATTTAAGCACATTTCCATGTAAATCAAACAGTTTTTAAGAAGAATAAATGTGATATGATGTTTTAGTGAGTGTCCAAAATCTGAGCGGTAGGTGAAAATTTGTCATCTTGCGAACCCCTGAAGATGATGTGGACAGTTCACCAAGGTTAGGAAACTTTACCACATGCAACATGTATATCAGATCTAGCAACACACAAACGTTCAGCCTTGTTGCTCATTTCCTTCATACTTAGCCATCATCTTGAAATTTTCATAAATTTCACTGATTGTTTTTGTTTATGCACTTTCCTCCTGAAGAGGAAATAATGTGCATAAATATTTTTTATGAGATCAGAATACAGTTTATAATAATAAACAAAAACAAAATGTTTTAAATTTGCTTTTATAACAGTTGGAAAAGTGACATTTGTCGCACATAGTTATCTGACATAGATTCTGTTATCGAATAGTTCATGAACAATATGTTATATAACATTTATTATTTCAAATGATGTATTTATATCCCCACTGAATAATTAATATAAGGGTATATTATGATAGAGATTATATACATCTTCTTTTCATAAGCTTAAGTGCATGTAACTACACACTCTCCCTAAAAGACTCCAATAATGGGACTTTTGCCAAATTTTCAGTAAAACTGAAAAAAAATGTACTGAACTCTCTTTGCAGAAAGAGTTTACTAGTAGATTGCTGCAAATATTATAATGAAGTTCCATAATATTTGATCAAAGCTTGTGAAAAGAAGATGTATATAATCTCTATATCTGCTGAACACTAACAATCCCGTAAAATTCAGACTTCGAACATTAGAATTTCACAAAATTTCATAAAAAATTTGTATTTTGGATCAGAATTCACCCCCTTCTTGGCTTTTTGCCTATTTTGTTACATTACAACCTGTATTTTAAATGTTTTTTTTAACCGGAATTTTGTGTGATGGATCTGCACAAAAAGTCTAAGTAGGTGAAGTGAAGTGAGAAAAATATATATTGAAAATTGGCATGTGCATATGTATTCACCCCCCTTTGCTATGAAGCCCCTCAAAAGTTCTGGTGCAACCAATTACCTTCAGAAGTCACATAATTATTGAAATGAAGTCCACATGTGTGCAACCTAAGTGTCACATGATCTATCAGTATAAATGCAAGTCCCCAGAGGCTGCAACACCACTAAGCAAGAGCCATGAAGACCAAGGAGCTCTCCAAACAAGTCAGGGACAAAGTTGTTGAGAAGTACAAGTCAGGGTTGGGTTATGAAAAAAATCCAAATCTTTGATGATCCACCGGAGCACCATCAAATCCATCATCTTCAAATGGTAAGAACATGGTACCACAAGAAATGTGCCAAGAGAGGGCCGCCCACCAAAACTCACAGACTGGGCAAGGAGGGCATTAATCAGATACAGAGCACAGAGCACATGCAGCACAGAGACCAAAGGTAACCCTGAAGGAGCTGCAGAGTTCCACGGCAGAGACTGGTCTATCTGTGCATGGGACCACAATAAGCCTCACACTCCATAGAGCTGGGCTTTATGGAAGAGTGGCCAGAAAAAAGCCATTACTTAGTGTTAAAAATAAGAAAGCACATTTTGAGATTGCCAAAAGGCATGTGGGCAACTCCCCAAATGTATGGAGGAAGGTGCTCTAGTCAGATGAGACTAAAATTTTATTTTTCGGCCACCAAGGAAAACAATATGTCTGGCACAAACCCAACACATCCCATCACCCCAACAACACCATCCCCACAGTGAAACATGGTGGTGACAACATCATGCTGTGGGGATGTTTTTCAGCAGCAGGAACTGGGAAATTTTTAAATGTGTTGAAATGGCATAGTCAAAGCCAAGACCTCAATCCAATTGAGAATCTGTGGTCAGACTTGAAGATTGCTGTTCACAAGCAAAAACCAACCAACATGTAGCTGAATTTTTGCCTTGAGGAATGGGCAAAAATCCCAGTGGCAAGATGTGGCAAGCTCATAGAGACTTATCCAAAGCGATTTTGCAGCTGGAATTGCCGCAAAAGAAGGCTCTACAAAATACTGACTTTAGGAGGGGTGAACCGTTATGCACGCTGAAGTTTTCTGTTATTTTGTCCTATTTGTTGTTTGAGTCGGAATAAAAAAAAAAACCCTCTAAGGTTATAGGCATGTTCTGAAAATGAAATGAAGCATACCTTCAAACAATCCAAATAATTCCAGGTTGTGAGGCAAGAAGACAAGAAAAAATGCCAAGGGGGTGAATACTTTTGCAGGGCACTGTATCATACCACTACAAAAACTGATAGGCTTGTGCAGTTACACAGTCCCGACATCCATGGCAAAAATCTTGATGATCAGTGATTACAATTTTGAGTTAGTGTGATGAAAAGACACAGCACGGACATTGCGCTCAACCCCATTGGTCTGAGGGGGAAAAAGAAAGGAACTTGGATTTGAAGACCCCATGTACCCTTTCATTTCATTTCGCCATGAAAGACATACCCCCCCAATTACTCTAGCATGGCGATACAGCTAAAAAAATAATATAGAATATTTAAATTATATGTTTTTATCATATTTTTATTGCTAAGGGCTGTTCGGTCTCTGTACGACCGGAGCAGGAGCTTGGTTCGCATTGCCGGTAGTAAGTCAGACCTGTTCCCAGTGCATGTTGGACTTCGGCAGGGCTGCCCTTTGTCACCGGTCCTGTTCATAATTTT
>JAQMYF010000005.1:21587939-21598923 GCA_030014195.1 Neosilurus mollespiculum | reverse complement strand
TATATATATTTTTTTTTTTAATTTCATCTAATCTGATCATACTCACATCTAGGGGCAATTTGGAACAGCCAATTAGCCAATGTCTTTAGACTGTGGGAGGAAACCAGAGTACTCAAAGAAAACCCACACATGCAGTGAGAGAACATGCAAACTCCATATAGTACTCAGTAGAGACCCAGTACTCGAACCCAGGACTTTCTTTACGTGATGCGATGCTATTATGAACAGGTAATTAAAAAATTAATAATTAATCAATATCTGACTCAAAAGAAAAATCTAATGTGGTAATTTTTATATCGCCCAGCTCTAGTTCGTACACAGCATTAACCTACCAATTCCATATACTGATGAACTGATCACACTGCCACTAAATTTAACCAAGGGTGTCATATATCCTTGAATACAACACTCTGTTTTTCTGGTCTTTTGGGTTGCACCAATTTGGCACCTTGGCATTTGGTGAATTTTGGGGCTCCAGCAACATTTCAGCATCTTATTGTTAAAATGGTCGCCCACAGTGCTTATTTAAATGATAATGATTTATTGTAACGACTGGCATCTGTCTGGAGATCCTTGACACAAATTGCTAGGACACAATGACTGCGGCATGCCCAAGATCTTAGAACAAAAAGATGGTGGGGAATTTCATGGGGCTGGCTGGTTTTTATCATGGGGTTGTAGTTATTTTTTCAGATGGCACCAGCTCACTGACTTCGCTAAAAAGGGGAGCACTGGAGCCGCTCTAATGGATGGAGCTGTGTGAGTGGGCTTTGTGCCAGGTAAAAGTGGTAAAAAATGTGTCTGCCCTAGGTTGAACTCTCCTGACTTTTCTCTTCATTTTTATTTTGACTGACCTGACACACAGAGGGATGGGGGCTGTTTTTCCCAACCTGTGGTGTGCATCAGTCCAAATGTTTTTGTGGCCTAATGGTTAGAGAAGCGGCTCGATCCAGCAGGAAGAATGGGTTGGGGGGGGGGGTATTCTACCTTCTGGAGTGCCCCTTTACCTTCTATCCTAATCACGCCAATGGCTCCACTGCATGCAATGTGCTGACATGTGGATCACTCGTTGGTATCTGATGACACTTGAGCCATTTAAGCTCGAGATGGGCCACCTTCCGGAAGCACAGATGATTTTGGTGGATGGCTTCTATTGCAAGGGGAGGAAGGCAGCTGCTGGCTGGACAGAACTCTAGCCTGAGTTCAACAGTGAGGGTTTTGGAAGCAGGAGCATTGCTTTAGTCAAAGAGGACTCAGAAGAACCAGCAGGTATTGTGTGATGAGTTTTACCTGAGTGTGATCACAGCAAGTCGACTTATGTAAGTTTTGTTTGTCTTTCAGGAGGCTGTGAACTAGAAACATACAGCTGAGCGGGACTGCATGTTGGCAACTGGGCCTGAGAGTGATTGTTGAAATGTGGTCACAAACCCAAATGTATCACAAAAAAAAAATTAAAAAGAAAAAATTAATAAAAAATAACAGCCAGGAATTTTTACTCTACCTCAGGTCAAAAGATCATCCTTTTCCTTGTTAATATGCGGCTCACAGCACATTTCACAAGAACTGCATGCTGGTCTATTGTTGGTGTAATCCACTTAAAGCAGTATCCCACTAAATTATTCATTTCTCCTAAATTACACACCGAGTCATTTTGACTTCAGAGTCTACCAGATGCTCTCTCTCAGTCTCACTATACAGTACAAAGAGTAAAATTAGCAATGAGTTCAAAAGTTAAAACTGAAATTGATTTTTTTAACAGTTTCCAACACGCTAAGATTTCAAACGTTTTACAGATCTTACCAAAGCACACACATTTCACACAGTAGCTGTAAATCAGACTGATAGAGTCAGTATTTGGAGTGTATTACTCAATCCCACTGAATTCCAATAAAGTCATTATCTGATCCTTGTCAGCTTGTAATATTATGCAATGCACCAATCAGACAGACGCATCAATGTTTTTAGAGCTCAGCCAGCATTCTCTTTGAGTGTATATCAGGCCCCAGTTTATTATTTTAATCTATTTACACACATTGGATGTCTTATCAGTTCAACCTCCCATATATGTTACTTGGTAGGTGAACAGATATTGATTGTTGTCCCACTGTTACTACACAACTTGTTAGCTCATCGATGATTAACCACTCCATAGTCAATAAACCCAGGCTAGTGATTTGTCCATCACTAACAACTGGTATTAATCACGACTGAGAATATTTAACCAGCAAACTGAACTTGAAGAGTCAGTTATCCAAGATTACATTATGGAACTTTCCATTGCTTTCAGGCTAAGATTTCAAAAAAGGCATAAAAAAAGGACACCGCTATCACACCTCTATCACATCACAGCTGTGCAACCAGAGCTCATCTTGCTGTGACACTTACAGGGTTGACAGGTCTGGTAAATACAACAACAACAACAAATCTCAGAAACCAGCTTGATGATCAGTTAAAGCATGGTTTAGTAAAAGCATGCATTAATCTGAAATAGGTTTAATCCTAAAGTGGTTGAGGTTTTTAAAGACATGATCTAAAATCAAGCTAGTTTAGATAAAGTGTGGAACAGAGCTAGTTACAGTCACAGTAGTTACAGTTAGCTAATAGGTAATGGGATCAGAAGAGATATATAGATCGAGTGAAAGATTCTTAATTAGCTACAGTCGAAGTGTTGCTGTGCTGTAGGAGACTGTGCTGTATCAAGTCTGACTTGATGTTTGAAATGGTGACCAGTACACTGCAGAGCTACTCATTCCTCGCGTCTTTGTGTTTCACACCAGTATTCACTTACCATTGATTTAGAGAAGAGAACATCCAGAGAACATAACTCTGCGGTCACACATAGCTGGTTGATACATGAGAACCATGGCTGGATATTTACTACATCCAAGAATTATACACATATACACTATATAGCATACAGGTTCCTGAAATTTGACATTGTCGAAACATGTTGCTGCACAACTGAAATATTAGGCACGGTAGTAAACAAACAGCAACCATTCAGGCATTTTACAGAATTCAGGTGTCCACCTTTATATGAAAATTAAACAGGCCACACACAGCATGGTTCGAAATTGTCTGGGACTGCAGTGACATCATCATGACACCGTGAGGGTGTTTGTGGTCGACCGGCACTGACTGCAACCGCACATAAACTGCAAGATTTTCACAATGTTTAATAATCAGCGGTCCTCAAAACCATGTATCACCTTCTATAATGATCAGCTGTAGTGCAACATGTGATGGAGAATTTCTACATGAAAAGTTTATGGTTATAAGTTAATATCTTTTCACAGCATAACAACAGACTTTCACTTTATTCTGCAATTCAAAATTATCACCTTATTACAATATAATACATTATAACGTGAAAATGTTCAGGTTATAACGGTATGTTTTCATGTCATTTTGATCTACTATATTGTTACAACATTTTGTTATAATGTGATAAATTTATGTCAGAATAACGTGAAAATATACTGTTAGAACTGTTCTAACATGATGTATATTACATTGTTATTATACATGATAAGTTGGATATGCTCACGCTGCAAATGTTCACGCTATAAGATGGTAAATATTTTATTATTATAACGTGATAACTTTATATGTTTATCACATGTTTATAACAACAAACTTTTAACATTATAACGTGACACTGGCAATCTTTTCTTTTACCTGACTGGTAGCAATATGCTGCCATTGGAAACTTCTGTACACCCTTTTAGGAACTAAAAATGTGTTTTCACTTGATGTGCTTCCGTGGTTTCATTCTAGCACCCTTGCTACTCAAATGCTGTTGGCCACTGGCATTTCACTGAACACCTGAACCTTCATTTCCAGCCCTGGCTGAAAAGTGTACGGAAAGATAATATAGGTGTCACATTAGAGCTGCAGAGTGAAACAGCAAACTGAGATCATTTTCCAAAGCAAAGAGTGACGCTGCAATGGAAAACAGCTAGAGTTCAGGGCCTGTACTGGAACTGCTGACACCATTAGAACAACCACTACCCTTTCACAAGGGGAGAGGTGATGGGTTTAACAATAACCACAAAGCGTACTCCTGCCAACAACACAAAGTTATGCCAGCAACATGCTGGAAAAACCTTCCCAGAATGATTTCAGTTCAAAAAATGTGACACCACACCGCAACATTTTTGTGTCAAATGGATTCATTCTATCTTCACTAACAATGTTAATATAAATATCTTTACTCAAACAAAGCATGTTCGCACCACATTATCATTACACAGCCATTCAAACCCAAATACATTCAGAAACCAGATAAAGCCATACCTTTCCCCCCATACTGTAACTAATACACAGAACAAATAGGCACCACATGTACCCAAACTCTGTAGCAACTTCGCAATTCAAAGTCCTTGCATTAGGTTTCATGAGACAAAACATTTAGTTCCTACTTTCTGTCCTCCATACTGAGGTATCCATCCCTATAATCAGTACACTGCTCATGAATAATTCTGCCACAAAAACTGTGACATCACTGCACTGTCGATGCCACTGTATGACTGTATTTTATTCATTACTGTATGTAATGAATAATATATCTGTAATTATTCAATATAAATTTTTTAAGTCAGAGCTGTTGAAAGGTCAATTTTAATTGTTGAGAAGGTGTTGATTAATTTACGACAACAGCATTGATTAGACGGAAGGTCCAGCTTCTGATCGTTATTGGTTCACCACTCTTGAAAGTGGTAAAAATAATTTTTAATATTCCTTACATCCTCCATCCGGCTGTGTATTGGTGGAATCCAAACCCTTTAAAGGTGATTTTCTAACCCTTTCCTACCTGAACAGCATCAACAACTCTTTTTGTGAAGTCCTCAGAAATCTACTACGCTTGTGCCAATAATATATTTCCACAATCATGTGTTGTGATGAACAGACTTTGATATGTCTGTTATTTAAACCCTGTTTAAACCCTGTTTATTTTCCTTCTGTTGACTGGAGAGAATAATACTTTGATCTCACTTGTTTATCCCATGATGCTTGAGGTGACTTCTTCAGAAGTATAGAAAATTCTAAAGGGCTCACAAACTTTTAAGCACCACTGTACACCTTAGTCTGAACCTTGAATCTGTAATCACTATAAACTTTTCCAGATTCTATCACCATACAAATAGGTGCATTGCGATTACAATCAAAAACAAGCGTAGTGTTTAAAAAGCCCAGCAACACTGCTGCATGTAATAACAGCTCTACACACACTACCATGTCTATATCATCCCAACGTAAGTATAGAGAATTAGCTCCACACAATTAATACATTTTTAAAAATATAATCAAATATGCTATACACAATAAACTTTAACGGTGCTTGAAAATATTAGTGTGATGAACACCTGTAATGCAAATTAAATGTCATATCAGTAATAGAATATAGTAAGAGGGCGCCGTAGTGTTTAGCGCATCTTCATGGCAGCAAGAAGGTCCTGGGTTCGATTCCCGGGCTCGGGTGTTTTTGTGTGGAGTTTGTATGTTCTCTCTATGCTTATGTGGGTTTCCTCCAAGTACTTCGGTTTCCTCCCACAGTTTAAAGACATGGGCATAAGGCTACTTTGCTGTTCCAACTTGACTCTAAGTGTGAGTGTATGGTAATGTTTGTGTTGGTGTACCCTGCCTTCACACAGTTTCAGCTAAAACAGGCACCAGCAGTTCAACAAAGGAGTGAGATGATGAGAATATAGTATGGCATATAGTATCCTGGGGGTGTAAATTATTGTATAATTACCCATAACTACATTTTATTGTGTTTTTGTCAGCTGAAAATAAGCCTTTATTATTTACATAGGTCACGAGCCCTCTTCCATGGATCAGTCATGGTGTGTGACTAGAGTAGTCCAGAACGGACAAACCATGAAAGTGGCAACATGAGCCCGGAAGGATACACCAGAAAAAAGACAAAGAAGAAGAAATGAAGTTGAAGTCAAGGATGACAGAAAGAAAGAAATCACTGTTTGCTGGTATTGCCTAACAAGTTTGAAAACCCATAATTTTGAAACATGAGGAATCATAAGTATTAGTATATACTACATGGGAATGGTGTGATCTCACCACTTATGTTAATTATTAGGTGGGTTATGCTTAAAATCAAAACAACAGACACTCACAGTCCATCACAGTCACTTGGAGCAGACAGTGTCATTAATATCATACGTTAAATAGTTTAAAATACACCAAAAAAATTATTTTGATTTGTATTCTTATGTTTCCATGCAGTAAACACTAAACCTTTGAACGAGTCTAAAAACACGCCGTTACTAAGACCGCATAAAAAAAAAACCCTCCCGCTTTCTCACCAAAACTTTTAGGAAAATTATTATTATTATCGTCACCACCCGGAAGCCAATGTGAAAATACTGCGCCAGCGCCATATTGGTTGCCCTGTGGAGTCTGTGAACGTAGAATGTAGAGTAAATGTGCTATAATCGGTTGTTCCAACCGCGCTGAGAGGGAAAGAGACAAGTGTTTTTTCCGTGTCCCGGCAATTATTAAAAGCCAGGGCGAGCATGCTAAAGAGCTCTCCAGAAAAAGGAGAGCTAAATGGTTCAGCAACATATCCAGAGCAGATTTGGATGTAAAAAGTGGTAGTATTAAGAGGTGGATGCAGCGTTTGCAGGGACCATTTTATTTTAACCGGTGAGTTCACATGTAAAGTTAATATTTTGTGTCTTGTTTTGTTCATAATAATGAGAAAGCTACTCATTGGAAAGAATTATATTGAAAGCAAAGCACAGACTGAGAGAAGGTGCATGTTGTTAGCTAGTTCGGCTGGGTAGAAACAACAAGTCAAGAGCATGCTGAGTGAAGTCCCAACTGTTAGCATGTGCTTCATTTCTAATGGCACAATATGTGCAGCAGTTTTATGTACTAGTACATAAGCCATTAATTTTTAAATAAGCCACTCAGTATGAACAGTTATGTCATAAGCAAAGCACAGACTGAGAGAAGGCATGTGTTTTTATCTAGCTCGGCTGGGTAGAGGCAACGAGTCGAGACCATGCTAAGTGAAGCCTCAACTGCTAGCATGTGCTTCCTTACTAACGGCACATAATGTGCAGCGGTTTTGTGTACTAGTAAATAATCCATTAATTTTTATACATGCCACTCAGTATAAGCATTTTTTTCACAAGCAAAACACAGACTAAGAGAAGATGTGTGTTGTAAGCTGGTCCGGCTGGTTAGAGGCAACAAGTCGAGACCATGCTGAGTGAAGCCCCTTTTCTAACAGAACATAATGCCCAGCGGTTTTATGTACTGATATTTTTTCAAGAACATTTCAGACTGCCCGGTGTTCAGTCTGCATTCGGTTGTGACACGTTTTAAGGGTCAATTCCGTAACACAAAGCTAATTTATGAAGCTATCTCTGCTGTGCAGCGAGGGGAAGGCTATGAAAGTAATTAGAGAGAGCTATGAATCCTGAATCCTTTAGCGTAGTAAACTGTTTGTGTGGGCTCCAGTATAGAAAGGTGGTTTCCGTAACCAGGGGCAACGCCTGACCGTATTGAAGTCCACCTATAGAATAGTAGCCTTGCAGTTCCAAAAATCTTCAGAAAATAAAACTATTTCAAACAGAACTATACCAATCTCACAATCACAGCATCTAACACTCAATCGCCTTCTGTGTTGTTTTTTACGTTGTCTAAGGCGTTTTCTGAGGTTTTTTAGGAATAAATAAATAAATTTTACAAATTAGATGTGGCGCCATATTTCAGGTGCGGGTGCTGAAGAGAAACCAGGAATTTTTTTTATCCAGCCTTATATACACGTACATATACTACTTCCATGAAGTATTCAAAAACTCTGAAGGGTTTATAAAGTCTTAACGATTTTGCCTAGCTCGGCTTTGAGCACAGGAAGTTCACCTGACCTGCCTTTGTAATGGTTAAGATATGTAATAATAAACTACAAAACCTTGATTTATTTTTGCTTTATATATTCCTGTGTAGTATATATTACAACAATGATTTGTCTCAGGCTCAGTGGATGACGTTTAACTGATGTTCTGTCTCAGGGACTATTCAGCACTGAGTTGTTAATTATTTAGCATGGAAAAACAAGGATGTGTAAATGTAAGTATAGGAAGTAGAGTAGAGGGTGCCTGATAGTCACCATATGTTCCAGTACATGGAGGGGCTTGGAGTTGATTGAACTGTTGGACTACACTTTCCAAAAGCTTAAAGGACAAACAGATAACACATTTATTGGTGGAAACTTTGGAGGTGAGAAAACAGCTTAAACACTGAGGAAACACCTTTAAAAGTGTGGCACATGTTTGTAAAAAACAAACAAACAAACAAACAAACAAACAAAAAAAACACTTAATGGTGGAGGACCACCTTTAGGGGTGTCTGAACCTTGGTGATGATGGGAAACCACGGAGTGTTGGGGAACAGATTTAACAGTGAACGAACATCAACATGATGTGGAGTGGGTGTAATCGAGCAGGGAAAGCAGTCCAGTGTGCAGGACAGAGGGGTTCTCCAGGACCAGGGTTGGGAACATCTCAGTGCTGGAGGAGCACTTGGGTATCAGATGAACTTTATTTCCTCTTTATTTGTAGTGAAAAACGTTTAGGAAGTGAATGAACACCCGTATTGGATGAAAGCTTGGAGTGGAGGATAAATGTCCAGGATAACAGGAGAGGAATACACACAGTTTTAAAGAGATTATCTGCTATCTGACACACACACACACACACACACACAGAAAAGGTTTAATCTGATTAAAAGTGTCACTGTGTTCTAGAAAGGCGACACAGCAGCAGATAAGAGGCCTGATGTTCCTCCAGTAACTGTAACTGGAATGTTACTGGAACTGTTGTTATAATAAATTCCAGTATTTCCGAGCAACCCGCTATAAGAGGACACGAGTCCTGGAATTACACAACAACCCTGAAGTGACAGAAACATAAAACTTATCGGAACATAAATAAAACAATGAAAACTTTCCTACCTCTCGCTGACCAGAACCACATCGGCGTCAGTCCAGCGCCTGAAAAGAACCGGCAGCGTTTTCAGAAAGGCGATAAACAAGCCGGGGAAGATCACAACCCCGCTCCCCAACACCCTCCACATCTTCAGCCTCTCCTCTCCCCTCAACTCCGGTGGGTTTCAGCCTGAGATTCAGCTACAGGTGGTAACCCCTCTCTCTCTCTCTCTCTCTCTCTCTCTCTCACACACACACACACACACTCTCTGGTTCACACCGGCGGCTGTCAAGCAGCTTAGTTTAATAACTGCTCACATATCACAGCTTTCTGCAGGGAGAAAACGCCGCCCCTGCTACCCGGTTTAAGCACGTGCTTCTCCTTCTCCTCTAACATCCAACTCGTTTTCCCACCACAGTAAGAAGGGAAAAAACCCAGACCCAGTGCTATCTGATGAATGGGAACTCTGTTTTCACTCTCGAACTGCTCTACAGCGCCGTTTACGGTACCAACAGAATCATACGAGCAGTGATTCGGCTCATTTGACTCGAACTCCGGTTCAACTGATTCATTGCTCTGAGCGTCATCGGTGAAAAGACTCACTTGTGGGATTCAGTGACATCTAGCGGTGAGGTTGCATATTACAGCCAACTAAACCCCCCTCCAATCCTTCCTTTTCAACATTGACTGTAAAAAGGAATGGATGAAGCCTACCGTGACGTCACCCTTTGGTTTGCGCTCTGTTATTGAACTGCAGTGAGGAAGCACCGGAAGTTTGAAATTCGCCGTTGCCATCTTTGATTTTTGGCTCCAGAAGTGATGTATTTTGACGCGACCGCGAAGCATGCTGGGAGAATGGGAGGAGAGTTAACTGCTAATAGCTGGTTGTTAATGAGGGTAAAATACAGCTAACTGTTGGTTAGTGCAGTTTATCAGGTGGAAATCTGAACATATAGCAGCTAAGCTAACTCTACATTACTACAGTACTATCACCTGTAAAGTGAATGAGTTAAAGCTGAACACATGGTTCAGCTGTTACTGTGAGTTATCATCATCATCATCATCATCATCATTATTATCATTATCATCATCATCATCATTAATATTATTATCATTATTATCATCATCATAATCATTATCATTATTATCATCATTATCATTACTGTTATTATCATCATCATCATCATTATTATTATTATTATTATGATAATGATAACAGTAATGATAATAATGATGATGATGATGATAATAATAATGATAATAATATTAATGATGATGATGATAATAATAATAATAATAATGATGATGATGATGATGATGATGATGATGATTATTACTATTATTATCATCATCATCATTATTATTATCATTATTATCAACATCATCATCATTATCATTACTGTTATTATCATTATCATTATTACTATTATTATCATTATTATTATTATCATCATCATCATTATTATCATCATCATCATCAGCATCATTATTATTATCATTATCATTATTATTATCATCATTATCATCATCATCATCATCATCATCATTATTATTATCATTATTATTATTATCATTATCATCATCATCATCATCATCATTAATATTATCATTATCATTATCATTATTATTATCATCATTATTATCATCATAATCATTATTATTATCATTATCATTATTATTATCATCATCATCATCATTATTATCATTATCATTATTATTATCATCATTATCATCATCATCATCATTATTATTATTATCATTATTATTATCATCATTATCATCATCATTATCAATATTATTATCATCATTATTATCATCATCATCATTATTATTATCATTATTATTATCATCATTATCATCATCATCATCATCATTATTATCATCATCATCATCATTATCATCATCATCAGCATCATTATTATTATCATTATCATTATTATTATCATCATTATCATCATTATCATTATTATTATCATCATTATCATCATCATCATCATTATTATCATTATCAATATTATTATCATCATTAT
>JAQMYF010000005.1:21535250-21551409 GCA_030014195.1 Neosilurus mollespiculum | reverse complement strand
TCACTCATGCTCACTCATGCTCACTCATGCTCACTCAGTCACACTTATTCACACTCATGCTCACTCATTCACACTCATGCTCACTCATTCTCACTCATTCACACTCATTCTCACTCATTCACACTCATTTACAATCATTCACACTCATTCACACTCAGTCACACTCAGTCTCACTCATTCACACTCAGTCACACTCATGCTCACTCATTCACACTCATGCACACTCATTCACACTCAGTCACACTCAGTCACACTCAGTCACACTCATTCACACTCATTTACACTCATGCTCACTCAGTCACACTCAGTCACACTCAGTCACACCCAGTCACACTCATGCTCACTCATGCACACTCATGCTCACTCATTCACACTCATTCACACTCATTCTCACTCATTCACACTCATTCACACTCATTCACACTCATTCACACTCATGCTCACTCATTCTCACTCATTCACACTCATTCTCACTCATTCACACTCATGCTCACTCTTTCACACTCAGTCACACTCAGTCATACTTATTCACACTCATGCTCACTCATTCACACTCATGCTCACTCATTCACACTCATGCACACTCATTCACACTCATTCACACTCAGTCACACTCAGTCACACTCATTCACACTCATTCACACTCATGCTCATTCATTCACGCCCACATTTTTGAGGAGGAAAACTGAGAGGAAACCCATACACAAGAAGAACCCAAAGGTCACGATCAACCTGTGATTAATAATTTCTTCAAGTTGGCTAAAACCAAACCTAGTGTGCTAAAACTTTTCAATAATAGTGTTCATTTAAACATTTTTGTTTAAATCAGCATTTATCTATTGTCCTCAAAAACTACTTAAAGATAAATAACAACAAATGACTGGGTATTATTTAAGAAAAGACAAAAATAACGCAGTCCTCATATTCTGCATTACATGTTTGTGACTACTGGAAAAGTACACACACACACACACACACACACACACACACACACACACGTAAAGATCAGACTCAAACACTCTACCGAGGTGTGAATGTTTAATTCTGAAATGTTGCAGCCCTGCAGGTCTTTTTCTCACCCCATCACTAATGTCTGACGGCGTCATGAGCTGTCTATCAGCCAGCTGTGTACATCAAA
The DNA here is from genome assembly GCA_030014195.1 of Neosilurus mollespiculum. Classification (NCBI taxonomy): domain Eukaryota; kingdom Metazoa; phylum Chordata; class Actinopteri; order Siluriformes; family Plotosidae; genus Neosilurus; species Neosilurus mollespiculum. The sequence goes on along the minus strand of JAQMYF010000005.1, from coordinate 21,550,271 downwards.
ATGTGACAAAGCAGATGCAGATAGATATGGCACTACCGCCTGGCGGTTATATTTCTCTGTGCAGTTTAAAAAGCAGACAGTGAAAGTACAGTATTTGGTCAAGAAGCAGTGTTGGGGTTGTGTAAGTGGTAGGACAATTGAAAAATGTCTCAGTGATGTTTTAAAAGCTTATTAAAAAAGATGTTTTTTAAATTAAACTTTGGATTGCAGAGCTGGTCAAGGGCATGGGGGTTGAACTGTTGCACAAAAGTGTTCTTGAGATACTGTGTTCACAAGAATGACCCAAATGACCTTTCACCTATGACCTCCAGAATCGAATTAGTTCGTCCTTGAGTCAGAAAGGACATTTTATGCAAAATTTGAATCAAATCCCTCAGTGTTCACAAGAATGGCACACATGAGGCTGCAGTGACCTTGATCTTTGACCTATGACCTCCAAAATCTAATCAGTTCAGTCTTGAGTCATGGTGTGCGTTTGTGCAAAGTTTTAAGAAATTCCTTAAGGTATCACATTCACAGGACAGATAGTCAGACAAGCTGAAAACAGAATGCCTTCAGCCCTGGCTATCGCAGACGCAATACAAGAATTTTGAAGACTGCTGACAGAAACACCTGGCAAGGAATCAGTACAAACTCCACAAAGGCTGCCAACTGTTCAGACAATGTGCCCATTCCATCATCATAATTCTACTCAATGATTCTTACTGACTGGATCTCATTCACAGCTGACAAGCAATTCTTGTTAATCCATGAAAAATGAGCATATTAACTTAAAAAGCATATTAAAAGGTAACAATATGGAACAATCTAATGCAATGCCATGCCATTCTCCAGTCTCTGCATTATTCTAGCCTTGAAGACATGAAGTCATGTTTTACAACATTAACCGCAGTGTTACCCACACAACTTACAGTAAGTCTTTTCTAAACTGTAATTATGACTCTTTGCCATGAAATCTGTCTCAGAACATCACGATCTCTGGCATCACTGATTGAGGGGGTCTTAAATGTGTGCTGGGAATGAGTCGGTCTCTAACTAACCTCTGCAAGCGTTTTGACCTCCACAGATATTGTTACTGTCATGCATGTGTGTTCATGGCCGGAACTCAGAATTAATGACTCTACTCCATGTGCTCAGAGCAGAAGGCTCATTACTTTCAGCTTATTCACCACACAAAAGAGTTGGTGCTGCCTTTGTAAGGGAGAATTAAAAAGGTAATTATGCACCCATCAGGAATAGGCTTACACCTTCTGTTCCTCCAGCTGTGTGGGCGCACATCAGTCTCAGGTACTTTAGACACCCAGAAGTGCATCTGTTGCATGTGTAGTCATTGTACGGACAACAACAAAAAATTTAATTAATATGTTATAAAAATAAAAATGAAAATAGCTTTTTAATGAGCCATGGATCATCCGAACAGCTTGATTAAGAAAGAAGTTCTGAGAAATTATCGCGTAAAGATCGCAGATACTAGCGGCTGAATTTAGGTTGAATTCAGGGTGGCAGGGCTCTCCCTCAGAGATAGGGTGAGAAGCTTGGCCATCCAGGAGGAGCTTGGAGAAGAACTGCTGCTCTTCCCGTTGAGAGGAGCCAGTCCAGGTGGCTCGGGAATCTGATAAGAATGCATCCTGATGCCTCCCATGTCCAACTGGGAAGAGACCCCGGGGTCAACCCAGAACACGCTGGAGGGACTCTGTCTCCTGGCTGGTCTGGGAACACCTCTGCGTCCACCTGGAAAAGCTGGAGGAAGTGGCTGCGGAGAGGGAGGTCTGGACCTCACTGCTTAGGCTGCTGCCCCTGAGACCCGACCCCAGATCAAGCGGAAGAAGATGAAGATGATGATGATGATGATTCTGAGTAATTATGGGAATTTTGTTTATTATTTGTTTTTTAAAAAAAATTAAATTTGGACCAGATGGCCTGTATTATGGCCTATGTCATGAAAATTCATCCAATTTCTTTCTTTATCATAGAAAACACTGAAATCCCAGTTTGAAAGAAATTGGATGAATTTTCACGACATAGGCCATCATACAGGCCATCTGGTCCAAATTTTATTTATTTATTTTTTAAAAACAACATATTCTTGGCTAATATTATATTTGCAGAAATGAAAGCCCCAAAAATCGACAGCAACCTGAATTTCTTCTGAGGAGCAACTGGTGTAAAAAAAAAGTGTTCCACTGAAATAAGGGCCATTACAAATATATAACATTTCACAGGTGGCACGGTGGCATAGTGGTTAGCACTCTCACTTCACAGCAAGCATGTCCTGGGTTTGAGCTCTGGGCTTGGAGTTTCTATGTGGAGTTTGCATGATTTCCCTGTGCTTGTTTGGGTTTCCTCTGGGTACTCCAGTTTCCTTCCACAGCCCAAGGACTTGCACATTAGGCTAATATCGTTTGCCCCTAGGTGTGAATGAGAGTGTGGATGAGGATTGCGTGTGTGTATGTGTGTGTGCTTGCGTGGCCCTGTAATGTTCTGGCAAGCCATTCAGAGTGTACCCTACATTGTCCGGAGTAGGCTGAGGTAGGCTCCAGCCTGAATTAACTACAAGCTATTAGCTAGTCTTGGCTATAGTTAGGTGAAATTTTAAAGCATGCTTCCATACACTACCTGTTTAATAGGGAATTCTGTGCAAGTGAGTACAAGGCGGTCTGCCAGCTCACTGGACATAACACTTCACATTCAACTTGCACTGTGACCTTGACGTTGCCAGCACACCTACTCATTGTACACAAAAAACTACGTATTTGTTTTCTGCTAAATGGTGACTAGAAAGATGCAAATTACCTAAATCTGCCCTCAGCTGACATCACTTTAACCCTTTTTTAACCTCATTCCTATCCACTGTGTCTGTAAGTGTTAATAACATCATAATCACAACACAAACATCTTTCCAAAATTCTACAAAAATACATTTCGCAGAAAATTTAATTGATGAAGTTCGATACTGGCTTTTATCCTTCCATTACAAACACTAACTCGTGGCACAGCTTAAAAAAACCCTGTCTGTTTGATGCAAGAATGCTTCCTCCATTGCCCTCTCTGAAGCTTTAGAGAGTTGACCAGCTTTGTGTGAATAAATGCATTTACTTATGAAACATACACTCGGGAGTAAGCTTATATAAGGTTTGTTTGACGCTAATGATTCTGACCGTTCTCTTCCTCATCAGTGATGGATGTGAAAAAATACAGCTCTGCCATGACTAAGCGCGTGTAAGAGAAAAAGACACAAAGAGACTGAAAAAGATTGAAAGACATGGAAACAAAGACCTGTGCTTTGACATTAAAGAGCTGAGTGCACAGAAGCACGTAGGTACATGCTAACCGTCTCTGTGAAACAGTTATATTCTGCAGACCTGTGCAAAGAAAAGACCAGTAGCATCGCTCAATTCACTCTTCCATTTCCTCCATTTCTCACGCCGACCCTGTTGAAGCAGAACAAAATCAAACTCTGCAGTGATCTTATCTTGAGCTTATTAAAACAGTGGACTACTTGAGTGTAGTATTCATCCCAGGGTTTGGTATTGATGCAGGTTTTGAGCTGCGGAACACAGGACCTTGTTTTACACCCTTGCACACATCCTTCTGCATCCCTTGGTTAAACAATGATCTCTTAAAGATAATTCAATCATTCTTACCCAGTAACTGTTTTATCCTGGTCACAACCACAACACAGCACACAATCCTGAATGTAATTCACAAAAAGGGCCAAATCAGAGTAACCTATCCACCTAGGTATTATGGGAGATGAGAGGAAACTAACACTGGGACAAAACCCACGTAGCTCTAATAAATACATGGGAAACTCAGACTGTGCAGACAGTAACCCTGGGTCAAATTTGAACCGGTGACTCCAAAGCTGTGAGGAGGCAATGCTACTGTGCTGCATCGCCGTACCTTCCTCCTTAAATATAAAGCTGAACAACAATTATAAAACAAAATAGCCATCCGAAACCCTTCAGTCATCAGCAGTTCTTCAGGAAAAGCCTGACAAAATTAACAAGGTCAAGGTCATTTTGGGGCAGTCTTAGCTTAGTGGTTAGAGAAGCGGCTTTGGGACCGAAAGGTTGCTGGTTTGACTCCCAAACCAGCAGGAAAAATGTGTGGTGGTGGGGGAGTGAACTGCACCTTCCCTTCCTCCACTATCATGGCTGAAGTGCCCTTGAGCAAGGCACCTAACCTCCAACTGCTCTCTGGGTACTCCAATGTGTGTGGTGGCCCACTGCTCCGAGTGTGTGCTCACTTTGGATAGATTAAATGCAGAGGCAATAACTTCGCTTGCAGGATTGATACAGTATAGCAAAAAATAAATAAATAAAAAAAGCTAAACTGACAAGCTGTTGCACAACTACACACCACAGGAAACATGCACACGAAATCTCAGTATGATCCTCCCAGCAGTTCTTGAGAAATAGCATGGACAAAATGTTCAAGGTCACTGGGACAAGATCAAAAGTCAAACAGGAAAACCAACAAGCCTATGCACATGTACACACCATAGGAAACCTGCATACAAAATTTCAGAATAATCTGACTAGCTATTCTTGAGAAATAGCCTGGAAAAAATGGGGACAGCACAGAAACTGGAACGAGCATGTGGACAATGACAATGCCTCACCAGCCTGATAGCTGAGGGGTAGTAATGTATTTTTATTCCTTAAGATGCAATATTTCTTTTGCATGATTGGATTTCAACTGATTTTGTCAGGAAAGATGGCTATTCCAAAATGAATATGGAGTATAACTTGGTCCCCTGAAACACTTTCTCATTCATTCATTCATTAATTTTCTGAACTGCATAATCCTAATCCGCGGGAAGGCTGGCGCCCATCTCAGCCAACTCTGGGCTAGGGCAGAGTACGCAACTCTTTCTACAATTGGTTAATATTATTTTTCATTTTCACAAAAATGTGCATTTTTATCAAAGACTGTGTTTAAAAACATCTCTTTTAAGATACGAACATTTCAAGCACATTGTGACCATGAACACAATCTAACAAGGTTAAAAACAGGCCAGTCTGAAGTGTCTTGAAGATAAAAGGGACACGGCAGGAAGCAGATAAGAAAGTGCAATTTTTTTTGAATTTCATTAGGAGAAGTAGGAGATACTGTGTTAACCTCAGGAGGTATTTGTCGCAAAGTCAGGTTGAATCTCAGTTGGCTTCCTTTTAACTCAAGACCAATAGAGAAGGTGTGAAATAATAGCATTCTAATGCATTACACACTTAGTACACATGCTGTTTAAAGAACATGATTCCTTTCACTCTGGAAACATCTGTGCTTTCTGTTCGAAATATGCCTTAGGTGGTGATGGTGGTGGTGCCATGTACTACTTTTATACACTGCCTGGCCAAAAAAAGCTGTGCACTATAATATTTTGTTGGATTGCCTTTAGCCTTGATTACAGCATGCAATTGCCATGGCTCAGGAACATTAAGTGTCCATACAATAAAGTGAGCTGACAACCTGTATGTACTGAATGAGCAGGTTATCACATCAATGGACTTTTTCCTTCCCTGATGGCACGGATAAAACATTGGGGCTGAAACAGTGAAAGAGTGGTTCGGGGAGCATGAGGAATCATTTTCACATATGTATTGGCACCACAGAGTCCTGACCTTAACCCTAATGAAAGTCTTTGGGATGTGCTGGAGAAGACTTTATGGAGTGGTTCAATTTTCCCATCATCATGGTGTCAGTGAAAAATTAACCCAACTCTGGATGGAAGTAAATGTTGTGGTGTTGCTTAAACTTGTCGAAGCAATGCAATGCCATTCTTTAACTCCACTTAAGGACATTTGTACACAGGAAGCCAAATGAACATATTATAATGCACTTCTTCCTGGTACAGTTGGATACAAAAACCACATTTTTGTAAAAAAATCAAGATAACTGTACACCAAAATGACGCTTAATGCACCCAAAGTTATTTACAAATAGTGAAAACCACTAGAAATAGCTGAGGGAGTTCGGAATGAATTTCTTTAAAAATTTTCTTTAAAAGAATTCACTCACTTATTTAACGAACCATTTAATCCTCGTGGGATCATGGGGAGGCTATAATGAAGGTGCGGTACACCCTGTACAGCTCACCAGTCCAACGTAGGGCACCACACTCTCAACCATTCACACTCACATCCACATCGTTTTTTCGCAATTTGAAACATCCAAGTAGCCTGATGTGCATGTCTCTGGACTGTGGGAGGAAACCAGAGTACCCTGAGGAAACCAACACAAGAACAGCAAACTTCACTCAGAAACACCCAGGTCCTTCTTGCTGTGTGGCAGATGTGCTAACCAATACGCAACCGTGCCACCTAAACTAAAGGACTGATGGAACAAACAAGAAATTTGCTAAAAATTTGAAACCCTGAAACCTTATTCAGCTGGAGTCCACCATTAAACCCTAAAGGAGGGGTTTTCCTGCTCTATCTTCACATAAATGTAGCTAATGGGACAAAGACCTCATTGAAATGGATAACAAAAGAAGAGCATATTCAATATAATTAATATTCTGTTAATAAATCCTTAAAAACATGACATGGTCATGTGGGCTTGAACACCGAATACAGCCAGTGGTACAGATCTTTTGCTCTGAAATCTGACTGATTGCTGATTCTGTTGGCATCTGCAACAACTGGGAGGAAACAGATAAGTCAGTTACCAAGGAGGATGTTAAAAAGCAATGAAGATGAATCACTGAAAAAGGGTATGAGATGGCACCACATACTTAGTATTCCCAGGTTGGCAGCAGAAGGGACCAAAATGACATCTGGCGTGTGGCAGTACATTTCCACTGATGGATAGACGGAGCAACAGGCAGAGCAACAGATGGACTCAAGTCAGTACTTTGTTTATGTACAAAATGACCTTTGTGGAAGGTTTCACTAGTTAAATGGACAATCAGTGGCAATGTGTTCAACTTCCTGTCCATGCAGGTCTGCAGAAGTGCTGCAGATGAACCATGCAGGTGGGGACGATGTGCTTTGTTCATTCAGTGGATGCTGTATTGAGGCAAAAATTAAAATAGTGTGCCTTCACCTTGACGCCACACACACACACACACACACACACACACACAGTGAGAGAGAGAAAGGGAGCTATATCCTGTATGCATGTGCACAACAAGCCTAATCTATTATAAGCTGCAGCACAGACGGAGTGATGTCACCAAGACCACTGCAGTGACTCAGTCTGGACCCGCCAGTCAAAAATAGAAACACAACATTGCATTGACCTCTAAATGATTCCACAATAGCTCACGGCGCAGGCGCTGTGACAACACTCACACAAACATCACAGTGACGTAAATTTACTCGTCACGGACCCACAGCAGCCTACAGATGTGTAACAACCAACACAAAGTATCAGACTAAATTTATAGCCACAGTGACCACGTTGCAGACAAGATTCCCATACTCACACAAGTCAAATAATTACCACAGAGCCTTGAGAGGGATGACAACATTTCATAGGAAGCCCTCATCCTGCCAGGAATCCTGTTCACTGCAATATTTCTAAAGACTTCTTATCTCAGTGCTAGGATGCTAATTCACAGGCGGTCTTCTTGTAGTTAACTAAAAGCTTCCAGAATGTGTAAGTAAAATAATCAGTGAATCAAAGTTAAATAATATAAAGGACAGTGATAATGCTGACTTTTAGTTCATACAGTCCAAGCTCTCCTTCATTAAATATTCAGGGAACATACTTTAAATTATTAAAATGTTTGTCTGACACAAAACATGAATGCTGCTATCCACATGTACAAAAAGGTTGCATATTCCCATTCATCAGTCATTTTTTCAGAACCGATTAATACTATGAGGGTCGCAGGGAGGCTGGAGCCTGTCTCAGCCAACACTGGAAGAAGGTCACCCTGAACAGCTCATCAGACCATCGCAGGGCAACACACACAAAACGTTTCACAGTCACACTCACACCTAGGGGCAATTTGGAACAGCAAATTAACCTACCGTGCATATCTTTGGACTGTGGGAGGAAACCGGAGTACCTGGAAGAAACCCATGCATGTACAGGGAGAACATGCAAACTCCACACAGAATTGCCCAAGGCCGGGAATCAAAACCAGGACTCTATTGCTGTCAGGCGGATATGCTAACCACTATGGCACCTTGCCACCAGGTGATATATCCTAAATAATAAAAAAAGCACGATGCGGAAAAAATAAAATAAAATAATAATAATTATATTGTGATCTTTTATTTAGCTGGCCAATGTACAAATCAATAATTTTCAATATTTGAGTACCCAACTTAATTGTACTTTGTACACATAAAGAAAGTTATAATTTGATGGCTGCAACACACTCAAACAAAGACAAAACAAAACAAAGCTGGACAGTGCTAAAGTAAGATAATAATAAATAATAATATAAAGATTTCGGTACTGCCTAAAAGAGGAGCTCCGAAAAAAATCACCTTCTCCTGATACAAGGTTTCAATGGGAATTTGTTTTAATGATGCCATCAATGACGTAATGTCATGTAACCATCAAGTTATGTCCGCCCCCTCCCCAAAGTTTTAATACTGTCTGAAAGTGTTACTGGTACTGAGATAAGATTTCTTTAATGGAAACCCAATATCACGAGATGCCATTCCGCTGAATAGGTTTACTTCCATAAACACATGACACACGCCAGAAACGTCATGCGCAGTAGTAATACTTTATTTTTCCAGCTAAAATACGAAGATACCTCCTGCATATGGCACATGTAATTCTGTTTATGTTGTTAAAAAGTGTAACAGTTTGGAGGGAAAGATAGAGTAGCAGTTATACTCACTCAGACATTAATTTCCATTTTGATGGTTATATACTGACATGCAAAAAATCATCACAGGGTTCCTAAGTGTACATGCATGTATGGACGGACACAATGTTCACAACCAAAAAAATCAGATTGATGCTACACCAATTTCTCTTAAGAATGGAGCTCTGCTATAAAATAGGATTCAAACTTTAAAGAATATTCAACTAGCAGGCTTAAAATAATTGAGAGTAGGTGAGGTATCATGATTGGGTATAAAAGTAGCATCCATCAAAGCCTCAGTCCTTGCAAACAAGGATGGATTGTGACTTTTAGAGAAAATATTTAATCAGTTTTAATGGAACATTTCTCAGTAGCAGCCTGAGAATGAAGGACTGGACACATCTCTGTGCTTAAAGAGCAGGGTCTGCTGGATGTGTATGACCTTCGAGCCCTCAGCACTTACTGAAAAACCATCATTCTACTGCGTCAAGTATATCCACATGGGCTTAGGGGTACTTCCACTGCTGCCTTTAAAATGCAACCTGAAACTGTATTACACAAAAGGGAAGTCATACACCAATTCTATGAAGAAACACTACCAAGTTATCTAAGCCCGAGCGTATCTCAAGCGGACTGAAAGACTCTGATGAGTCCAGAGTTCAGCTTGTTTTCAGGAGCAGATCATGAGTTCTCTGTGCTAAAGATGAAAATAAACATACAGATTATTATCATATGTTGCTATTGTTGCTATTAAGGTAACATCTCTTCCTAGGAAGTCCATGCTTATTTCAGCAGGACAATACCAGGCCTCATTTTACATTTGCTACAACTGTGTGTCCTTGTAGACAGATTGGATGTGCTTGACTGGCAAGCTGCCCGTCCAGATTAGTCTCCTGTTGGAAATGTATTGCATATCATGAAGTAGCTATAAGTCTTGTCTCAAGCAAAAAGGAACAAAAATTCCAACTGCAATACTGAAACTATTAGAATTCCCTAATTATTAGAAAGTGATGTAACACAATGGTAAACATGCATCCTCAACGTTTGTTGAGTGTATCACAGGCATCAAATTCTAACTTCTAACAATTAAGTTATGTAGTAAAAATATTTAAAAATTTTTATTTGTAATTTTTTCAGTTAAATATTATAATATAAAAAATTAACGTTTACATGAAATACCAACCCAAATATTTTTTTTTTATTGCATTTTGAAAAATATCCCAAATTTTTTGAAAATTGGGTTAATATGCACTGCCTTGTCAAGAAATAAGTCAGATACTCTACTATTTTCTTAGAGAGCCTTTAGCCTTGATCTCAGCACATAATCTCCATTGCACTGTTTCAAAAATCTTCCTCTCTGTCTGCCCATTGGTCTGAGGATGGTAACCAGATTTCAGGCTGACAGTCACACCCAGGAGTTTCAAAAATGCCCTTCAGAACCGAGAGATGAACTGTGGGCCCCTGTCTGAGACAACATCCTCCAGCAAACCAAAATTGCAGAAGACGTGCTCGAACAGGGGTTGTGTGGCTTCTGATGCTGTGGGAAGGAACTGGAGGGGAATTAATTTGCATGCTTTGGAGAAACGATCCACTACATCAAGGATGTATGTGTTACATTGAGAAGGGGTGAGATCCATCATGAAGTCAACTCCCAGGTGTGACCATGGTTGACAAGGGACGGGTAGAGGAAGGAGCTTCCCTGCCGGGAGGTGCCAAGATGTTTTTGGCCATGGTACACGTTATACACCCGGCCACAAACCTTCTGGCCATGGTGGACATTCCAGGCCACCAGTACCGCTCCCGGAGGAGTGAAAGGGTTGCAGTGGTCCCTGGATGACCTGTGCTGGGAGTGGGGTGCACCACCTCCAGCAGGGGAAGTTGGAGGTCCCGGGGTATATACTGATGACCAGGCGGCGTGTCAGGCGGAACAGGATCCGAAGGGGGTCGGGCAGCGGTGTAAGGGGAGCCGGAGCCATCTGCACAGGTTCCCGGAGAGGAAACTGCCCGCTGAGCCGGAATCGCGGCGAGCCGTGACTGTGACAGAACAGGATGGTGGTGAGGGACACCGGAGTGGATAGTGGTCGCGAATTTCTGATATCTGTAATGAGTTGACTCACTGGCAGACATGGAGGGTGACTGGGTCAGGCAGCGATACCGTGTCCAGGCTGACCACAGCACACACAAAGAACCCTCCATTCTCCGACGATGCCTTTGGCCAGGGTGAGTCAGACAGCATCCACTTGAATGGGCTCTGGGGTGACTTGCAAAGGTGTGGAGGTCGTTGCAGCTCAACTACGCATCCCTTCCACCCTTCATGTGCAACGCAGATGGCCAGCTAAATGAATTTCTCGAGCCCCATGGAATCGTTGTAGGGGGAGAGCTGTAGCCGGAGCAATGGCTCCAAGCCTTGATGGAAAGGGGTGAGCAAGGCTGCTTCATTCCACCCACTGAGCCCAAAGAGTGTGTGGAACTCCAGGGTGTAGTCCCTTATGTCCAGCCCATAGCTTTTCCCTGTTAGTGGAATGCCATCCGGGCGACTGAACACCTCCCGGAAATGAGTGGTGAAGTTAGCGTAGGTAGAGGCCACGGGCCCAATCTGCCTCTACAACCCTTCTGCCCACTGCAGTGCCCTCCTGGACAGCAAGGATATGATATATGCAATCTTGGCACGGTAGGTGGGAAAACACGTTGGGTGCATTTCAATGGCAAGAGAGCACTGTAATCGGGATCGGCGCACTTCCTCCACGATGGCTTGGAATACATCCGGCAGGAGAGGAGGCCAACCTTCTGTTATGTCAAACTCCCGAAGACAAGGGTTTCAAAAGGGATAACATAAATATTATAACTAAACACAAACGGGCTTCGTGAGCCACGGAGAACACAACAAACAAAATAGAAAAAATAAACTAGCCACAAGGTGCTAACGAAAATCAAAACAGAGGAGATACTCAGACCCCAGGAAGCGGGGAAAACTTCGAGAGAAGTTTCCAACAGAGGACGAAGGTGGAAGATGAGAAGACGGGATGGCTGCAGACTGGAGAGGGAATCTGACAGGTGCAGTTTCGACGGGTAAGTAATACTGAGTCCAAGATGGTAGAAGGAGTAACAGGAAATAACGTGCAGCTCCAACCAGGCTAGACGTGGAGTGAAGTCTGGCGGGAGGTTATATAGGGTACCTAATCAGTGCAGGGAAACAAGGTGCAGGTGATAATCATTAAAACTCTGGAGATTGGGAACGAAGTGTGTGAGAGTCGGGGAGAGAGTTTGGCGTGTACATGTCACTAATGGTGCTGAGCCTCGACCTGACCAAATGGAGCAACCATGCCATGTTGATTAAATGCTGTAATCAAGGCTAAATGCTCTCTATGAAAATATAAGAGTGAACTTTTATTTTGGCTGGGCAGTGTATTTAACATTCAGTATTAATTCAAAGCAAGACTGAAATATACTAACAGTCATTAAACATCGGCAAAATATGCTCATCAGACTGATTTATAAATTGTCACATACGGGTGGCTTCTTGTCTTGACTAGCTAAATGGTGGTGGCCAGAAACAATCATCCACCGCCCCCCTTTTCTTCTGTAGATGCCGTATTTCAGCTGCCTGAATGCAAATAGACCAGAATGTGTGGTTTTAATAGTTCACAAGCTAAGAGCAGTAATATTTCTTGGATAAACATGACCACTTAAAAATGCTTCCCAATAATATCATCATTAGAGAATACATCCATGTCAGCAATAAAACTAATCACTGTTATTAAATGACTAATTATAAAATAAGCTTTTAATCTGAACAAACCTCTCCAAGGTTAATCAATTTAATAAGTTTTATCATTTCTATCAATATGTCAACAGCATCTGTGTTACATGATCCAGTGAACATATCTGTCTGTAACAACTTGTATTTGTATTATGAATGATGATATGATAGGTGTCACAGGACAGCTGAGTGAAACATGACTCACATGATATGGCTTTGTAATACCAGATAAGACTAAAATTATTTGAACACACACACACTCACACACACATAGACAAAGGAGTAGGCACATTAATTGCTCATAAGCACTACAATATAAAGAAACTTGCGTCAGCAGTCTTAAAGCTTTTGTCTGAGCATTTACACAATAGTACTCTGATTATTTTTCCTGGATACACCAGTATTTTGTATTTACTGTGTTGCAGTAACCACCTGACTCAAATTACTGAATGTTAGGTGTAAGATTACTTCTTCACATTTTGACTGGTACTAAAAGACTACAAGACTACTGTTGCTAACATATAAGTGCAAACCATAGACAGTTTTTCAGCATCTCAAACAGACTGGTTTATGAGGTTTCTGACACTTGTTGTATGTCATCTGTTAAAAAAACATAAAAAAGATGTCTAAAAACAGTATTAGTAGGAAAATGCCCCTAAACTACTGAAGTCAAAGAAATAATTTTTCAAGGAGCAGAAAAATGAACTGATTTCCTCATAGAGGTTATGTGTAATAGGTTACTTCACACATTCTGTTTTGTTAATGTGTCTTTCAGTACATTTTCTAGATTCTATTTTACTTTAACTCAATCAGGTGCCAAACCAGCTGCTACCGGATAAACGAAGAAACATGAAGTCCTGAAGCAGCTGCCGTATTAAATGAAGGTTAATTCCACAAAACTGATGGAAACTATAAACTGTAATTAAGTGAAGACAAAGATGTGTCATAATTAAGAAATGACTCTCTGTTAGTGGAAAGGATTCAGTGCTGACCGGGGGTCACATTTTCAGAGCATGCATAAAACAAGTACTAAATAAGTGTGTGAGAGCCACTCATACACACAAGAAAATTGTTTTTTATCACACATGCCTACTCACAGCTGTATTTGTACATGGACAAAGTCATTTGCATTAAAAAATGCCCTCAATCACCATACAGGGGAAAAAACCTCTGTCTAAAAAGCACAGTAATCTCCTCAGAGTGCTGATTGGTTCATACAGCGGATACTCAATGAAGCTAAACTTGAGATTAACACTGAAGGAAAGTTTCATCAAGTAGAGAAAATTAAAAATGGTTTATTTAGTACTTTCACAAGTAGTAATGTGTAATAAACAAACATTTGTATGAGTATGTTCAAATATCAGCTGGAGTTTAATTGTCATTCTTTTTCCCCAAACACATTTAGAAACTCTGCCAATTAGCTCTCATGGGCTCCCAGCCACAGACACATCTGTGCATCACCCGGAGCACGCACTCAGGAAGTCTTGGATGAATGTGGCACACTTTTCCGTGGTGTCACTCGGAAACCCATCCAATTCTTTTCTAAAGTTGCTTTGGCTAGAAGTATCAAACAGTAAACAGAGAAAGTACAACCCCAATTCTGAAATGACAAAAAGTTCCATGGCTGTTTTTCATGCAGTGCTGCCCGAGGGCCCGAACAACACTGGCATCCAATATTGACTTTCGTCCTTGTCCCTTGTGTACAGAGATTTCTCCAGATTCTCAGAATCTTTTGATGATATTGCGCACTGTAGATGATAAGCTATTCAAAGTCTTTCCCAGGGAAAATACTCAAAATTCTTAATCATGTTACATTTACGGCACTTGTAAACACCCTTATCCACAGCAATATTTTAGCTCATTTATGCAACTGAGCACTTGTGGGTTAATGACCTTGCTCAAGTGCCCAACAGAGGCAGTTTGGCAGTACTGGAGCTTGAAGCCAAAACCTTCTGATCAGTAACCCAGAGCCTTAACCACTGAGCCACCACTGCCTAGTTAACCATGGTGGATTCAAAATGTTCCTCCAGCTGTTTTTTTAAGTACCACTTACTTTTTCAGCCTTTTGTTGCCCCAGTCCCAACATTTTTGAAATGTGTTGCTGTCAGCAAATTCAAAATGAGCTAATGATTCTCATGAAACTGTAAGATGTTGATATTTTATTTGTTCTATTGTAAATAAAATAATTGATTTTAAAGAAAGAAATTGATTAGGATGTAAAAATCACTTGAAATCATTTAAGATTTGAAAATCAGTACATTCCTTTTTACTTAGATTTTACACAATGTTTTGTACTTGTAAAACAATCACCACTGACTGTAGTATTATATTTTTGAATTAAAAAAGGGGATAGAATTCAGTCCTCACTGAAAACAGAACACACACACACACATACATACATATATATATAGATATATATATATATATATATATATATATATACACACACACACACACACACACACACACACACACACACACACACACA
>JAQMYF010000005.1:21516024-21527024 GCA_030014195.1 Neosilurus mollespiculum | reverse complement strand
TATGTAGTAGTGTAGTATGTAGCTACACTACTACATACACTACTACTTAAGTCTGCTAGGGAACCACTTCTATAGTGACAAAGTGTCTTTGGAATGCAGTCGAAAAAGGGTGTTTTCTAAGAATTAGTGCCTGACGCAAATCAAGGGAGGGGCCAGCCCACAGCTTCAGGTCACTTCCATTCCACCATTACAAACAGGGTGTATATGTACACTTTGTTAATTAGCATAGTGACGTGATTATACACACAGAACAACCCCATATTACATATTAATATTACATTATTTCCGACTCTGAACTGGATTAGCTCAGTTATAAGGAATGTGGACCAGCACTAGTAGTCCTCCAACATTCTCCCAGGATTCCTCATCTCCACTGTATAAAGAAAGACAATGGTAGTGGTTTTAATGCTACTAATAGCAACCAAACAATAAACCATAACCCTTCAATTGAGTCAGCTCCTGAACTGTTGGTGGCTTATCAGGTTCTCCACCCTTATAAAGTTTACTTGAGGCTTGTGTTGTTAACATTGCTGTGGAAAGGTTAATAATATCTGAATTCCTAGCTATCTAGGAATGCATTATCTCCATGCTCCCTGTCACCTGTACATGCACTGCATCCTAGAATGTGTTCTAATGGCACACTTGCTAACAACGTATTAATTACCAAAATATTCAAGCTTAGGATTCCCTTCTACTCTTTTTGGACTTCAAAATGACAAATCACTTGTCTATGCTGTACATAAAAACAATATTTGCAGAAATATGGAGCTGTGTTGACTATAAACTACACTGTATATGAAGAAGTACTGACTATAAAATAAATTGAAAATTATAAAGTAAACATGGTCTTCTTTCAGTGTGGTAGATACCATGCGATTGTGTTTAAACACAGGTTTTAGCTTTTCCTGCTCAACTGTTGGAGTTTTAGTCTAGGAGAATGTGTATCATTGTCTGATCCATTAACCTGGCTTTGCACTTGGGCCACAATGGCGAAAGAGGGTGTTTTCTAAGAATTAGGATTTGACGCAAATCAAGGAAGGGGCCATCCCACAGCTTCCGCTTTTGGACTGTCAGAAATATTGTCACAATTATTTGAATTTATTACAATTTGATGCCAATTGTGATAGAATGTTGGAATCGTAGTGGAGTGTTGTAGAGCTTAACAAAGTGTAACAGACCTTGATGCACCATCATAGGGGATCTTGATGCACCTGGGAACACGATTCTTTCAAGTTTCATCCCTTGGATGCACCCTGCCTTTTTTTTATATCCCAATCGTGCTCCAAGCATGCTCATAAATCGTGGAGCTCCATGCTTTTTTGAATCATGGAGATCGTGGACATCGTAGCCCCAGTGTAAACCCAGGGGTTTTCTGTTTTCTCCAGAACAGAATTCTGGATTTTTTCCACCTTTTACCTATTACCTCTGCCAAGGAGGTTATGTTTTCATCACCGTGCATTTGTTTGTTTGTTTGTCAGACTGTTACCAACTTCCTTTCCACAGTTTTTGACACATCAATATGAAATTTGTATGACATATAGGTGATCATTATATGTTGTAAGAATCCACATGCTGATGACATGACAAAAAAATGATAAAAATTGAAATGAGTGAGTGAGTGATATCACAATTAAAACACATGCAATTTAAATGAAATTTGCTATGAATATTCAAGACTAGAAACTAGAAATGTTAGACAAAGGTTCCTCTGGATCCGCTCCAGATTGTGCATTTCGGGGCAATGAAAATTTAACATGGGAATTGTTTTGGCAGGCAGGCAGGCAGGCAGGGGGTGCTGTGTACTTCATTTTTATGTTTTTGTGGAGGTATGCACTCTTCAAGTGCTCTTGTTAATACATTAAATGATCCTTACTATATGAGTGCTAGCATGGCAGACAACTACAGACCCCTTAATTAAGACTTACAGTATAATTAAGCAAGTTCAAATAAAAACTTGACTGAAAAGTTGATTTAAAACTGAAACATACAACAAAATACCAATCTAGCACAGATCAACACCTAGCATATATCAAAATGTCTATATTTTATAAAAATGAGGATTATTCATTCATTCATTTCCTAAGCCACTAAATCCTAATTAGGGTCGCAGGGTGGCTGGCGCCCATCTCAGTCAACTCTAGGTGAGGGCGAAGTACACCCTGGACAGCTCACCGGGCCATCGCAGGGCCAACACTAACACAACTATTTACACTCACACTCACACCTAGGGGTGATTTGGAACAGCAAATTAGGCTACTGTGCATGTTTTTGGACTGTGGGAGGAAACCGGAGTACCCGGAGGAAACCCACACAAGCACGGGGAGAACATGCAAACTCCACACAACACTCCAAAACGCCTGAGCTGGGATTCGAACCCCGGCCTTCTTGCTGTGAGGTGGACGTGCTAACCAATGCCGCCTATAAAATCAGGGTTAGTGTTTTTTAAAACGATTGTTATACAGACAGTTATACAGACAGTTTAATGACTAGGATTAGTCTTATGTAAACCATTCATTCAAAAATAGCTTTTCACATAGTCCCCAGACCTTTTTCAGTCATAGTTCCTCATAGTCCCTCAGTCACAATGAGTGGCAAGACAACAATGAGCAAGGAAACAAACAGAACACATGCAACACCCATACACACCAGTAAATTATATTACTTATACACAAAAGGTCCTTAAACTACATAAGGAAAGCAAGAATAATAACAATAACAATAATAACAATAATAACAAGAGTGCACAATGTCTCTGTATGTCATACATCAGGAGTGGCCAAAACTTATTCACAAAGGGCCGGTGTGTGCATGTTCTCAGTCCAACCTCACACAAACCACACCTTCCGGCACGTGGCATAGTGGTTATCACGTCTACCTCACAGCAAGAAGGTCCTGCGTCTAAGTCCCAAAATTGGACGTTTCTGTGTGCATGTTCTTCCTGTGCTTGTGTGGGCTTCCTCTAGGTTCTCTGGTTTCCTCCGACAGTCCAAAGACATGCACGTTAGGCTAACTGGCTGTTCCAAATTGCCCCTAGGTGTGAATGAGAGTGTGGATAGTTGTATGTGTGTGTTGACCCTGTGATGGACTGGTGAGCTGGTCAGAGTGTATCAAGCCTTCCCCCAGTGTCATCTGAGATTGGCTCTAGCCTCCCTGTGACCCTAATAGGATTAAGCAGTTCTGCAAATTGAGTGAATGAGTGAGTGAGAGAGTGAGTGGGTGAAAAGCCCACTGATGATAATCATTAGTGATTGAGGCTACAAGCAATTTCTAAATGTCTTGACATTATGTGCTGCTGTAATAATTAATCTACAATGGTTTAAAGTGCAGGCTGCAAATAATAAAATGTGATGTAACCCACTGAGCTGATTAGTCAATACAAAAAGTTCAACAGATTAGAAATTCCTCAGAATGGAAGTATCAGCAAAAGAAAAGAGCTGAAAAGATTATAGTTACATAAAAGATATTTTGGATATGTTTACATAAACCAAAAGAATCAATCTTTTTCTTGTTTGTCTTGTTTCACTCTGGAGTCCATGAAGACATAATATCTCTATGTATGTAATGTATCTATATATGACTTGAATCAGTATTTCTACATTGGATTTTTCTTAACCATCACAATAAATGTCACTTAAAATGGCAATCGAGTCAGAAAGCTCTCTTGCTCTTTTTTAGAGGCTAACAAGGAAATCTGAGGGTTACCACTCATTCCTGAGTTCATTTTTGTTCTTAATTAAATGCCACTGTTACTGTGTGAGCAGTGTCCTGTGACACCATCATGGCTCACAATCTCTAACCTCTCTCAAGAATAATGAAAATACAGCACTAACCTTCGCATTAGCACAACAATCTAAAATATTTCTAAATAAACAAATTTAAGTACTTTTCCAAGCATGTGAAGGTTTCAGAACACCACCCCTCTACACGCTGACTCTAAAGTTGGTCTATACACAACATCTCACATAATACATGGGTATGTTTTAGACCCTGTTGCTTGATCACTGGCCAGAATAAACACCCAGGTCAGACCAGTGGCTTGATTCCAGGTCCACATGACTGCAGAACACATAATCTGTGCAATCTGTGATTCTGGGAAAAGCCACTTTTACTACAGCCCAAATCCATGGTGGTATTTATAAGTTATAAGAGAACAATTCAAAGCCATACTCAGCTTAAGGAGAGGTAGAATGTTGTACCAATGTCATTATGCATGAATTTATAATATAGCAAACTATATAACTTAAAATATATTATATTACTTATAACTATACTTCTTTTGACAAGCCACATCGAGGCACAGTGTTAAAGGTCCTAATACCTTGAGAGAGTGGTGAAAGATATCTTAAGTCTTTCTCAACATTGTCATTAAGCATTTTAAATGCAGTAGGTTGGGATAACTTGGTTTAAATTTGAAATCTAGGGTCTTGGGATCTTCAGTCAGAACCTGTGCCACTGACATTGACTCAGCTTGACACTCAACTCCTGGCCCTAACCGATGCTAAATCCGGCCGCGACCGTTCCTGTACAATTATTTCTTTAAACGTCTGTAAAAATACCTTTGCATACCCAACTCAAGCAATGGCCATGAGACCAAATCACATTTGATTAATTCTGTTAATTAAATTAATAATTGTTTTGTAATACGACCTGTATCAAACATGCAGTACTGGGCAAAAGTCTTGAGTAAGGTTTTTTTTTTTTTTTTTTTTTGCAGATTGATGACTTCTACATTATCAAGTAGTAATTTTTTAAATATGTTTATTTCTAAATATTAGTTTTGCAACAAAAAGACCTCTCTTTTAAAAAGGATCTAGTTAAAGGATCAACCCCTCCTTAAAAAGATGATTAAAGGATCACTACTCCTTAAAAAGATGGTTAAAGGATCACGCCCTCCCTTAAAAATATGGTTAAAGGGTCACCCCTCCTTAAAAATATGGTTAAAGGATCACGCCCTCCCTTAAAAATATGGTTAAAGGGTCACCCCTCCTTAATAATATGGTTAAAAGATCACCCCTCCTTACAAAGACAGTTAAAGGATCACCCTGTTTACAAAGATGGTTAAAGGATCACCCCCTCCTTAATAAGATGGTTAAAGAATCACAAATAAAAAGCTGCACAAAATCTTAGCTGTCAAGTGCCATCACAATAAATATTGACGTTGTTTCATTCATGACTGGTTAATACTTTTTATAAATGTTTAAATGTTTAATTTCATTTTTTAAAGTGGTTCAAAACTTTTTTACGTGCATAAAAGCTCTGTATACATGCATTATATAAATGTACAGATACACTATCCTCTATTTTCCTCTTGTCTGTTTAGGTATAATTATTAATGTCAAACAGCTGTGTGTCTCCCATCACAGGTTTTCCATCTGGTGGGAGCATCAGTAAATATACACTGCCCTCTTGTGAAGAATTTGATCATATCAGCTAAGTCACATGCATTCAAGTGCTCAGTGGAGTTCAAGTTTATGAAAGTGTGATTTCTTCTAATGTTCTTTCCAGAACAATCTATACAGGAACAGTACTAAACATTAGTGAGGCTTGGCACTGGGGGGAAAAACAGTTCTGCCAAGTTCTGCTGACTGGAGCATGAGAGTCACTGCTTTGGATCTGATTAAGAGATTTTATCCATTTAGAAACACTGCTGCACAAATTTCTGAATGAAAAGAACAGAGTGGTAATAAAACCACACATTACACATACAGCCTCTGTCCAAAATGTACTATTGCACATAACCCTCAGATCTTAATTACTACATAAAAGTCCCATTGCACATGTAACACTATGCATCTATTCATTTATTCATGATCCTGGACAGGTTCATGGCACATATGAAGCCTATTCCATGAGCACTAAGTTTAACCTGAGTTTAGGATTAAGGTGGCAGTGCTATCCAGTACATCACAGTACCATCCATCATGTGTTACAAACACAAACATGATAGTTCAGCAAAAATATCCTTAAAGAAGTCCAAACCTACACTCACCTTCCCCTTTAATAGGAACACCTGTACATCTGATCAGTTACCCAAGCATCCAATCATATGGCAGCAGAACAAGACTGCAAAAGAATGATCTCTTTTCCCGTTTCTGTTAGTGCCATATTCTCAGATGCTTTTCTTCTCATCACATTTGTAAAAAGTGCCTATGTAAATTGCAAAAGACTTCAACGCAAAGTAAACACTAGAGACTATTGGGTATGAAAATCCCAGAATATCAGCAGTGTCTGAAATACTCAAACCAGCCTAAGTGAGACCAACAACAGTAAACCATGGTCAAATGAAAGATGCAGACCTCTCTTTTCTTGGTTCACATTAGAAGATTCTTGTGAATGTCTGACTCAAAATGTTAAAGTTCATTTAATCATTTTCAGAACCACTCAACCACTAGGGTCACGGGGAGGCTGGAGAATATCTCAGCTGACCCCAAGCAAAGGTGAGGTACACACTGAACAACTCACCATTCCATCGCAGGGCCAAAACGCACAACCTAGAGGCAATTTGGAACAGCCAGCTAGCCTAATGTGCATGTCTTTGGACTGTGGGAGGAAACCCGCAAGAAAACCATGCAAGTACCTTTTTGCTTATACTGGACCTTCTTGCTGTGAGGCAGACATGCTAACCACTACGCTACTGTTTAGCCCTATTTTATTTATTTATTTTGTAAATTGCACTCCAGGATTATTAACTGGCCACTGTATACCACTGGCCTGTGGGTTTACATTCATTCATCCATTCATTTTCTGAACCGCTTAATTGCCCATCTCAGCCGGCACCCATCTCAGCCAACTCTGGGCGAGAGCAGAGAACACCCTGGACAGCTCGAAAGGCCACTGCATGGCAGAAACACGCTGACGGCAACTCAACGGCCTACTCTTGACGAAAATCAGCAAAGGTTCTTTTACATGCCTCTCACCATAAACAGTGAGAGACATGGCCGGGCTTTGATAAACCAGTGCAGCTAACTGGGTTATGTTAATGACTTAACCATCAAAAGGTTGTCACTGCTGTCCCCCCAGTTAGCTGCATTATGTTTGAACCCCCGACCTTGGGATTAGTAACCCCAGCACCTTACCACCGGGCCACCACTGCCCCTGGCGGTTTACATATTTTTTTCTAATACACACTGTGTGAGTCAACAATGTATTCAATACGTATATAATCAAACTGATAATTTGTGTCATTAGATAATATAAAGATTTTGGCACTGCCTAAAAGCGAAGCTCCAGATAGATGTTTCTGTTGATATGTGATTTCTGACTACTGCCTTTGTATCACCTGTTTTGTTAGTTAACAAATTTATGTTCTGTTAAGCTTCTGATTTCAGCATTTTCTCCATGAACATTTATTTACCTGCAGGTCTGTCTACTTTTGTGTGTTTTTTATTCTGTGCGACTCTAAGTGGTGGTGTATGAGCCTCTGTTTGAGTTTCAGTTTCTTTATTAAAAATAATTCCTTTTTTTTTTCTATTCATGCAAGTAAAAGATACATAACAGCCAATGAGCATCAACTTAGAGATGAGACTGCAGCCACCAGACTAAATAGGACACAGGACAACCATCCAAGTCAAATTCCATGAATGTGGATGATAAAACAAACTGTGTTTTTCATTATTGTTATTCAGAGGAACACATTTTAGAATAAATTTAGATATAAAATCAGGTAACTCAAATAGGGACTGAGGGTTCACTTACTTATCTTGCCATTGTAATTTCATGCCATGTATAATGAGATTAATTGTTCATAACCAAACTTTTTTTTAAAGAGATCCTTTTAAAATAATACATTGTTTGTTCAGTCTGTGGACATAAAGGTATCATATGGCTCAGAAACTGCTTTATTATGCTATGTAGAGACTGGTTTTGACACCATTGTCACACAGTTCGGCGATGCATAACAGCCAATCAGCATCATATTGCATAACATCCAGTTAGCATTGTGATGCATATGGACACTGGTGATGGTTTCTAAAGTATGGTGCGCTGCAGTGGGCCTTAACACATGGGAACCCCCCGTGAGAAACAATTTATTGTGCATGACATTTAATGTGTATATGTCTCCAAAGTGTAAAAGGGGTCCAAAAGTTAGAAAACATGCAAAAACTAAAAATTACAAGAATTATCTTTGCCACTATCTTCATTTCATACAGTAGGAGTTCATAGGATTCACAGTTCATAAAAGTGAGCATCCTCTAGTGATCAGATTGTATCATTACAAGCCTTTCTGACAGAAGCAAAATCAGGTTTGTACACAAAATGTCCTCAGCACAAAATGTGGCTATCAGCTGATTAAAACGTACCAGCATGACATCAACTAGCACTAGTTTTGATGCCTGGGTTTGCATATGCGTGTCTGTGCATGCATGTACAGTATGAGCATAAGACTTATTATTAAAGCTAGGAGCAAAGGCACTGGGTGTTGATTAGGATTTAACCCCAAGTGTGCATGCGTGAAAGTGTGACTTGCGAGTGTGAAACTTCAAGTCGCAAGTCCTAACTTGCTTGTAATTACTTTCAGCTGTCTGAAGCCAAATTATATTAAAACATTGAGGTTCTGAGATAAAGAGGAAAAAGACCACATGCATAAACTGGATCTGAAGTGACATGTAACGAAATGTAACAGTAAGCTGTATAATATAAGTAAAGTAAATAATGTAAAAAGAAATTGGTTTGTGCGACTGAGACTATAAAGTATGTAAGCGCTTTCTTTGACCCAGAGGGCTACTTTCTTTTAACATCATTACAGAACAGTACACTTTATGGGTCATAGTGATATGCAGGGACTTCAGATAATTTAGAAAAGTATACAGGGAAAATGCTCTGGAAATATGGTGGTGGGACCACAATGTTGTGGGGATGTTGTGGGGTTTTCTGTGAAGATGGTAAGCATTGAGATTGGGATTTCTAATACTAGGATATTTTACCCCAACTGCCTCTGCAAGGAAGTGTCCCTTTAAACCTTAAACCACAGGCATCAAACTCAAGGCCCGCGGGTCAAATCTGGCCCACCTATCTTTTTTTTTTTTGGCCCGTAAGAGCTTTCAAAGAATATTATCGTACATTCTTTGCATCAACCATTACCATAAAACATAATTCATCATCCATCCACTAGGGGTGACAACATGTTTCAAGTAAACAGCTAGTCATTCATGACTTAAGAAAGACTAAAAACTAGCTTATTGCTGTTGAGCACTGTCAGGAATGGAATGTGAATAAAGGAAAAATGGACAAATACCTACACTTACCATTTTGCCCTGCAGATTTCATGGATGTACATTTTTAATAGATGTTCACTCATCATGTTCAGCCCAGCCATCAATTACCTAGAAATTGAGTGATGTGGCCCTCAGTGAAGATGAGTTTGACACCCCTGCCATAGATTACTCTTTTAACAAAATAATGAATCCAAATCATAGAAATTCTTGCTGAAACAAATTCAGAGTTTTGCACTGGCTCTCTAATTTAAACAGAAAATATTCTTCAGTCTGCCTCACAACCTACACAAGTGGCTACAACCTACACAAGTGGCTACCATGGTCTACAACACCCAACACACACGCACTCAATAACCCTCTTACAGATGACATATCATCTGACCTTTGCATGTTTTGTGAATATGATATTGCATAATGTTTAGAATTTCTTTTTTAAAAAAATCTAATCTGAACCATCTCTGCTGCCTGCCAACACAAAATATTTAAAAAGTTTTGCATGGGGCAGAGGGTTGAAAATCAATCTACCACTACTTTCACAGCTGAAGTGCCCTTGAGCAAGGTACCTAACCCCCAACAGCTCCCCAGACACCACAGAGTGGCTGACTTGCCACATCTCTGAGTGTTTGTGCTCACTGCTTATGCGTGCGTGTTCACTTTGGATGTGTTCAATGTATAATTAACACAATAATACAGTATTTTTAAAAAGTGTCTCCAAGAAGAAGCCCAGCAGTAAATATTAATTGTGCATGTGCTGATAATTCCGAAACCTCTTACACAGGAAAAATCGGACTTTTAATCATTCACTCATTCATTTATTTTCTGAAGAGTTTAATCCTAATTAGGGTTGCAGGGAGGCCGGCACCTGTCTCAGCCGACTCTGTGCAAGGGCAGAGTACACCCTGGACAGTTCACCAGGCCATCAGAGGGCAGAAACATACTGATGGCAACCAAGTGGCCTACTCTTTGTGACAGCACTGGTTCTTTTACATGTCTCTCACCACAAACAGTGAGAGACATGGCTGGCCTTTGATAACCCAGTTAGCTGCACTGGGGGACAGCAGTGACAACTTGGTCATAGTGGGGCTTGAATCCCCAACCTTTGGATCAGTAAGCCAGCACCCTACCACCAGGCCACCACTGCCAACACTGGATCACCATAGGACCACCACAGGACTTTCTCTCTTTATAGAAATATTATTTTAACATAAAACGGGATGGCATGGTGGTGTAGTGGTTAGCACATCCGCCTCACAGCAAGAAGGTTTTTCTGTGTGGAGTATGTTCTTCCTGTTCTTGCATGGGTTTCTTCCGGGTACTCTCATTCCCTCCCACAGTGCAAAGACATGCACATTAGGTTAAGTGGCTGTTCCAAATTGCCCCTAGTTGTGGCTGTGATTGAAAGTGTTGTGTGTGCCCTGCGATGATCTAAAGAGCTGCTCAGGGTGTACTCTGCCTTAGCCTTTGCCTAATGTCAGCCGAGATAGAGCTCAGCCTTCCTGTGACCCTAATAGAAGGATTAGGCAGTTCAGCAAATGAGTAAGTGAGTAATCAAAAGAAACGATGACTCAGGAGAATCAGGAGTTTTAGCAGTAATGATGTAGAAAAGTCTTGTGTTTGTATAAATGTATAAAGTTATTATGTTTGGGGTGTGTTTGTTTGGGTTTCTGTTGCTGAGAGAGTATACAGTTTATTTAAAAAGAAAAGTCAGGGTGTGTGCGTGTGTGTGTGTGTGTGTGTGTGTGTGTGTGTGTGTGTGTGTGTGTGTGTGTGTGTGTGTGTGTGTGT
>JAQMYF010000005.1:21500492-21511989 GCA_030014195.1 Neosilurus mollespiculum | reverse complement strand
GTATTTTTGTTTTCTGAAAATGTATATTTGTTTTCGTAAAATGTATTTTTGTTTTCTGAAAATGTATTTTTGTTTTCGTAAAATGTATTTTTGTTTTCGTAAAATGTATTTTTTGTTTTCTGAAAATGTATTTTTGTTTTCTGAAAATGTATTTTTGTTTGCGTAAAATGTATTTTTGTTTTCGTAAAATGTATTTTTATTTTGCACTTCCCGGCCACCATATGAGAGAGAGGGAAACAGAGAGAGAGGGAAACAGAGAGAGTGAGAGATAGATAGAGAGGGAGAGAGAGAAAGAGCATATTAAAACCATTCAGGCTGATTTATGTAATTAATATTTTCTAATTCTCACCTCTGAGCTCCAGTAGAATGTCCCTAAGCAGCTGCCACATGCCCGACTGGTATTTTCCCCAAAAGAACTCGTCATTAATGGTGCTTTCCCACCCTCGCCGTGACCACAAATCTCCACCATAGCCAGTTCCTGTGCCAGATCCAGTTGGTTCATGGAGCGGTGCCACCCCTGTGATGGCGACCGACGACGTACCCCGTTCAACCGGGAGATTTGACCTTTGGCTTGCATTCGGCCTGAGCTCTCACTGCGGAAATTTTCATGGGGGTTGGCACGGGGCACAGCTCTCCCTCGCTCATTAGGCAGGGAGAGAGCTACTTGGACTGGGCATGAGCTGGGGAAAAAGTAGCGTGATGTGGAAGGCGAGTATCTGGAGGGCTGAAGATGACCTTGAGAGATAAAAGTCTGGCTGTGGTCATAGGGGTTAAAGGTACCATAAGGATCATAGGGGTCATATGTGCGGAAAGGGCTGAGTAGAGTGGAGCCAGTCGTGTATTTGGGAGATGAATAAACTGGAGACATGATGAAAAGGTGGGTGGAGGGATTTAGCTTCGCAGCACAGTGATACAGACTGTAAAAATACAGCAGATACAGATAAGTGAATGTATTTATCTCTACAGCTATAACAAAACATATAGACCCTCTATTTTATCCTTCATGAAATATATTCACATTTATCATGAAAAGACCACCAAATTGCTGTTAGTCAGAATTAGCTATTTTATTCATCAGCTAAGAGATAGCACCTCAAATATCCATATTAGTAGCCACTTACTCTTTTATTACATATTCTTTATTTTTGCAGCAGCTAGTAAACCTTTACTCATGATTCATGATTCTACTCTAATATTGTTTAATGTACGTGTTCTCCTGTCAATGTATTAACTGATATTCCTGCCTGCTGTGTTGCTTCAGTGGCACTGAATTATAAGTGAGCAGAATTAATCTGACATAGCTGTTGAAAATTGCCTCGGTGTAATTCTCTGATTATATGTATGAAGCCATCCTACAAACCATGTCTGGTTGACTGGTAAGAAATTTACAGATTATTGTGTTTAGATTCAATCATTTGTACTTTTCGTGTGAACTACGCGGAAGGTACTGTGATGCGCCAATTTCCGTTCTGCAGGAAATTGTGTGTGTGTTTGTCTGTCCGCAGTCCACGAGTGCACGCTCTGTCCTAGTAAGTTATTACCTTTCCTGAGACCTATATTGTTCATGTTAGTATTGGACATTTGAGAGCTTACAGTTAGTTGTATACAGCTGGTGTTACTGCTGCTGCGCCCCCGACATCCTCAGCCGAAGCCATTCATCATTGTGTGTTTCGACCCCTTGCTCGGATGGGGGGTCCACAGTGGTGATCAGTCACTGTGCGTCGTTGGTGGGTCTCCAGCTACATGTGCCACACTTCATCCGTACCCAGCATGATGATTTTTCTGCTGCTTGGGCCATCCTCTGTATTGTTGTTTGTCTGTTTCTCCCTGTTATTCCCAGTTCAGAGAATAAATGCCATGATGACTGTACTGGGAAGCCTTTGTATCCTATCTCCACTAGATAGCACCATGTTTGCCATCTGGCATCTCCGCATTCTACCAGTAGAGTCTCATACTTGGTCTTTTTCCTCTTACATGCTTCACTACATCTCTCCCCCCATGGCACTGTCAACTCGATGAGTATGATCTTCTTTGTTCCTTGTGACCATAGAACCGGATGTCGGGACTGAGGTTGGTTATTACTGTCAATCTTCCATTCAAGTCTACAGTGAGATTCCAGTTTCTCGCCTGGTCTAGGATCCCAGTTTTCTTGTACACTCTTTCATTTCCTATCTCCCCTTCCTTGATAAACTGAATCTGTGTTGGTTTCTGTTTTGTTTCTTTCCCCTTGTTTCTACTTTCCTTCTCTACCATCTCTGCCAACTCCCGTAGTACCTGGTTGTGACGCCAGGTGTACCTCCCTTGTGACAGAGCAACATGACATGAGGAGAGTATGTGCTCTAATGTTGCTTTCTTTCCACATAGGATAATTATAGAAATTGTACTAAAGTAAAGTAATATTACGATATTCATTACATTTACATAGACAGGAACTTTCCAATAGGTCTAGTGATCTAATTAGATAATTAGCTTCAACTTCATCTTCAAGTCAGAAGCATATGTGTGTCCAAAGACTCGAAAGAGGTACGTTTTTAAATGTAAATTTCTCCACCAATGACATAGTAACTAGTGTCATGTCAGTAGTAATGTAATTATTAGTATTAGTGTAAACACATCATTCAGGTAACGTAGCGTAACCAAACATTAGGTGCAATTATACAACAACAAGGATCTGACCTTTTTGCCACGCAAAAGGTCAGTGAACGCGTGTGTTCCTTCCACCATTTATTATGAATCTGTGGGTTATCAGGTTCATGCTTGGGGCCACAGAATTCTACAATGTTCACTAAAGCAGCCTCTTCCTGAACAGAGTACATTCTGAGTGGACTGTAGCCAGAGAAACTTTTACAGGCTCACAATACAACTACTCAGAATGATGCAGTCATGAAGTTTAGAGAAAATTTAGACAGATGAAAGAACAGAAAGTTTACATTTTTTTGTATTGATACGAGTAACAGAGACAGATATAGAAAATGTTATAAACAGATTTATAACCACTGTGTGTATCTGTAGTTCTAATGTTTATGATTATTGAATAAGTATGAAAAACTGCACACAGGGTGATACATTAAAAGAAAAAAAAATGTGTCAGTAAGAGCCCTACAATAGACTGTAGACCTGTTCCGGCTGTACCCCACCTCTCTCCTGAAGTCAGCTGGGATTGGCTCTAGCTTCCCCGGTGACCCTGAAGGATAAGCGGTTAGACAGGTAATGGATGGGTGTGAGAGTAAAGCATTGGGCTACTATACTCCCCCAGAAGAGTTTTAGTCTGAACTGGTATCAATTTTACATGTTGCTTCATTTGCTGTTTTAGTTCAATTTAATTCAATTCAATTCAGTTCAGATCAACTCAATTATATATTCTACATCAAGCCACTAAATATTAGAAATTCTGTGCTCTGATTGACTAATCAACACTTAGGATATCAGCTCATATCCTATTACATCACCAGAAATGGTTATGACTCGTTCAAGGCTAAAAGCTTGTTCTAAGCCTTTTTTAACCATCCATTCAAAATTGATTTCATGAAAAGGAATAATATGCGTAATGAAAGTATTTTATGGTAAAATGTATTTTTTATTTTCAAGAATTATTTTTTTCCCCTACCTTTTTTTTGGCTTCAATATGGCCTTGTGCTGATGTCCTCAGGAGAGCGTATCTTACCCGGTTTGACAAAACCAGAAGTGCCGCTAATTAATATCTCTGGCTAGTTCCACTAGCAGATAAGAACTGCTGCTAACACCAGTTTCTACAGTCCGAACTCATCATTCATTTTCTGAACTGCTTAATCCTACTTAGAGTCGTGGGGAGGCTGGCGCCCATCTCAGCCAACTCTGGACGAGGTCAGAGTATACCCTGGACAGCTTGCCTAACAAGGTCCTGGGTTCGAGTCCCGGGCTCGACAATGGCGTTTCTGTGTGGAGTCTACATGTTCTCCTTGTGCTTGCATCGGTTATCTCCGGTACTCTGTTTTCCTCCCACAGTTCAAAGACATGCATTTCATGCTAATTGGCTGCTCCAAATTGCCTATAGGTGCGAGTGTGAATGGCTGTGTGTGTGCTGGCCCTGCAATGGTCTGGAGAGCTGTTCTGGGTGTACCCTGCATTCACCCAGAGTCAGCTGAGATAGACACCAGCTTCCCCACAAACCTAGTAGGTTTAAGGGGTTCTGCAAACTGATGGATGGATGGAATTGTTCATTGCGATGATGGTGGTGGACAGTGGTGCCTCAGTGGTTAAGGCTGGGTTACTGATCTGAAGGTCAGGGGTTCAATCCCCAATACCACCATGTTGCCACTTTTGGGACCTGGAGCAAGGCACTTAACCCTCAATTGCATAATTGTATACTAATGATAAATGTAAGTTGCTCTGGATAAGGGTGTCTGCGAAATGCTGTAAGTGTAAATGGCGGACAGTGCTTTCTATTACAGCAGTGCAAAATTTCCTAAACATATTATTTTTTGTTTAACATTTTCTTTGAGCTCTCGGGAATGGGAGCCATGTTTGTGAATGTCAGTTTGGAGATTAACGTTAAATACTCAAACATTTATTCATCTGACGAGCCACTTAATCCTACTAGGGTCATGGGGAGGCTGGAGCCTATTTCAGCCGATTCCGAGTGAAGGCGGAGTACACCATGAACAGCTTGCCAGTTCATCGCCAACACAACACACAGCCAATTACACCAACTCACAGCTAGGGGCAATTTGCCTAATGTGAATGTCTTATACTGTGGGAGGAAACTCGAGTATCCAAAGGAAACCCACGCATGCAAAGGGAGAGCATGCAAACTCCACACAGAAATGCCCAGGACTCGAACCGAGGACCTTCTTGCTTCTTGCTAACATGTTAACCACCATTAACAACTAACAACACCACCATGGTGAAGGAAAATTACATATTGAAATTACAATATGGAGAGTTAACAGACCTGCAGGAGGATTAATGGCTAAATGATTTTGTCCATGTGCGCTCTTTAGAGTGAAAGAGAGGTCTGGACATAAAAAAAAAACATGATGTCATACTGTACACTGCATGCATCATTCTCTGTATTGGATCTGTTACCCTGTCATTCTGTAATGACAAGCACTTAAATGCATCAGAGTCAAATAAAGGAATGTAGAATATATTTTATCTATTGTTAGGATGTGTATTTAAATGAATTATTGTGAAATATGATTCTCACATGAATCACTAGAGTCTCTGTAATCAATAAATTGATGTATCGGTACAGAAATAAAATATAAAATTAAAGTTTTAACTAAAATGTAAGCTTTAGTGAGTTGAAATGAAAGAAGAGAGTTTGATAAGATGTAAATAATATCTGTAAAGCCTGCTGCTGCTGCTGCTGTTGCTTAGTGATGCTCAGTGTGAACAGTTCCAGGCTGCTGTTACTAGAAACACTGCGAGGATCAGGATTAAGAATGAAAGATTTCGTTTCGACTGATTCAGAAAGATGAACGACATGGAGAAGAGATCTGAGCCGTAGCTCGGTTTGATTGCTGTGTATAAATAAAGCCGGTTATGTCACACTTTGTGGCCTACAAACTAATCCCGCCGCTTTCTCTCTGCGGAGCTCAAACATTCCTTCTTACCCGAGCAGCTCCGGTTCATTCTCTCCGTTCTCCGATAAAAATGGATGAGTTCCAGATGAAATCCGGTAGAAATGGCAGTGTGCTGATCGCTCGGTGGTCCACAGCCGATAGAGCCGCGGTTACAGAAGCGCGCGCTAATGAGAGAGAGAGAGAGAGAGAGAGAGCACCCACTGCTGGGTTTAGCTGTACTCAAGGCACCGCCCCCCAAGCTGTCGCCATGGAGACGTGGATGAGAAACGCGGAAATGACCACATTTATGAGTTTATTAAAACATTCAAGGCGTTTCTCACTCACTCACATTCATTCACTCACCCATTCACTCACTTACTCACCTATTCACTCATTCACTCACCCATTCACTCACTCACCCATTCCCTCACCCATTCACTCACCCATTCACTCACTCACATTCATTCCCTCACCCATTCACTCACTTACTCACCCATTCACTCACTCACTCACCCATTCACTCACCTACTCACCCATTCACTCATTTACTCACCCATTCACTCACTTACTCACCCATTCACTCACCCATTCACTCACCCATTTACTCACATACTCACTCATTCACTCACCCATTCACTCACTCACTCACCCATTCCCTCACCCATTCACTTACTCACATTCATTCCCTTAGCCATTCACTCATTCACTCACCCATTCACTTCCCTCACACATTCACTCACCCATTCACTCACTCACATTCATTCCCTCACCCATTCCCTCACCCATTCACTCATTCACTCACCCATTCATTCACTAACCCATTCACTCACTCACATTCATTCCCTCACCCATTCACTCATTCACTCACTCACATTCATTTCCTCACCCATTCACTTATTCACTCACCCATTCATTCACTAACCTATTCACTCACTCACATTCATTCCCTCACCCATTCACTCTTTTACTCACCCATTCACTCACTCATTCATTCCCTCACACATTCACTCACCAATTCACTCATTCACTCACCAATTAACTTACTCACATTCATTCCCTCACATATTCACTCACTCACCCGTTCCCTCACCCATTCACTCACCCATTTACTCATTCACTTACCAATTCACTCACCCATTCCCTCACCCATTCCCTTACCCATTCACTCATTTACTCACCCATTCATTCGCTTACTCACATTCATTCCCTCACCCATTCATTCACTTACTCACATTCATTCCCTCACCCATTCATTCACTTACCCATTCACTCACTCAAATTCATTCCCATTCACTCATTCACTCACCCATTTACTCACTCACTCACCCATTCACTCACTCACATTCATTCCCTCACCCATTCACTCCCTCACATTCATTCTAACGCATTCACTCATTCACTCACCCATTCACTCACTCACTCACTCACCCATTCACTCAATCAATAACTCACCCATTCACTCACTCACACTCATTCCCTCACCCATTCACTCACTCACTCACTTATTCACTTACTCACTCACTAATTCACTCACTCATTCACTCACTCACTCATTCACTCACTTACTCACTCACTCACTCATTCATTCACTCACACATTCACTTACTCACTTGCCGAGGCACCTAATCCTACTAGGGTTGCAGGAAGGCTGGAGCCTATCTCAGCCGATACAGGGTACAGCTTGCCAGACCATTGCACTACCACCGCACACAAACATTCACACTCACACCTAGGGGCAATTTTAAACATTCAGTTTGTCTAATGTGCAAGTCTTTGGACTGTGGGAGGAAACCGGAGTACCCAGAGGAAACTCAAACTAACATATGGAGAACATGCAAACTTTAAACTTTTTGTACTGAGGCGGACATGATAACCACTATGCCGCTGTGCTACCATTCTCAGTATAACCTCCTAAGACCCAAAACCTAATGTTTTGTGTTTTCTCATCTCCCCACACCACGTCTGTCCCTTACCACCTGATATTATCCAACTTGAATAATGCCTTCAAACAGGTTGTTTGGCATAAGACCCAATACCCAATTGCCCTGATATGAGGGTTTTACAAGGACATGTGATAGTTGGGAGAAAATATGATGACAGTTGGGTTTTAAGAGGCTGTAGTATATGAAGTGTAGACTCATAGTTCGACATTCCAGACTTCCCAGGACAAGAGGATGCATCTGAAATGGAGACAGCAGTGCTCTGGCTGGCATTACAGCTCATTCAGCTCATATCTGATCAGGACTCTACCCTGTATCTTTATCTTCACTGGAATTGATATGTACAGTAAAACAAGATACAATACACCAAATTGCCTCGTTTTCATTACTGTAATCTGTCCATCCTCATCACTGTTCGGTCGGGGCTGTGGGGGAAATTAAACCAATTCCATCAGACTTCATCTGAGAGGACAGGTACATCCTGAATAGGTGTCCAATCCATCACAGGGCAAACACAGAAACAAACAACCATTCAATCCTACACCTGATTATATATGTTATGTTATATATATTAAAAGTTGACTGAATGTGCATGTCTTAGGTCTGAGGGAGAAAACCAGAGTATCCAGAGGAAACACACACAAGCATTTTTTATTTTTATTTTTTATGCTATACTGTAGCAGTGGGCTGCCACACACACTGGGGGTGCCCGGAAAGCAGTTGGGGGTTAGGTACCTTGGTCAAGGGCATTTCGGCCACAATTATTTACACTCACATTCACACCTAGAGGCAATTTAGAATACGATGTTAGCCTAACGTACATGTATTTGGACTGTGAAAGGACTCTGGACTACCCAGAGAAAACGCCCACAATCACTGGAGAACATGCAAACTCAACATAGTAACGCCATCGGCAAGCCCAGGACTCAAACCGAGGACATTCTTGCTGTGAGGCAGACATGCTAACCACTATGCCACCGTGCCGCCCAGGTTAATAGGATGTACACAGAAAGATGAGCTATAGTTTCTGATGATCACACTAGAGGTGCGATAGAAAAGCAACTGACGTGAATGGCAATTTGCGGCAGTTGCTTTTCTTTCTCAAATTTGTCGCACAACATTCACATGTTTAAAATTTCAGGAATAGCCTCAAACTCTTCTCAAACAGTCTGCACATGTTGTGTGAATGTTGCAAAGTTGTCCTTTGGTAGTAAATTATTCATTTTTTGTTTGCAAAGAAAAACAACAAGCTGGAGACTGCCACCTTTGAGTTTGAGAACAAAAAGCGAACAAAACACGACTGATTACGATGCTTTTTTTCATTAAACACATCACAATCCAACTGCAAATTACTCGCCAGTCACAAAAATTGTCACTTGACCTTCTCACAACTTTTGTGTAATATACGTATTTAGGATGCAAAATATTCTCCTATCATGAGGAGTTGCAAAACATCTTGACGCCAATTTCAACGCCCCCCAAAAAAATCACAATAAATAAATTAATTTGCGTCAGTCGCTTTTCTATTCTACCACTAGTGTGTTCACCTCCTAACTGTAGACCCATAAGACAGGTGTGATATCTGGGATTAATAAAAAAAAAATCCCAGCACCACTGCTGTGTGAATACAAACACACTCAGACATTCACAAGAGGAAGTTGCATTTTTTTGGAACTGAAACCTTCTGACTAGCTAAATACCCTGAAATAGAATCAAAGTGGGTTGAATGATGTAAAGCGCTTGCTTTATTCTTAGAGAAATGAGTGATCATAAAATTGTCCTACAGTAACAGTGACAACCTCATTAAAGGAGTGTGCAGGCATCTTCATTTATCTGTATCTAGGAGTTCATTGGAGTGTCCAGGCAACTGATCTCTGAGTTTCCATCTGCTCGTGTTTTTAAAACGTATGTCAACAGTATGACCTATCCACCCACTGCTGTGACCTAATAAATGGTGATCTTTCTCAAACTATCCAGTATCACAGTACAAGATAATAGTACAGTTTCATTAAAAATAAAAAGGTCAGTATGTACAGGTTTAATAACTAACCCTGTAAAAATGTGTACTCGAGGACAAATAAAATACTTGTGTTGGTTTTTGTAACATAGTTCCTCTTCTCCATGGGGTGCGATTTTATTTCACAATAATGTCATGGGTATGCCAAGTACTGTAATATGAACGGGGCATCATCATTTAGTTCTAATCAGTGGTATTTTCAATACTTCATACAATGCAAATACTTTTCCAGCATTGATTTATCTGAAAAAAACACTTCAACATGGCAAAAAGGGAACTTAAATAATTAACAAAGTTGAGAACTTGAATAGGGAAAAATTCTTAAAAAAAATATATATCAAACATAAAAAAGTGGCTCTGAGACCACTCATTGCAACATAATGCCCCACAATGTGGTGTTTATCAGACATCATAATCTACTACACTGCATCTCACTAATTTCTCTTTGCTAATCTTTATACTTAGTATCTAAACATTTACATCTAATAACTACAAATGGATTTAAACTTTTTTTAAATTTCTTTCTTTTTTGGGGGGGTGGGGGTGGGGGGCTGTGTTTGCTAATGGCAAGGCTCTTTTGAACAAGGGTTTCGAAGGTGAATCTATTTTACACACACTGGTTTGCGTTTAAAGTGTCCATGCAGCAGAACGAGAACTGTTTAATCCCAGTTCTTTGCAGTGTGTGGTTAAAACATGCACTCCTCCTTATATTTGTTCTATCTTGCTTCCTCAGCCCCCTTGTTTTGGCCGCCTCTCCTCCTCTCCTCAGCATGGCCTTAGTTTAGTTGGAGTGAAGCTCTGTTGGAAAAAAGCACAGAGGCATGTGTGTGTGTATCAGAAGCATGACGCAGATGCCAATGGCAACCAGGGGAGTGAAGGGCTGAAGAGCTGTGCTGGAACTGGTAGCTATGGAAAAAGATTGAGAGAGAAAAAAAGATGTGTGGGATCAGTTAGTGCAAACTCTGAGAAGAAAGATAAAGTCAGACAAAAGGAATGAGGACATGTCAGAGATGAGTAGTCAAAAATAGACAGACCTCTCCTGAAGTTGGTTCAATAGATGGATAAATAGATGGATAATGAGTCTGGTTGAATGGGTGACATGGATGGATGGATGTGGTTGAAGTGGTGACATCGATGGATGAATGAATTGATAGATGATGTGTGTGGTTGAATAAGTGACATGGATGGATGGATGGATAGATGGAAAAAATGATAAGTGTGGTTAAATTGGTGACATGGAATGTTGGATGGATGGATGGATGGACGAGTGTGGTTGAATGGGTGACATGAATGGATGGATGGATGATGAGTGTGGCTAAATTTGTGACATGAATGGATGGATGGATGGATGGATGATTAGTGTGGTTGAATAGGTGACATGCATGGATGTACGGATGGATGGAAAATGAGTGTGTTGTGGCAGAAAATCAGTTCGCGTGAGCTGCATGAGGCGTACAATTCATTTGTTCTCTGCTGATCGCAAATTGACATGAATTTAGGGTTAGAGTTCCATTAAACTGCCAGGAACTTATACAGGATGTGACTGTGCAGAAACACAGCGCTATAGAAGATACTGAGAGGGTGTTTGTGTGAGTGTGTGGACTGAGAGGGTGTTTGTGTGAATGTGTGGACTAAGAGGGTGTTGTGTGAGTGTGTGGACAGAGAGGAT
Organism: Neosilurus mollespiculum; assembly: GCA_030014195.1. Taxonomy (NCBI): domain Eukaryota; kingdom Metazoa; phylum Chordata; class Actinopteri; order Siluriformes; family Plotosidae; genus Neosilurus; species Neosilurus mollespiculum. The sequence goes on along the minus strand of JAQMYF010000005.1, from coordinate 21,500,820 downwards.
GTTTGTGTGAGTGTGTGGACTGAGAGGGTGTTTGTGTGAGTGTGTGGACTGACAGGGTGTTTGTGTGATGGTGTGTGGACTGAGAGGGTGTTTGTGTGAGTGTGTGGACTAAGAGGTTGTTTGTGTGAGTGTGTGGACTGAGAGGGTGTTTGTGTGGGTGTGTGGACTGAGAAAGTGTTTGTGTGAGTGTGTGGACTGAGAGGGTGTTTGTGTGAGTGTGAGTGTGTGGACTGAGAGGGTGTTTGCGTGAGTGTGTGGACAGAGAGGGTGTTTGTGTGAATGTGAGTGTGTGGACTGAGAGGGTGTTTGGGTGAGTGTGTGAACTGAG
>JAQMYF010000005.1:21466154-21492751 GCA_030014195.1 Neosilurus mollespiculum | reverse complement strand
TTTGCATATGTGACCTTTGACCTTGGCACAGTGACCTTGAACATATAAAGTTTGTCCTGCGCTTCAGGTGTCCTGGCAGAGGGGTTTCGCCGTTCTATAGAACGGTTATTTTTATATGTACAGTACAGTAGTGTCCAATCAGATTTGTTAAAATCTAATTTTAAAACAAGATTCCTTCTTAATCATATTCATTACTAATAATAGTTTTTATTATACATTCAAAATTCTTCTATAGTTCTTATATAGGTATTCATCTATAGTTGACATCACGTGCCAAAAACCTTTGCCCTCCCCCTCCTCACAGAGAAAGCTACCCAGATGACTTCCCCATTATCATTACATATCACTGGGCTCTGCAGTTTCGAGACTTGAGGTCTGCTCCTTGCAACAAGCCTATAAAGTTGCATTTGATGGAATATCTCTATGTCCTCATAATCAAATACTGTAATTCCTTATTTTGTTGCTTTTAATTAAATTTGTACAAAATGAGCCATTGGTTAAGTAGCTAGCAGAACTTCTGGCTGTCTCACACCAGCTATGATTCACTTTCCCCTAGACATCCTCATTAAGCCATACCGCAGTGACAGCCCACTCACCGCTAGCTTAGTAACCTGACTGTCTACTCTGAAAACATTTTGAATTAATAAAAAAACTAGTATAGAATTATAGAATTATTATTATTATAGAAAACTATTATAGCTTTCAGTTGATAAAAAGAATTATTCAGATCTCAGGGGGGTATTATCCCCCTGAGCATGATAACACCCCCTCAATCAAATAATTCTTCATATGATACTTTGCCTCATTCAGAAATTGCTGATTATTGGAAGCAGTAAAAGTAATAATACTGTGTATGCTTAAAAAAATCTAAAGTAAATTCTAGACCTTCTTTCTGGGTCCTTTCCGGTCCTGCAGGTGGAACTGCTGTGTGTGATGAATAGACCCTTACAAAATGTGTTCTCTTTCATAAAAGATTGTGAGTAGAATTTTAAAATGTGAATATAGAACCGTTAAGAGTTCTTTGTTTGTCCCGCTGAGGGAACCTTCTAAGGATTCAAAAGGTAGGAACTTCCAAGACTGTTTTTTTTTATTTGTTAAATCTAAGGAACCATTTTGCAATGTGCATACAATATAATGTATTGATCTCTTTGAAAATTATAAATAGGACTGCTCATCTGTAATGTTAACAGTGTATTAGAATCATAAATAATTTATCTTTATTTAATAAATTATATATATATTATAATAAATTGATATTTAATAAATATTTTCATCTGTGCGGTGAAAGGAGACTCTTGGAACTGACTTGCGTTCTGAAACTGCCTACACAGTAAAAGTGCCAGTGTTGAATCACCACCCAGAGAGTTCATGTGAGCCCACATAAACACTGTATAGTGTTAACTCAGCACTATGAGTGTTTATTTGACACAATTTACTGGATAAGGAATTCATTTGTAATTAAGGGGGGGAAAAAACATCTTTGCTTTTCTTTCTTTCTTTCTTCTGCACTAGCTTGTAGTATTAAATCCTCTTTAATCGGGTTCTACCTGATTGGGCTTCTGAGACCCTGACTGATTATTATTAGGATGAAAATATTAGAATATGGCAGTTGTGTAAGTCACATAAATACTTTATATGCAATGAAGCACAGCACATTAACGTCCCGCTCCACTCCTGATAGGTAAAATTTGCCATTGTGTCTTAATAAATCACATCAAATTAAACTTTTCAGCTAACTATGATGGCCTTCTTGGACTGAATGTGGTTTTTAGAAAAAGAACACTAATTGGCCCTCTGAAGCATAGAGACTAAATGTTATCTTTACCTAAATGGATAGAGATCTTAAGGAACTGATAGTATACTGTAAGTTTTAGTGTTACATGTGTTTGATGTGTCTCATGCTAGTTTCAAATGTTTGTTGGTGAAAGGTTGATGCACCTGCACTATGGAGCCACAATAGCCTTTGGTGTTGTTGATGCGGAAGGAGATAAAGTCTTCACCCTCGATGCCAGAGCAACGCTGGTCATTGATACGCACATCTTCCCTCTCAAAGCCGAGCTGGAAGAGCCGACATTTGGAGATAGACACCTCCATCTGAGCATGTTTACATGTCACTTCAGCTTGAATGATGTCATCCTCACCTGTTCAACAGAAATGACAATGAAATAAAGAGAAACGACATTGACCTGTCTAACATCACCTTGTTTTGAGGTCTTGACTATTTTCTAATATTAAAAGTATGTAATGCCTCTAAAAAAGAAAAAAAACTGTGGTGACCTAGAAGCAAAGAATACAGTTATTCAACTACAATTTCCTGATTCATTGGTTTAACTGGAAGATTAAAACTTATTCTATTGGTAATCTAACTTGATGGTCAGTTTAATAGTTATTTCCAGTTATACAAGGTTTCACATTTATCTACATGCATAAAACAGCTATACAACCTATGCTCTATACGTCCATTTTTGTGTTGGCCCTGTGATTGCATGGATAGAAATGCTAGCTGTTCAGTGTGTACCCCACCTTCCCCCAGAGTCGGGTGAGGTATAGGTTCCAGCCTCTCCACAGTTCTATGAGGATTAAGGAGTTTGGCAAATGAATGAATGAATGAATGAATGAATGAATGTCCATAGTAGAAGCTTAGCCATGTCTTTAGTGTCTGGTTGCTTATTGCTAATTCTATTTACGTTGTGAAATGTGCATACAGCAGTCAGTTTTTTTTGCAAGTTTAAATCCAGTAGCAAATTTGTTACTAAAAGGGAAAATAAATAAACACAAAACACACTTAGAATAAAAGTGGTATTTATTTAACACTGGCATCCTCAGTGTTTTTATGATTTGGCCTCAGTGTTTTTATGATCATGTACACTGAAAAAGATAAAATGTTGGATCAATAAAAAAAATTAAGTAGTGGTTACTACATCCACCTCACATCAAGAAAATCCTGGGTTCAATTCCGGGCTTGAGTGTTTTTATATTCATTTTTGCATGTTCTCAGTGTGCTTGTATTGGTTTCCTCTGGGTACTCCAGTTTACTCCCACAGTCCATAGACATGTACATTAGGCTAAATGGCTGTTTCAAACTGCCTCTAGGTGTGAGTGTAAGTGTGAATGATTGTGTTTGTGTTGGCCCTGCGATGGTCTGGCAAGCTGTTCTGTACTGGTCTGTACCCCACATTCACTCAGTGTCGTCCAGTACAGACAAAATTTTCTGTATCTGAGGGCTACTAATTTTTTAAGAAAGAAGGCATTTCAGGGCAGCCTGTTGGCGTAGTGGTTAGCATGTCCACCTCACAGCAAAAAGGCAGAATTTATGCAGTATATTGTTGTTTTGCAACTGGAAAAGGAGAGCTTCCCAAGAATAGTACAAAGCAGAGATCATTGGACTGAATAGAGGAAGAGAGCTTTATTTGTTTGTTTATTTATTTGTTTGTTTATTTTGATATACTGTATTAATCCCATAAGGGAAATTTAGCCTATGCCTTTAACTCATGCAAAGTGAGCACACACAAACGTAAACAGTGCAAGCACACACACACACACAGAGCAGTGGGCTGCTACACACTGCAGTGCCCAGAGAGCAGTTAGGAGTTAGGTGGCTTGCTCAAAGGCACTTCAGCCATGAAGGTGGAGAAAGGGACAGTGCTGCTCACTCCCTCCGCCACCACATTTTTCCTGCCGGTTCCCTTTTGGTCCCAAACCCATTTCTGTAACCATTAGACCACAGACCCCCACAAACCACTAGAAATATCTTTCAAAGAGGTACTTTATATTTTTATACTCCAAGTACATTTCCGAGCCTGTAATTATTTACTTTTCCTTGAGTATAGAAGATGAAAGATTAATTTTTTTTTTACATAAATGTCTGTATTTGTACTTGAGTAAAGAATGTGTGTACATTGAACACTTCTGATGGTGTGCCAGTAGGAAGGGCTGAGAGCACATACACTCTCTCTGTGCCTCTCGCACACCTTGTGGTTGGCCGGCCCTGTAAGAATTATGATTTGTTTTTGGTGGCAAGTGTTCCTAAGATTATATTTTAAGTCTGCCAAATAGAAATAATTCATCAACTGGGTGGAGGAGTTTCAGGTTCTGGCATTTTATGTGTGGTGCGCAAACTCTAAACCAAAAATATTTGTTGCCACTCATCATTTATAGAGTGTTGTGATACACAGTGATTACTGCACTCCCTACTGCCATGGACTTGTTTCTACATTCCACTGTTAAATGAGTGCCAGTGTTATAATGGGCTCAAAAACAGTCATGTTGCTTACTAATTTCTGTGCTGGGAAGTTCTGGGCAGCCACACAGGTCTCCTCCATTCTCCTGCTCACATGTGTTGTTTGTGCACATCTCCCCCGCACAGGGGTCATAGATCCATTCTGCTAAAGAGAGGTCCAGGAACAAAAGTTAGCACACACACACACACACACACACACACACACACACACACACACACACACACTATCATTGCTATGCCAATATAAATTAAAGATGGGCATGTGTGAAAGAAAAACTGAATGAAGCAACCTCTCTGTGTTTGTGATGCTGTTTAAGCTAGGGATGTTGTTACTGGTTTATATCAGAGATGCCAGCCTCTGGACTACTTATCCAGTTTTTTCTGCCCCAGTCATTATACCATTAATGCATAATTCCATGCTAAAAGGTTAACAAACCCACACACAGTATAAGGATATTATGGATACCCCCCCCTTCCTTCCCACCCACAAACACTTCTCCCTCCTGTCCGGTAGGTGGCAGTGTGCCCTTACAGCAGTTCTCCTGGGCAATCCACTTGGTAGTGAGTGTTCCAAAGGAGCGACAAGCCTCAGCATAGGCAGCCATAGAGCCGCAAACCTGTGCCTTGCGGTGGTTGTAGCAGCCATCTAAATAACATGATTGGTAAAATGGTTGTGGATCCAAAAGGCCGTGGCATGGCTGGAAGAAGCCCTTTAGCTGGGTAAGTTTCAAACAGCTGTCCTCGCCTTGCAGCTGCAAAACGTCTGTGTTATCACAGGACTGGGCAAGAGCCACATACTGAGTTTCATCACAGCTGCAAATACACATGGGTGCAGAGGGAAAGAGAGTAAATAAATGAGAGAATGAAAAATATTTTTAGAGAAGGGTGGACAAAAAAGACAATGTGAGGGAAAAAAGAGGGAAAGAGAGAGAGAAAGTGAGTGAAATGAGAAACAAATAAAAGTAAAGGGTAAGGAATTAGGGTGAGAAAAAGAACAAAACATAGAGTGAGAGAGAGAGAGAAAGAGAGAGAGAGAGAGTGTCATAAAAAGACAATAAAACACACACCTGTTCTGCATCCCATTGGTCTTCCAGCTCTGTGCAAGCTCCAGTGCACTAAGTGCTGGTTTTCCACGGGAAGTGATGTAATCATCAGTGGGGTCACCATTAAAGTTTCCACACAAACCACACACCTTGTTCTGTAGCCGTGGGCCCATGGTGATACTAAGCGTGTTGAAACGGTTATAACGGACCTGGATGTCCTGTGGCGTGTCAATCACCAGAAAGCCTTCAGATGTGGAGACGCGAGTCATCAGACCTGTTACGAAAGGCACAGACACCGGGGTCCCATTTACCTAAAAAAAAACAGAGGAGCAGAAAAATTACTTATTATAATGGACAGCATCATAAGTACAGAAATTCACCACTACTTTGGTTGTTTTAATGGGTATAACCTTCATTCTTTTATTTACACTGCTACATAAGCATGAAAAAGGTTAGTTATGTTTTGTCTGTCTTATTTTCTGAACCGCTTATTCCTAATTAGGGTTGTGGGGAGACTGGCGCCAATCTCAGAGTACACCCTGGACAGCACTCCAGGCCATCGTATGGCATTTCTCGTTCCATAAATAGTTTATATTTTTTCAGAACCGCTTAATTCTAACAGGGTTGCAGGAAGGCTGGAGCCTATCTCAGCCGACTCTGGACAAAGGTGAGGTACACCCTGAACAGCTTATCAGTTCATAACTGGGCAACACACACAAGGGGCAATTTGAAACAGCCATTTAGCATGATGTTCTTGTCTTTGGACTGTAGGAGGAAACCGGTGGCCTGGAGGAAACCCATGCAAGCACAGGGGGAACATGCAAAATTCACACAGAAACACCCTCGCTGAGCTAGAAAGTTGAACCCATGACCTTCTTGCCTAAGAGGTAGACGTGGTACAACACTGTGCCGCCCTATCCTTATAATTATACTAATGAGGAATGATTATTATTATTATTATTATTATTATTATTATTATTATCATTATTATTATTGTAAGAGCAACTGACACTCAACATTTATAATGTTACAGTTTGAACAGTTAACGGACCTTAACAGTGTTGCCAGAGATGAGAATATTCTCCTCATTGATGTAGAGGTAAGCGTGTGAAATGGTGGTGAGATTGGGTGTGCTCCACTTGTCAAAGTTGGCAATAAGCTGGAATGAGAGTTCGGGCAACTTGTGGCAGATAGTAGACAGGACGAAGGAACAGGAGGCAGGCAGGCGGAGAGAGGCACCGTCAAATGTGCGGAAAACACCACCACCTGATGCCACACAGTGCTGGTTCCGACGGGCAAAGCAACCACGGACGCCATGGCGTAGTACACACTCCTCCTCAGCCTTACAGCGGCGGGGGTCACACTGGATCAAGTTGCGGCCGATGCACTGGCAACGCTTGGTGCAGTCATTGTTCCAAAACAACTGCTTAGGCTAGGATGAACAGGAGACAGAGGGAGAATTGTTGAAGCTTGTAGCACTTTCAGGAGTTTGAACTTTTTTTTGATTTGGCAACATTTTAAATGAGGAAATCAATGCCAAAAATCCTGAACTGGATTGATACAGTATAATGCACCTTCACCTAAACATGTAATGGCATTATATTCATTGCCATCACAGTAGCATGACTGTACTTTCATTCTTTCATGCTACCTTCCATTCTAACATCATACAGAAACTTACACACTTGTACTATGGCTCGTGCAACATTTAAAGCACTCTTCTAAAATAAGCCTCAGTGTTGTTCATTGTTCTGTTTGTTTGAATAAGCCCTTTATGCTTCTCGCAATCCTCCATGCCCACCGCAAAGACTTTCTCTCACCTCATAGTACTTGCTGTCAGTATAGCAGCCACAGTTCTGATTAAGGATGCAGCTTTTGCCATTGAGCACATAACCTTGATCACACTGGCAACCCTCCACACAGTGCTGGTTACAGTCTCTCTGTCCTCGTGCTGGGGCGCACTGGGGCTGGCACGCCATCATACAGCTTGAATAGTGACTATTAACTGGGCATGACAGCACTAGGGACACACACACACACACACACACACACACACACATACACACACACACACACACACACATACATACACACACACGTGTACAGGTGGTGGAAGGAAGTGTTCAGTGCTTTACTCTGTAATGATTATCAAAGAAAAATCCAAATCTGTTTCAAATTGGAAGGTAAAGCTTCAGTCAGGATGAAATTGAAAATTCAAAGTGTGTGTTTAATTGTGTACAATACACTATATGCATTCATGGGTGCAAGGTTAAGTTGACCGTGTGTCTCACCACATGGAGTAGAGCTCCTCCAGCCAATCATAGACACCCCCTGGATTTGACAGGTACTAGCATACACCTGCAACCAATTACAGATGGTGTCTCGAGCTCCCTGGTCCACACATGTATCCTGTAGACAGCTTTGGTAAAAGTAGGCTGGTGCTACCTTGCTGTGACACCGGGCAAACACACCTCCACGATCAATAATAAGTCCACATAGCCTCACCGCTTCTGGTTCTACATAAACGTACAAGCCCTCAGCCAGGTGGAAACGGTTTCCTGGGATAGAGTTTTCAATGTCATTATTATTGATGGCATCCATAGTCTGCACAGGAGCAAGAACCTCAGCTGTCAGGCCTCTTTCAACTAATCCACAGCGTGGGCAAGAGTCACCACAGCCAACTTGACAAAAAGTATCACGCTCAGCCCACATCATGCCCCATTCGCTGACACTGAGGCTAGGACCAGAGATGGGCATTCCCTGGCACAGACCACACGTGGAATTGAAGATGGTCCGGGGAAGAGAAAGCAAAAGAAGTGTATTCCAGTCAAACGCCACCTAAGAAGCAAAAATAGTTAAAAACAGTTCTATGCTTTTGATTACTAGTAGACCTCATGTTTGTACTACATGAACTCACTCACTCACAGCAGAAGTGCTACTAGATTCCTCTAGCTGGAGCCTATCTCAGCCGACAGTGGGCGAGGGCGGGGTACACCCTGAACAGCCTTCCAGAACAACGCATGGCAACACACACAACAATTCACATGCACATTCACACATCGGGGCAATTTGGAGCAGCTAACTAGTTTAATGTGCATGTCTTTGGACTGTGGGAGAAAAACCAGAGTACCTTGAGGAAGCCCACACAAGCACAGGGAGAACATGCAAAACTCAAACCTAGGACCTTCTTGCTGTGAGGCAACTACATGAACCACTGTGCCACCCACTACATGAACTGATGAATCCTAAAGTGATTCTAAGTTGAATATCCATCACTTCAGTATATGTTAGTTCTTTCAGAACTCAGTGATAGCAATTAAAGACGATACATCACCTTCAGTCCGAAGTCTGTCTCCACTAGTAATTGCAATCCCAGAGAGTATATGTTGATTTTTCCTGGGCCCAATTTCAGAGGCAGGTACAAGCGCTCTTTATTTACCTTGTAAAGATAAATTAAAAGGTGGTCACATTGTAAAATGCAATTATTATACTGTAAGCATTATTGTAAACACAGTTTGTCAGGGTTTTTTTTCTTTCCCTTTTACTTCGTTCTCATTTCTCTGATGTTTGATGACATAGAGAGGCTCAGAGAACACTTTTCAACATCTTTTCTCTGTTCTCTCTATCTTTATTTGATCTTAAGTCCCTCAGATCTTTAGATCCTGTTGTGAACTTATTCCAGCTCTCACTCATGTATGGGTTTTCTCTGACTTTACTCCAGCTTGATAACAGACATTGATTGTAATCAGATATTCCTTATAATCCCTCACATGTCCCTTTGTCTTCAGTTCTGTCTGCTTGATTAAAAATAACTTTGTGGCATAAACACATGCTTGACCTCCAGAAAATGTGGCCATTTACACAGAATATTAGAATTACACACAGATTCTTGTGATTATGAAATATTTTTGTGAAAAAGAATTTGACGGCTTTGTGTTCTTGGGCAGCTGTAGAGCCTGGAGTAGGTAATTACACTGATGAGACTGAGAAAGAAAGGGTTTATTTTTAAAATCAAGTACCAATATAAATGTTAACCTGTTCCTCACCATGACTGTGTGTTTGAAACTCCTTGACACCTCAATCTCATATCCATAAACCTCCATCACAAAACCTTGCACCCAGATGGCCTGCCCTGTATCTCTCTCCTCATTCCGGGCTGAAAACTGGAACTGAGGCAGGTCCTCTGCTCCTGTCTCAGCACTGAAACCGCCATTCCCATTTTCATCTTCATCCAGCCCCCCACATTCTGTGGTAACTAAATGAAGTGTGCAGCTGCTCTGAAGGTCAAATGGGACACCTCCAAAAGGCAAGAAATGCCCATAGCCAGCCACCGCACAGAGAGCCTCAGTCCTAGGCTGGCAAAAGAATAGTCCGTCAGTTTCTTGGCAATATTCCTCAGGATGGCATGGGGAAAAGTTGCAGTAGACACTGTTGTCTGTCCCATTGCAGAAACAGCGTTCTTGACATTCCCAATCAGTCCAGAATGTGTCATTGGTGGCTAGTTGACGGCCAAGATAGAAACAGCCACAGTCACTGCGGGGTACACAGAGCCCATCACGGAGCACAAAGCCATCTTCACACTGGCAGCCTTCGGTACAGGGGTATGGGCATGGATCCTCTGGCTCATCCAGATTTTCACAAGTCAGTGGGCATGCTGTGGTGCACTCATCAAAATGGCTATTTTCTGGGCAAGGCAGGGCTGAATATTGGGAGAAGGAAAACACTATCAAAACCATTGCAACACTGAAACTACTAATATAAGACTGGCTTCGAGTTAATTATTTCTTACGGCAGTTTGTGGCACTTCGCCAGGTCCCCAGGTTGATCTGAGCATCCTGGCATGCTGAAGCATAAGCCTGCAAAGAAGAGCACAAAGCTGAGCGATTACCCTCCTTCACACACATGTTATACAAGCAGTTCCTGAAGAAGGGTGAAGGGTTGACTGCTATGTGGCAGGCCAAGAACGAGCTGTTCCCTGGGTCATTGATGTTGCCACAGAGCCAGGGGCTCTGGTATAGCCGCAGGTCTGTACACATGCGGTACAGGTCATCACAGTCACCATTGCATGTCAAGTCATCAGCAATGGCCCTCCAGCCCTCAATGAACTGGTCAGCCGTGTCAGCTTGGCGTCCACTCGGCAAACGTAAGTCATCAGAAGGGTCTCCATTAAAGAAACCACAGAGGCCAGAGGTTGAATTGTAAAACAGTGTGGAGAGAGTGATGTTAAGAAATCCTTGGTGAGAGTAACGAGCCCGAATCAGACCAGTCCATTCCACTACAGTAGCATTGCCAGGAGCCCGGTACACAATAAGTGGTTCCATTGGGTGGACATATGGAAGAGTAACTTGCTCACCATTTATCTAAGAAGAGACACAAGAGGTTTTTATTCAGCAGACCCGCAATGACATTGTTCATGTCTTACATCCTATAGAAAGCATAGATACTTATCATGGTAATTATTACAATTTAAATATTTACAAACCTATACACAAACCTTAACAAGATCAAAATCAGAGCCACCAATCTGTGCCTCCAGGTATGCAACCCTGATGACCACAGGCCTCTTCCATGTAGGACCCTTATTCACCAGCTTTCTTCCAATTTTCACCTCCACTGCTGACACATTGGCTGGCAGGCGCCCCATAGTCTTCACTAAGTAAAAGGAGCTCTCATCTGGAAATGGCATGGAAGAACCATCGAAAGTAGCTAAGATGTACGTCTGAGATAATGAACACATGGCCTCTCTACGAGGATAACACCCAAACAACCCCACTTCTGCTGTGCACACCTCGCCTTCATGGCAGGAGTCATTAAAGCAGGTGACCTCACCCTCTGGGCCACACACACAGCGCTGTAAACAACCGCTGCCCACCTCACCCCCCTCACCCACCCAAAAGGTTTCATTGAGAGCATAGTATAGGCCATTGCGCTCACAACCACATTCAGAACGGCGGACACAGTGGCTGCCACTCAGCACAAAGCCCTGATCACACTGGCAGCCCTCTGTGCATGGATGTGTGCAGTATAGGTGTGAGGTCAGGTCGGAGCAGGAGGGGGGGCAAGCACTTGTGCAGACCTGGTAGTGGCTGTTCTCTGGGCATGTCAGTGCTAAAGTCGAGAAATAGATATTAATGGATTAATGGATTAACCCTGAAAACCATAATGAATGTTAATAAAAGTAGTAAGACCAATATTTAATATTAATAACATGAAACATTAAGAATGAAGTGACTTACCACAGAATGTACGTGACCTCCAGGGCCTGATGGTTACTCCCAAAGCCTGGCATGCTAAAGCATATGCCTGTATAGCCTGGCAGAGAGTTGTGATGTTGTCACGATTGCTGCACATGTCATACACACAACTGTAGACAAAAGCAGTGGGATCTACCACAGCCCGACAGTCTCGGAATGGCCCATCAGTCTTGTTTATGAGCCCACAGTAATCAGGCCGAAAGTAAAAAGCTTCAGCTGCTGGTTCACACAAGCTGCAGTTCTGAGCGCACCCATCTGTACAACGAAAATCAGTGTCTTCTGCCCGCCAGCTGCCACCCAACTCAACAACGCTATCTGCTAAAGAACCATCTGGCAACACAGGGTCATCAGCAGGGTCATCGTTATAATTCCCACACAAGCCACAGGTATTGTTGAAGTAGGAGCTGGGAAGGGAGATGGAAGCATAGTGCTGTCCATCATATGTTACCAAGAGACCAAAGTCAGTTTCTAAGGCAACTGCAAGTCCAGACTGGTATACCTTAACAGCCCCTAACTGGAGCTGGACAGGTAGAGTCTTCAAGAGACTGTCCACCTGAAACCATGAATAAGAACTGAGTAAATCTAAAATTGATTTTGGAGGCCATTTAACCTTTTAATATGTAAATCATGAATTCTGTATGAGGGATACAAACGCACCTGTACAGTGCCCAGAGTTCCTTTGGGTAGTGTAACCCGATGACCATATACCTCCACCGTGACATCTTTCAACCAGGACACAGAAGTCGTGCCACGATTTTCATTCTTGGCCTCAATGCTGAAAAACGGGAGACCAGGTACCTCCCAGCATGGCCGAGCCAGAAGATACGAGCAAGTACCCTGTAGAAATAGATAGAATTATAATAGAGATCATATTCCAGCACTAAGAGATAAGCTTGATTATTTTATTGTGGCTCTCAAATCAATAAAATGTCCAGACCACCACATGCACAACAACTCAGGCAATAACTTTTGCAATATCAGGCACATTCAGTCTTACTTGGAAATGGTAGAGAAAGCCATCAAAGGTGTGATAATGGGGGTCTCCGAACACCACACAGGTGCTGGTTCGGGTGGGCTGGCAGTAGTATGCTCCCTCTTGCTGTTCACACGTCTCCAACTGACCGCATGGAGCTTCCTGGCAAATGACTTCATTGTCCAAATCCAGACATCTGCAACGCTGAGAACACTGGTCTGAAAGCCAGAACACCTCTCCACGTCTGTAAAACCGCCCTGAATAAAAAACATTAGCGTTAGCGCTGATTTATTTATTTTTATTTTATACTGTATTAATTCCTCAAGGGAAACTTTGACTTCTGCAGTTAGCCCATCCAAAGTGAGCACACACGTGCTTTTTTTTAAACATTGAAACACATGATGCACCAGGCAAGTCCACTAGCACAATACTTAATGATACCAAAGTAGCAATATTACCAATCCAGATAGTTCAGATTTAAAAATAAACCTTTAAGTACTGTTTAAGTAGTGATTTGTTTACTTCATTTTATTCATTTATTTGAAGTTTTTTTAACTGTGTTTAGTATATGACTTATTATTTCTTCCACCTTCTCCCCATCTTATAGAAAGGCAGCAGTAAAGAAATAGATTCCTAATTCAGAAATGAAAAGCAAGAAAAATCATTGTTTTGAGAATAACTAGTGAAAAATTACTTCTGAGAATCTAGCAGTGTAAATAAACATTTGTTAGACATCAACTGAACCTGACTGAACCTGTTATTTTGAAACTGCTGTTATTAAAATAAATACTGCCTGATCTGAAGTTTTGTTGTCTTCAATTTTCCCTGCAGAAATTACAACGATTTACCAATGATGAATAGAAAATTGAATAGATAATCAGTGGAATTGACGTTCTTTATTGAGCAAGTCCTCTAGGGGACAGTGTTACATGACCAACAGCAAAATTTAATGAATAGACAGGGAAGAAAAGCCAAAATGAAGGGAACTTCCACATTTCATTGCAAAATAAATAAATAAACTAATAAAAAAATAGATAGACAGATAGATATCTATTGATATGACTAGTATCAAAGTTAAGTTGGTGGCTTTTGGTATCTAGTTTCTTGACAAATTGGAGGCAGCCATGGACTAACGGTTGGAGAATCAAGTTTGGGACCTAAGGGTTCCTGGTTCGATTCTGGAACCAGCAGGAAAAATGTGTGGTGGTGGGGGAGTGAGCTGCACCTTCCCTAGGGATCAGCCACATGTTCTTCAGTCCCTATATTCCCAGACCCGACGTTCCCTTGTCCTTATTGAATTAATGGATCTTGCATTGTATTGTGTGCTTAATAGAAGTAATCTACAAGGATTGTGTCTATATTGTGAAAGAAGTACGATGAAACAAAATTAAACATACTCATAAAAGTAACAATTTATGGAATATTTGGGTTAGGGTTACAGGGGAACATAGGTTCTGGGGAACATAGATATTGGGGAGCATAGGACTGGGGAACACAGGCACTGGGGAACACAGGCACTGGGGAACACAGACATGGAACCCTTCCCTTCCTCCACCTTTATGACTGAAGTGCCCTTCAACTGCTCTCCGGGCACTCCACTGCTCCAAGTGTGTATGTGCTCACTGTTTACGTGTGTGTGTGTGTGCTCACTTTGGATGAGTTAAATGCAAAGCCAAAAATGTCCCGTGGAATTAATACAGTATATCCAAAAAATTTGAAAGTGTGGTGCAGACTGATACACTCACTGCATGCAAATTTTACCTTTTAAATGAAACATTTAAAGTTTTTACAGGGTGGCCCAATAAAACCTCACACACACAGAACACAAAATTCGTCATATGTACATTAGTGTTTAGGACATCCATTAGTCAGCATGGCATGACATGTCACTTGTGATGGAAATGGCAGGTCTACCACAAATATTTCAAACAAACTTGTCTGTTATCTCGGGATAACATTTGTTATACTGAGATAATGATATAAATCACTTGAGATCATGCGAAAACAAATGAAATTAACTTATTACCCCTAAAAAATGAAGGAAATAAAATGTATGAATGCATGTCTGCATAGGGCTTCCATAGAAGATAACACTGGAAAACATTTTTTTTGTTTTAAAGTGCTGGGGGAAAACAAACTGAGTGAATTCCGCCAGTAGCAGATTTTGTACCAAAGCACATCAGAATCCCTAGTGTTTAAATCCACACTTTTATAAATCACAGAGTAACAGTTACTGTAGTTTTTACAGGGTGACCCAATAAAATCTCCAACATTTCTAAGGGAAATTAAAAAAAGGTTAAAGATAATCAAATTATTATTTGCACTCATGAAACTAAGTGAGGAAGAAGAGGCAATGCTATGGTCTGTTTGTAGCCCAACCACAACTTGAACACCTTGAGCTTGAAGAACTTGATCTGTGGTTTCAGTAAGATGGAGCTACGGCACACACAGCCCAAAGATCACCAGAAGTGCTGAGGGAAATGTTTCTGGATCGGGTGATCTCCTGATACTGCGTGGTCGGCCCGTTCCCCTGACCTTGCCCCTTGTGATTTTGTTCTGTCGAGCTACCTTAAATCCGGAGTTTATTCTCATCGACTGCAAACTCTTGAAGCCTTTAAGGTTGATATTCAGCAGGAGGTAGCTGCTGTTCCATCTGACATGACCCTTCAGCAATCGTCTCCAAACATGTATGAACAATAACGGCCACCATTTGAACAAAGTGTGTGAAGGGAAGTTTTTTTTTTTTTTCATTTACCTTTGAAATGTGGGAGGTTTTATTGGGTCACCCTGTATTTTTATTGTTATGGTTTCCAACACCTGCATGCTGTCTTTATTGGTAGAAAATAAAAATCTATACTACTGAATACATTAATCCAACTAACATAAAATAAAATTATGTAGATAATTATGGATTTAAAGACTAGAAAAACTGAAGTGCTTCTATATGAATGTCACTCATACTGATGAATACATCCATCCATCCATTATCTATACCACTTTTCTGTCAGGGTTGCAGGGGAAGCTGGAGCCAATCCCCGTTAACTTCATGCAAGAGGTCGAGTACACCCTTAGTTGATTGCTAATTTAGATCCAGGGCTAACAGAGCTAACTGAGAGCTAGCATGTCTCTACATCAGTGCTTATATTTTCATCACCCATTCTAAAGTAGAAACCGTGTGGTAGGGTTACGGTTAGGGTTGAACTCAAAGAAAAACTAACAAACACAGAAACCTGGGAAAGAATCAAAGCTCTATATGCCAACCCCAAACCCCAATAGGTCACCAACACCTACAGACAAATCTTATGTATTAGAAAATCCTTTTACCATTATAACTGCATCCATTGGCTGGGTCAATCTGTTCAGTGTCAACACGGAAGAACCAGCGACCAGGCAAGTTGACATTCGTAGTTTGCTCAATATTGACCACTTCATTTGTGCGGGAACCAGGCAGGTTGAAGAAGTGGCTCACATCTCCACCATTAAAACCTGACTAGAAAGGTCAATAATGTCCACGACATCAGACACAAGGCACCAGGTTGTGCTTACAGTAAGCACAGTATTACTTAATTCTCTAAATTGCCTAAAATTCCTAAAGAAGTTTACCTGTGCAGTAGTTCCTCCCAAGCCAGTAAGAGGATCTCCCCCACTAGCAGTCCCTGTGGTCCATGTAATTTCTCCAAAGTTAAACATGACAAAGTAGACCATGCCATCTGAGATTAACACTGACTGGAATGTATTCACCTATGACAAACAAGCAGATGTATATTTTCCAGATTTCATTATTTATAGCATTTATATGGCACCAGCCCTTATCTATAAATGTTCTTTCAAAATTAAATGTGTGATGTGAAATAATTGGAGTGTTCCTCCTTTCTTTACCGGTGTTGTCTGACTGCCGCCATAGAATGTCACCTGATTCCAGGTAGCAATAAAAACCCAGGTAGCAGTAAAGGATGGCATGCTCTTTATATACTTCCGGACATCCTGAGTAGCTCTTGCTAGGATCTCTGGCTCTGTGGTCTCACGATAGTACACATCCCCACGGATACCATTGTGCACATCAGCCCATAACGGAGCAATAAATGACCGACTGTCACTGAGTGGAAAAGGCTCAGGAGTAAACTGGCTCACCTGAACGTTGAAGGAGATTACGCCATTGTTGTTTACCTGTGGGGTAAGAAGTACTGCTGAATTTAGATTTTTACAAAAGGAGTACATTATTATTGATATTTATTAATTGCATAGTTAAATGAATGTGGTTGTATTTCATATAAAATTAAAGGTACAGTGAGTAACATTTAGTGGCGAGGTTTTAGATTCAGACATCTGAAATTACATTCCTGACCCTCCACTTTAAAGCCTGTATGGTTCAATGACTGCTGTAGGTACAAGATGGCAGTCTCAATCAGAGGGGACCCGCTCCCCCATGGTCATCAATGGCTTATTCTAAGGTTCTGTAAACTCAACAACCTTTTTTATTTTTTGTTTGTTTGTTTATCTATTAATTTATTTATTTAGTGATTATCAATTAATGAAAATGTCTTTATTAATGATAAACTCAATTTCTGCTAATAAATCCTCCCAAACTGGTACACACTGATTCTTTAACTCCTATAATATTAATTTGACACCAGGGTGTATACTGAGATGCACTCACGTATAGAGAACGGTAGGGGACATTGAAAAAGATATATGGAATTAATAGCGTAACTTCTGTTGAACTGCCATCATCCATCTTGGGGGTTTCTGTGTCCCTATGAGCAGGTCCGAAGGGGTAAAGGATATCCTGAGAATAAGCTAAGAAAGAAGGAAAAGAAAGCAGTACAGAAAACACAAGTTTTGGTTTAGATTTTGAAGGTAGTTCCTGAGTAATCAGACAGTTATTACATAACTAAATTTCTATTGGTAGCTTGTTTAATTCATTCACCTAACTAATGATAATAATAAGAATTCGGCATTGTATTGCATGACATAAGTAAAATACCAGCTTATGTGTAATTACTATGTGTTCAAACTATGAATGAAACAGCTTTTTTCTTTTTCTTGCAGTAACACCACCTGATGTAATTATTGACGTATAGCAGTCAGTTCCTTCAGTGAACTGATTTGATTGCACAAGCAAACTTCCCAATGCGCTATTATTTAGTATTTCGTTTAGCGCTGATATTTAGCACTGCTACAGTTCACTGTTTGCCACACCACACTTGCTGATGTTCACTACACAAAACCTTATTTCTAGCAATAGTTTGTTACATTGAAAGCATTACTACACTTTCACGAGGTTGATAGTCAGTCTGTGCAGTGCGTAGCAACACAGTGCTCTATCCAGCTATGACGTTTGCTCAGGAGCAAATATAAACAAAATATTAGGGCATACTGTCTCTGAAACTTCAGTTTTTCAATATAGATTACATAATGAAATGCAATAAAAGCCATATCACACTCGCAGTTAGGAAGGTTGTAGAGAATATCAGTATGGTTGTAATTACCTACCACCCAAGTTATAGGTGTGCTGATATTCCCTACAACAGCACTTCGCGAAATTGCTCAATTCTGATGAAGCAGCAAGATAGAAAATAAATGAATTAGGTAGGTAATAAATCGACTCACCTCCACTGGGAGCAAGAGCGCTGAAAAGCTGGAGAAGAGACACTAAAGTGCTTGCTTTGACCATCCTAAAGACCTGAAACACACACATGAAATTCAGAACAGTTTGAGTTCAATGTTGACAGTGTAAAGAATCAAAACCCCAAATTTCTATGATAGCAGAGTAGTAAAAATAGCATTCCAAATGCTGTTATTCTTTTTAATTACTGATGTCAGTGATTTTAGTTTAATAATAGCTTATATTACACATGTGAAGTGAACTATAAACTACAATGCACATTTGAAGACATTAAAAGACAAATAAGATAAGTTCAACCCGCTCTAATCTTCCCTGGTTTTAAGAGTGGTCTCCCAGGCATCCCATGGGTCTTCACTGCCTTCTCTGTTCCCTGCCATGGTGGGCCTGTTGGCCCATTGCTGAAAAGGTCCCATTATGTGATAGTGAACAATGTGTAGGGATCACATTCACCAGCACTACTGTGTTAGTGGGCAATAGAGGAACAGTTCTAGGCTTCTACACTGCAGGCGAGCCTGTGGCGAGGAGTCAAACCCGCTGTGCGCAGTCATTTGGAGGGTCTGTTACCGTGTGTTTGTGTGGTATGTCTCCTTGGCTTTAGAGAGGGGACGTGAGCAGTTCAGCTAATGGGTTTAATTGAGAAGGCTTGAATTGCCACAGTCTTTTCCACAACCTGAGGCGCTCAAGTTTGAATTTCAGTCCCTTTGAATGTGAATGACATTTTCCCCCTCCTAGTCCTTTTAAATATCTCCAGAACAAGGAATTTTATTATTTTCTAATTTCAATTCATTTCTACAGGCAATCTTAATACATACTGCATGATACATATATCCAGGTGAAACATACAAAGCTTATTTTATTATAAATTGATAGGAATTCTGTTAAGTCTGCCTGAGCTGACCAAGCCCTTTGCTGGATATTATGTTACACTTACATGCTGACTTGGTTTTCTACCCAGACAATAAGGAGTTAATGATGGTCTCACACTGAAAACATGTGCACTTCACCTTTAACCCCATGATGACAAAACGTGTGGATTATCTCAAAAGTGCAAGTGTGAATTGTTTTGGGATTTGTCTCAATTGATTACATCTTGGAGATGTAGACATTGAAATGTTTTAATATTAAAAATCTAAAATCGGAAATACAATATATGATTTATTTCAGGCTACGAAGATTATTGGTTCAGAAAATTATTTATTAGCTAAAAAGTTATCCTGTTAAAAAATGCACTGATGATAAATAAAGGATTTAAATAATTTATCATATTTTTATGAAATGTTATCTGAGTAAAATTTATTCTGTAAAAGCTCAAATCCAGATTGTAATTATTCGAACTACGATAAGAAATATCACAAGGAACAGTTGAATGTTTTTACATTTTTAATTGTTGGACATTATGTCCAATTTGTTTAAGTTTTCCCCTATCATAGATTAGAAAAGTTATACATTAAAGCCTGTGGTGTGCAGCAGTGCAGTATTTAATGACAGATACAACAACAAGGTTAAAGGAGCAGTGTCATGGTTGTTAAAGACTAGTATTTTGGACATTTATTTACATGATTTTGGTGCAAACATATACAGTCCGTTGGGCCTTTACACCCGAGCTAGCTCATCAGGCTCATCCCAGTTTCTGTAGCGTGAAGCGATTAGTTCAACTCCTTCTGAATGTGATGCTAGTTTCCTTCTCTGTATTTTTACTGGTACCCATTTACACTGCCGGGTGAACCGCGGCACACTTGTGTTTAACACCTTTTCTTAGTATGGCGGGGGTCTGATGGAATTCTAATTCACAACCCCTCAATCAACACATTAACCACTACACCACTGGCCCCACAATCAATCAATCAATCTATCTATCTATCTATCTATCTATCTATCTATCTATCTATCTATCTATCTATCTATCTGTCTGTCTGTCTGTCTGTCTGTCTGTCTGTCTGTCTGTCTGTCTGTCTGTTTCATTCTACTTGTGTGTGTGTGTGTGTGTGTGTGTGTGTGTGTGTGTTTAATCATTGGACATGTATTTGAAATGTGTATAAATTAATTTACTGTTGTCTCATAGTATCAGCATGTTTTATACTCCATATTAGCTTAAAATGAACTTCAGCCACCGGGGATTTTTTTTATTCCTTTTCTGCTTTCTACTTAAAAACACATCTACCTGATAATTAAGTGGGAAGGTAAAGTCTGTATTTGAGTAAAAAAATTGAGCTTAAATCTCTGCTAGACTCTAGGCAATCTTGACTCGGAATGTCTGTAACTCAGACATCACCAAATACTGTGCATCCCTCTTCATACTCATTTTGTAATGTGGCTTGGATATTTTAGGCTGTGAAAAACGATATATAATGTTTGTTTGTTTGTTTGTTTGTTTTTTCATGTCATTATTAACAAATGCAAAATTTAAAAAAAATAACTGACTGTCAGACTAATCAAGTAAAAAATAAGAACAAGAAAAATTGTATCACTAACTGAATACATACTATCTATTAGACAACCTCTTATTCCTTAGTAAGTGTGTATTAAAAATTGTTGACAGTTTAAAAGCTAGTGTGATTCTTCATATGCAATATGGATAACTGACATTAAATCAAAGCAGATCTAATTTACATGTTGCTACTGGAAGCTTAAAATTTATTACAAAATCTCTGGGAGTCGGTTTATTGATGCCAGCAGGCACAGTAGCGACTCTTACAAATGACTACAAATGCCCACCTTGCAACATAACTGAAACCTAGTCTTCCAGAAAGCATGTGGTGTTTGGACCACATGGTCATGTGTGATGTACTCTGAGATGAAACCGACTACAGTCGAAAGCAGTGTTTGGTGGAAATCCCAAGTGCACCACAGGAGATTGTGAGAAATGCCAAAGGGGTAAATCCATCGCTTCATCTCTCGAACAGGGTTTGGTTGGCTAACCCCAAGAGAAACTGATCTCAAACAGGTTGTCTTCTTCACAACAGATTAAGACTGACATCAAAGCCAGAGATAGATCTTATCAAAATCACTAGGCTACTTATTGCCAGATAAACCAATGATATACATATTCACACATTAAGTGTGATCCCAAACAGCAGAGAGGAAAGGGATAAAAAGAGAGGCAGAACCTGAAGCTGAGAACCTGAGTCGGGGTAAAGACAGGCAAATAATACTTCTTAGGAGCTTGTCTTAAAAGCCTGCAGCATCACCATCCTATTGCTAACACGTTTACCAGAGTTATTGCAGGAATAGTATAAATATTGGTAGTAACTCACCTGTCTTCAGAAGACAGAAGCTCAGCACCTCAACTGTGGCATCAGCTTTCCAGTTCCATCAAACTGGGTACCATCCACACTGTATTAGGAGTGGACACGTTCTGTGCTGGAACCGGGGAAAGGGAAGGGGAGGGGGAAGGTACCCAAGAAAGGCTTCCTTAGACCCCCTCACACAAGAGCAATCTGCAAGTCCAGGTATGCAGGATTACAGAGAAGAAAAAAAAGCAGTAAATCAAGCCCAATCCGAACCTGCGGCTAGTTTTTGACTTTTGGCTTGAATTTTCAAAAGTGATCTCAAGATGAGAGAAGAGAGAACTGTTTGTGTGTCCCTTTAGGGTTGAGCTGGAGAAGAACTGACAGGGGTAGGCTCTAGCTTTAAGAGTGCAGATAGTGTTAAAGTTAATCTGAGCGTGTTTTTGGGGAAAGGGGAAGACAGAAGTTGGAAGGGGTGGAGATGAAGAAAGAGGTGAGACTTTGCAGATGAGGGAGGGAGAGCAAGAAACAAGAAAAAAGAGTGGTGAAGGGGGGGGGGGGGGGGTTTGAGAGCTGGCCAATGATGGTATATAGTAGTCAAGCAGATGAAGGGAATATTAAAATTGTCAGTACAAATATGGCTCCTGAAAGAAATAGCTTTTTGAGGATGAAGGGGTCAGGTTTGGACCAGCATCATATTGTTCATGCCCTGGAAGCCAGTTTTCTTTAAAACACAATGCTCATATATGTTTATAATAAACATTTGGCCATATTTCATCATTATACTAATAATTCAGTTAAAATAATTTAGTTAAATAATTAACTATTAAAAATGTTACCATTTAAATGCATGCACTTTTTTCCATACACTCTTTTTCCCACATACAACAAATACCTTAAATCTACACACCTTATAGCAGGTTCTGGTTCTGAAGATTCTGATTTAAACAACACTGGTCTTAGATGGCATGCCAAGGATATCGCATAGCAAGCAATGAGAGTAAGTAGTTGACTACTGTTTGCCATTTAGCTAATCAGCTAGCCATTATTACAGCAATTGTACACAAATGACAGGCGACAGTGTTAGGAACTGTGTGAGAAAACGTTATGGGGTTTGGGACACAGTATAGCTTTTGGGGCCTCTGTGGTTTTTCCCTCCGTACCATGTACATGCATAAAGTAATTAAGAAATTTCAATTTCCCTACTTTGAGTTCCTTCCCCACCAAAGATTCCTTCAGAAAAGTGAAAAGCTCTGTTGCCCACCCTTGGGTCATTTATTTACAAAAGAAAACAAGCCCAGAAAAAGTCTCTTTGTAAATATAAATGAGAGGTGGCTAGAATTACAGCATTAACATGAGTCAGTCAGAACATTCAGTGTGTGCGCGTGAGTCTACGACTAAGTGTGTTTGAGTGCTCCCCCTCCTGTTTGCTTGGTTCCCTACACTAATTAAGGACAGCGTCATTTGCAATGGCACACATTAGGCTGGGTCAGTCACCAAGGGAGCTGATTTCCATAGATCTGGTGCTGAGATAAAACCGAAAGGCGGGGAAATAACGGGTAAATCCATGGTGATAGGGTCTGGGAAGTAGATGGGAAAGAGATGGGAGTCAGATGCACCTTTGTTCACAGTGGGACAGTGGAGGTAACTAGAGACCCAAAAGGGGCTGGACGTGTGAAAATCTTCTGGACAGAAGGCCAAACCTGGATTCCCTATGTTCAACGTAGAAATCCCAGAGGAGGATTCTGTTACACCTTGTTGCCTTGTTGTGTAAATGCACCCATATTCTTAACCAATCCATGCAAGAAGACAAAAAAGATGATAAAGGGTACAATGTGAGACGGTACAACTCAGCACTCATTCTATCCTCGCGTAACAGTATAAACAGCGTTAAGAGAAGAAGAAAGGGCACGAGAGAGAGAGTGACTGTGATTTTTATCTTTTCACTATCTTGTCTTCCTTATGATGTAATGAGTTTGCTAATAAGACATATCAGTACATGTCTTTTCTCTCTATCTTCATCCCTTTCTCTTGATTCCCTTTTCAGAAGGTTTGCTTGGTGATTGTGCAATAGGTCAGCTTAACCGGGATGGCTCTGTGTCATCTGAACCAGTTTCTGTCTCACAATGAAGAGACTGTGACATGCTTGGTGATAAGCATTAGTGCTACTGTTTGGGTATAAGAGTCAAATGTCCGTTAAAATGGATCGACAAGTCATCAGCCTTACCAACCACCAGCCCACCAAACCAAGCAGATTTAAATAATACTGGCTGAGTTTAGCGCACTGTCTCTAAACACAAGGAAGAACTGCAATGGTTCTGTGAATCATTTCTATGGTGGTCAAATGCACTTAGGTTCACCAGTGCTGTCACGGTGTTCTGGTAAGTCTACCAGACTTGAGCTTGGGAGGGGTAAATGTCCTGACCCCTCACCCTTCCCTATCCATCTGTTGCTTACTTGTTGTTCTTTTTTTTCTTTCCTTTTGTCCACAATGTCAAGCTCCTTTTAGGTAACCTAAATCTTTCCAAAAATTACTCTCTCTCCTGGGTACACAATGAGTCTCCTTCAGCCCTCCGGTTCCTTCCCTAGCTTTGTGGTGCTAAGGGTGGATCAGGCTACCAGCAGCTTAGCCAGAACAAGTTTGCTTCTGGTACAGGGCAAGGCATAAAAAGCTTTCTTAAAACCCCCACCATTCCAAAACAGACCAACTCTGTGACCTTTCTTTTGAGATCAGCCTCTGCTTTCATGGCCTGGTAATCACTTTTCTGACTCTTACACTTGATATCCCGGTGGTTCACCACATCATTTGGTGTTGCCAAGCTGATGGTGAACTCTGACTGCTGCTTTACTCAGGAAAGCTTTTGCTGCCTGTTAGAGAACACGCTACGGATGTGAGCGTTTTTAATCTGGAAGAATGAATGGTGTGTGAGCTTTGCCAAATTTAGCACGTGTGACTCTCACCTGTAGGCGTGACAGGAGTAGTCCAGCCCTTCTTAGCACCTCTTGGCTTTGTGACATCAATTAAACCTGATTATTTTTTTCAGCCAAGTTGTTGCAGTGATCCAGGTAACAGACATGCTGGAGTACTGGACAGGATCCAGCTGGATAGAGTTTGCCTGGGCTCTAGGGTAAGCTCTTTGCTGTTTGAGAGACTCTAAGATACTACCACAGCTAAGCCTACCTGTACTGCTGAGAAATAACCTGCAAGTGCAACTGCTAAAACCTTATAAAATATACAGCAACAGATAGTATATATAATGACTACAGATAGTAGTAGTGATATGTAAATATTTACTCATAAATGTTATTAGATATAGGAAATCAACCTACTGCAAACTGACAAGTTGATGGTGCCAGAGAGTCATTTTTCTGAAGTAATACCTTTTTACCATTATGTGTGAAGTGATATGAATTTTTAGTTTAGTTTTTTTTTGCTGAAACAAGCTGCTACACTAGTTTATATACTAGTATGTCTTTTCAGCCTGAACTGTAGACAGACACACAAAAAATATTTTATAGTTGTATTTACTCAATAACAGCTAGGTGAAAGATGTAATAGCAACAGATCATAAAAAAACACCACAGAGATGGTTAAAGGATTTTAAGCCTAAATCCTCCTCCTAAAACACTTATAAACTCAATCAGGTGAATCAAGCTTCCATTTGTGATCAGTTGTAATCATTCTTATTAGTTCAGCACAAAAACAACAGCTTTTTTAAAAGCTTTCCAGTGCTTGGAAGTGTAACTGAAAGCAAACAATCAACTGTGGGTGGCAAGGTACTGTCAAAAGATCTCATGGATAAATTTGTGGACAGGCACAAGTCAGAAGATGGAAACAAAAGATTCTAATTCTTTATCAATCCCTAGTCCATCATCAATTACATGGAAAGTGTTTAGTACTATTAAGACCCTTTCTGGATTAGCTGTCCCTCCAATCCAGCTGTCCCTGGATGGAAGAGTGAGGAGGAAACTGGTCAGAGAGGCTCCCAAGAGGCTTATGGCAACTTTTAATGCTAATTTTTTGTATGTGACAACTTTATCTCAAATGTTCCACAAACGTTGTGGTTTGTATGGGAGGGTTGCAAAAAAAAAAAATTATAAAAAAATAAAAAAGCCACTCGTCAAGGATGACCACATCAAGTCTCAAGGCCTCAGTGCCAAGTGGCATATCTGGCAAGAAACCAATATAGATAACCATACCTACAGTAATGCATGGAGGTGGTAGCGTCCTTATGTGGGGATGAAATATGGATGGGGCAAAATACCATCAAATTTCTGTTGCCCTCTGCCAGAAAGTTGTCAGTGGGAAGAAGGTTCACCTTCCAGCATGACAATAACCCAAAGCACAAAGTTAAGTTAAACATTCAGTGATTAAAGGAAAGAATAATGAATGTCCCTATAAGGCCCATTCAGAGCCCAGAAAATCTGTGGAATGATTTGAAGTATGCAGTCCACCAACTGTCACCATCAAATTTGACTGAGCTTGAATGATTCTGTACAGTACAAGTGGGTAAATATTGTACAGTCTAGATGTATAAAGTTGGTAGAGAGGTTTCCCAACATATATTGTTAATTATCAATCACTTGGTACCTAAAAAGGAGGTAGCCTATTGCGTAAAACTTGTATGATAACCTCTTAATTTTGATTTATTTGAGGCTATGTCATCCTGCCCTAAGCAAAATCTATTGTCACAAGCTCCTGCTGTATGAAACCAGTTAATCACAAAAGTGATGACTGTTTTCATTTCCAGAACTGATTATGAATTATTTCCCTTTAAACTTGTACCATCCAATATTTTTGTAATTACTTTTTTTTTTTTTTGTAAAGCATCCTAAATGTAATTTGTACAAAATGTTCTCAGTAAATAAATATTTTTGCTTGTGAGTTCATGATTTTCCTAAATTATCCATCTATAACATCTATATCATTTATCCACAAGGGTCACAGTGGAGCTGATCCCAGCTAACATTGTACGAGAGGTGGAGTACACCCTGGGCAGATCACCACTTGTGATTTTTTTTATGAATTTTACAAATCATGAGGTCAAGGGGGATTAATTATAATCACACTATTACCTTTTTCTGTGTGTAGAAGAAACTAAAGTCAGTGCATAATGCTCTGTGAGTGGGATGTCCCAGGGTGGAAACCAACTCTTGCCTGAATGTCATGATTTTTCATGCAATCCTGAGGAATTTTTTTTTTTTTTTTTTTTTTTTTGCTATACAAAAATAGC
>JAQMYF010000005.1:21424522-21456956 GCA_030014195.1 Neosilurus mollespiculum | reverse complement strand
TTACTATGTAAAGCTGCTTTGTGACAATGTCAATTGTAAAAAGTGCTATACAAATAAAACTGAATTGAATTGAATTATCCTTCCACTAGGTGGCAGCAGCTAGTCATTCATGACTCAAGAAAGATTGCATGGTAGCTTGTCACTGTTAAGCTTTGTCTGAAAATGAAGTTGAATAAAAGAAAAGAGGACAAATGCCTAATCTAATCATTTTTCGATGCAGGTTTCATGGTTGCCCCTTAAGAATAGATTTTCAGTGAGTATTTGGTCCTCTATCATCTTTACATTTAGTGATATGGCCATCAGGGAAAATGAGTTTGACCCCTGCACTAGAGATATATTTGTGGTCTTGTAGCAAACTAGCTAACTACCTAGGCAGTTAGACCTGGAATACTAGCAAACCTGGTTGACTATCAAATCACTTTATGTGTGCATGGCTCTAGCAACAAAGTGATGAGCGAAGAGTAAATCACTTCCTGTGTCTGTGCTACATATGGATCATTTAAGCAGAGTCATCCACTGTATCTCACATTCTCACAAACAAAGGATAATATTACTCACATTAAAGCACAACTTATGTAATGAGGTAATGTACTGCAAGAGTTTTCATCCTGTAATGAAAGTCACGTGAAGTGTTTTTTGTTCCGCCATTTTAGTCAAATGGGTTTTCCTGAAGTGATGGACTCAGGCCAATGTAGTGCGAGTTTGCCAAATATTATTACCCTAAATATTTTAAATAGATATTATTGATTGTCCGTTAAAGCCCAAAAAGTGTTTTAAAAAGGTGGGTCCTATAAATAATTAATCCCTATTTAAAACTACTTAAAAGTCACCTTATCTTTCAATATTTTATTATTTTTATCTATTTTTTTACTTTCTTAGTAATAAAACCTATTTATGAGCAGGACTGATGACGGCTTTGCCCAAAGCCCTAAGGGGACGTCAAGCTGTTTAAATCAGTAAGAGGCAACCTCAACTAACCCCCTCATGTTTTCCCCAGTGCTACCCACTTAGCATCTAGCCATCCTTTTACTTCTTTTATCAAGTTTAACCTTCACTACCCTTGTAACATTTCCATTCTAAAAGACAGAAAAGAGAGAATGTCAGAGAAAGAAAGAGAGATGAAGGCCAATCAATCTATTTTTGCATTGAATGTCACTGAAAAGCTAACTCGCAGGCAATGTGAGACTGAAAACAGCCCTTACACAATGACATACAAGTAGAATTGGACTGATAAGGTTAACTACAAAGGTAATGCAGATTGTATTGTTAGCTATCAAGGTCATTAATACCAGTACCACACATGATCTATGTTTGGTAAATAATTCCTACTACACTTGGTGTGTAAGTGGTTTAACACATCATTATTTCATATATATCTCTCCTTAGCACTCAGGACCATTCATAATTCCACATCCCTCCTCCCTTTGCCTACAGGAATCCCAGTGTCAGGATGCTTACACATCTTCATCAATTCATTATGTGAGTGAACCATTCAGAGAGAGAGAGAGAGAGAGAGAGAGAGCGAAAGAGAGAGAGAGAGAGAGAGAGAGAGAGGGAGATTCACTAATTCACTTTCCTTGGAAAAAAAAATCCACCTGCCATTTCACTCCCCCTAAAACCTTAGAAAAGGCTGTGGAGAAGAAGGAAAGGTGGACAGGAGGATATAGAAAAGGAAAAAAGAATCCAGCAGCCACCTTGTATATCAGTTTCCTGGCAAGAGTATTCTGGTACAAAGGCGTCTTTGAGGAGGCAGAGACTGGATGCATTGTCTCTCAAAGGTTAGCCTCCTCTACAGGAGAGCGCGCCCAAGAAACGTCCTCTCCCAGGTTAAGCACAACATGGTGGGCTAAAGTACGTGGGGGATCCCTCTTCTTCTGGCTTGTGCTGGGTATTAGAAAATACCTCCAACAACAAAGAGACAAGGGGAAACAGAGAAAGAGGAAGAGAAAAGGACATCTCATGGATGAGCACCGAGATGACTGGAGCACCAAATGAGTGCTTGTAAAGGAGATGATAAGGAAGTAAAATAAATGCTACATACTGAATTGCAGTGATGGCAAGCAGACCCAGCAAAGAGGCAAACACAGTCAAAGTGGTAAACGATATTGAATTTGTGTGTCTGCATTACGCATGAGTTACTGATCTCAGGCCTGCTGTGAATGGATCAGTGCACACACAGAGAGCTGTGCTGAACAATAGCTCTTAATGCTTTCCATTTTGAAGAGATGTGGATAACCGATAGCAACTGAACCACCTGAACTTCAGCTCTTTTGTAGTGGAGCTGTCACATTTATGGCCAATCATGTTCCGTGCTGATCAGCACATGTATTCAGTCTAGAAATAAAGACCAGTTTTATCTGAATGATCATTGTCTCTTAAAGTAGCTGTTGATTTAACTTTTGTGGAAGGAGTCTCCAGTGTCAGTGCCTATTAACAGTCAGAGGTAAAGCTGTTATTTAGATTTTTCACCACATGGCAGATAAATTATTTAGTGATTTCTCAGAAACAGGGCCAGGTTGTTTTCTTTTTTCTTTTCTTTTTTTTTTTTTTTTTTTTTTTTTTTTTTTTTTACCTCTATCAAGGTGTATTTGTTTGTGTGATTGTTAGCAGGATTAATGTTATGTGTGTACTTTTATGAAATTTTTAGCAGAGGTGGGGCTTTTGACAAGGAGGGCTCCATTGGATTCTATTTCTAATAGAAATTCTGGATCCAGGAATTTTCTAAATAATTCTTTCACATTCTGAGCTAGCATGATTTTTTGTACGTGTGGTATTACAGCAGGCATAGCAGTGGATGCTGTGTACTTTCTGGGGTTTATTTTTTATTTTTTATTTTTGGATTGGCAGAGGTTTGCACTCTCTGAGTGCCCTTGTTTGTATTTTTAAATGGTGATGAGGGTTGATAACAAAATTAGTCTATAAACTAAAGAAAGGTCCCATAGAATGAAGAACTGTTTTTAACCTTGTAATAATTGTAAGAAAAGTTGGTGGTTGGAACTAACATGATGTGAAACTGTTATGTCCTCTTTCAAATACAAATCCACTTATTCAAAAGAAGGTGGTAAAATAGAACAATTTCAAAATTGTAGAATGTTCTGTAATATTCCCCTCTCATGAAAATTCTAAAATTTTCATACACAGTATGCCCAGTAACTCCAGTGTATAAACTTTCTTCTGTTTCAATGAAGTATCCATCTGTCTGTCTGTCTGCCTGTCGGTCTATCTATCTATCACAGACATGCACAGCTGAAACTTCATCAGTTCTCCAGGGTACTATGAAGAATAAAACTATGACAAATTCAGCAAGACAATCACCTGCCATTCTCTCACCACAAAGAGCATGAGAGCTCGTTGAAAAGACTTCAAAGGGCTCTCGTGAACTTCAGAGATGTGGTTTTTCACTAGATTGAGCTCCTAGACATCAGAGTCTTAACACCAATAAATAATCTTCCAGGTTTTGCATACATAAACACAGAAATTCTCCATCCCTGCTCCTGGAACAAAGAGACACCGAGCTACAGAGTTAATGGAAGAAGCCATGCCATGAACCGCATGAACAAAGGGATGCCAAGATGAAGAAGCTCATGCATCCTGGCATACTTCTCTCCATCTTACACTCTTTCAGAACTCTGACATGGATATTGAGATCACCAACAGGATAGCCAAGGATGTAGCTGTTAGGACCAGATTAAACAAGAGTGTGTGGCACTAGACAGCTGAGGGAGAACATGTATACTAGGCTTGTGTCATCAGCACACTCCTTTGTGGAGTCAGAGGACTGATATTCCAGGTCAGACAATGCTCAGAAGCCTGGGTCAAGTGAGGTACATGGACCACAGCCAAATCCTCAAAGCCTAACTAAATAGTAAGCTCACTGAAGTCGCAAGGTCATTTGGACAACCACACCTCTGCTTCAAGGATGTCTGCAAAAGGGACCTGAAGAAGGTTGGTGTTGATGTCGGCTGCTTGGAGCATTGCTGACATTCGGGATAGCAAAAGGCTTAACGGTGCGGAAGAGGGTTCAGGCAATAGAGAAAACCTGAAATGAGGAGCTGGCTGCCAAGTGGCTCTGAGGGAAGGAGAGAACAGCTTCTTTTCAGGCTCCTTCAAGCTTCATCTGTACCACCTGGTATCTCAGTGGTTAAGGCTCTGGGTTACTCAACAGAAGGCTGGCAGTTCAAGCCCCATTACCACCAAGCTGCCACTGTTGGGCTTTTGAGCAGGTCCCTTAACCCTCAACTGCTCAGTTGTGTAAATGAGATAAAAATGTAAGTCGCTCTGAATAAGTGCATCTGCCAAATGCCATAACTGTAAACGTAAATCTGTGACAACTGTGCAAGAGACTATAACGCTACAGTGGATCTTCAACATCTCTAGAAAGTCCAGGAGCTAAACTGGAGATCCACCATCATATCCCAAGACAGGGGGAGCCAGGTGTCATTGTTCACATTTGTTCACGCTAAAAAACAAAGCATGTCATTGTGTAAGGGCTTGTGCAGTAGGATTATTTGATAAGTTTCATTCAGTTTCATCCATTCATTCATTTTCTGAACCGCTTAATCCTAATTAGGGTCGCGGGGAGGCTGGCGCCCATCTCAGCCGACTCTGGGCGAGGGAGGAGTAGACCCTGGACAGCTTGCCAGCTGATGGCTATGCAGCCTACTCTTTACGGAAATCGGCAATGGTTCTTTTACATGCCTCTCACCACAGGCAGTCAGAGACATGGCTGGCATTTGATAACCCAGTTAGCTGCACTGGGGGGACAGCAGTGGGAACCCGTTGATAGTGAGGCTTAAACCCCCGACCTTGGGATCAGTAATCCAGCACCTTACCACCAGGCCACCACTGCCCCTTGATAAGTTTCATTTCAATTCATTTTCTGAGCTGCTTTATCCGTTATTAGAGTCATAGTGAGGATGGAGCCCATCCCAGCCAACTCTGGTTGAAGGCAGAATTAGACCATAACAGGCCCAACACATACACAACACAACCATTTCCACTAACATTCACACAGAGGGGCAATCAGGAATATCCATGTCTGTGGACTGTGGGAAGAAAACCAGAGCACCCAGAAGGAAGCCATGCAAGCACGTGGAGAACATACAAAATCCACAAAGTAACACCCTGGCTGGGCAGGGGTCTTGAACCCAGGGCCTTCTTGTAAAAAAAAGTATCTCCATGACTACGACTGTTTACTACCATCTTTATGATTTAGTCTTTAAAATGAATACAACAAAAATTACCTTGTCTGACAGTCAGATATGAGCGTCACAAGGTGTGTGTGTGTGTGTGTGTGTGTGTGTGTGTGTGTGTGTGTGAGTGAGTGAGTGTGTTGATGTAATGTGATATACCTCTGTGGTAACTCATTCTCAGGGCAGTCCAGGTGATAGCGGATGTAGAAACGTTCAGCGTCCTCTCTTTCTCCATCTGTCACTATACTTCCATTCAGAATAGTAACAGAAGGCAAACTGCAATGGACAGGAAAGATTTGGGGTATTATTACTGATACTGGTTCCACTAAACAAGGTTACAAGGTAATCACTTTAATATTGAATTTTATAATGAGTGAATACGGTCATGTGTATGAGTGCTTATGTATAAGTGTGTATACTTACTGTGCGATTGAAAGGTACCGTCGCTCTTGCTCAGTGTAAGGCTGGAGTAAAGGGATGCCCTTTAGGCGAACCTCACAAAGCTTTGGGAAGAAATTTAGCTTTTCAATGTCATCCCAGCGACTCAGTCCTAAAGCACAAGAAGGAAAATGATCAATCAGCAAGTGCATGTCCATAAATAAAGCAATCTATAATCTATCAACATTCTACTCAAATTATGCACACGTGGAACTGTCCCAAGGATTCCGTTCTGCTTGTCGATGAGTTTTATTAAACACGCATTACAATACGCTGTAAAACATAACATTCATTCATTCATTTATTCATATATTTGCCAAACCGCACACCCTGTACAGCTCGCCAGTCCATGACAGCGCCAACACACACACAATTATTCACGCCCACACTTAGGGGCAATATGGAACGGCCAATTAGCCTAATGTGCACACAAGTACAGGAGAACACCCTCGCCAAGCCCAGCACTTGAATCCAGGACCATCTTTCTGTGAGGTGGAAGTGCTAACCATTACATTTGATATTTTATTTTAGGTTAAGATTGATGTTGTTTTCATATTCTGTTTCTGTATCTGTGCTTCTCTAATCACGACCGTGTTTTTTTTTTATAACTTTTGAGTAACTTTCTTAACTCTAACTCTCTCTCTCTCTCTCTCTCTCTCTCTCTTTCTCTGTGTGTGTGTGTGTGTGTGTGTGTGTGTGTGTTTGTGTGTCTTAGACCCTGTTAGACCTGCTTTCAGTAATCCTACGTGGTTGATTTGTCATCGCCACACCTCACAGAAAGTTTACCATAAAACTCATTCTGTTTACTTCTACTTTTGTTTAATAACACCAAGATTATAATTATTCCTAAATTATATGGCTTGTCCACCCTACAAATCCCTATCTATAGATATCAAAAATTAATAAAAGTAAGCACATTTATATAAGCCCTATGCTGTTAAATTATAGCCTGCATTAGTGTGAGAGATGCTGTTATAAAATAATAATAATTAAAAATATGATAATAATAATAATAATAATAATAATGATAATAATGATGATAATAATGATGATATATGTCTGTAGAATGAAAAGCATTTTAATGTATTGCTATGTTGTGAAGCTGTTTTACTAACTTGTATTGTGCAGGTTAATATTGTGCAGATTAGGGAACAGGCACTGCAGTGAATCTTCAGGCTCGTGGATCGAAGACAGAGAGTTATTAGCCAGGATGAGTGATGTCAGACGGGGGTACAGGAGGCCCAGTTTGCGCACCTCACTCCAGTCCTGCAACAGATTATCAGTGATGTGCAGCAGGCGCAGAGATGAGCAGGGTACATGTGACAAATTCACATACTCGTACTCATTCAGGCACAGGAAGAGCTCCGTCAGTCTGCAGCAGAGATAATGTTATTAAAATACAGGGGACACAGACTCACTACACATCTCATCTACTAAACTGAGAATATAAATGATGCTTACACACAGTATTCTATATGCACCTACACAAAAGAAACACTTGAACAAATACACACACTTGTAGACTTACTCAGGGATCTCTTGTGTGAGCATGTGCACCATGTCCCAGGAGATGTGTGTGCTGTTGAGGACAAGGCGGCGGAGGCCTGAGAAGGCTTCTACACCCCCAGGCCCCAGTCTGGAGCCCCTCAGAGGATTCATGCTCAGATTAAGAAAGTCCAAAAGAGGGCTGCTAGATAAAATCTTGATGATCTATAAAGGAAAGCACATCAGTAACTATAAGGTTACACACATGTTTAAATAAAAGTGCAGTGATTAACGCTTTCGCCTCACTGCAAGAAGGTCCCGGTTCGATTCCTGGGCTTGGAGTTTCTGTGTGGAGCTTGCAAGTGCTCCCCGTGCTTGCATGGGTACTCCAGTTTCCTCCTACAGTCCAAAAACATACACAGTAGGCTGACCAGGGTGTACCCCGCCTTTACCCAGAGTCTCCTGAGATGGGTGCCAGCCTCCCCGCAACCCTAATTCGGATTAAGCATCTTAGAAAATGAATGAATGAATAGCATGTTTAAATAGATTCTCTGGCTGACCTGTGCAGAAACAATTAAAATGACCTGGGTGAAGATTATAACTTTAAAGTTACCATGAGGTTTTACAGCAGCATCTACACCATCGCCCTTAAACACAAATACCTTACTTTAAACTCTGAAAGATTTGTTGGACTGAAAATGTGGGCTCATGCAGTGGCGTAGTGGTTAGTACTTTGGCCTCACAGCAAGAAGGTCCTGGGTTTGAGTCTTGGGCTCAGCGAGGGCGTTTCTGTATGGAGTTTGCATGTTCTCCCCGTGCTTGTGTGGGTTTCCTCCGGGTACTCCAGTTTTCTCCCTCAGTCCAAAGACCTGCACATTAGGCTAATTAGATACTCTTGTTTGCCCCCAGGTGTGAGTGTTAGTGTAAATAGTTGTGTGAGTTATCCCTGCTGTTCAGGGTGTACCCCACCTTCGCCCAGAGTCAGCTGAGATAGGCTCCAACATGGATGATGGATTATGGTTAAAATCAAGCTCATAATACATGTTCAGATAAATGCTCGTATAGTCTTTAATCCATGGGTAACTGTGTACAGACACTAAACAGGGCCTACAGCTGGACTCTCTGGATTGCAAAATATCTAGACCTACACATCCCCATTCTTTAGGCAAGTAGAACAAGTCATTCTGGACTACCTCGGCTATTTTAATCAGTTTCCACTATTAGAATAAGGCCTAAGGTGTACTAAGCAGTATTTTGGAGGAAAACTATCTTGAGTTCCCAAGAGTAGCCAAGGACCGGACTGACAGAACCCACGCTTTTGGCTGCCACCCAGCTCACAACGCGCCCGACCCCTATAGCCACACCCAGGTATAAAAGTAGTGCCTGGTCCAATATCGCGCTCCAACCATGCGAGGCATTATTTTCACAGGAATCGCCAACGGTTCTTAAGTGGCAAGTTGTAACTTAATATGTTACTATGTAGTTGCCAAAACAACCAACATCAACTGTTTGAGGTGAGCAATGCTTTGGTTGAACAGATTTTAAATGTTAAAATCTGCTACTGTTCTATTCTACTATACGGCTTGGATTTAGTCAGTATATTGGTTGAATCAGCTGATCTGTTTCTGCCTCAGAAATCCTGGGATTCATGGACATCGTAAGGTAGGTTGTCCACATCCTAATATCCTACAGATTTAATAAAGAGGTTAAACATCTGTTTGGTAAAAGCTGAGCCATTTCTACTGCTTGCCATATAGCATAAGACTGTAAAAAATGGAGGCAACCCCTATCCACTATCCACTATCCAAACCAGCCAGCAGGCAGACCCATAAAACCTGGCCCAGACAAGACAAGACAATCCTGGCAGAAATGATCAAATGAATCACTGCACATTTGCTTCAGATTCACAATAATGTTAAATTTCATCCTCTGTATTAGGCAGCTCATAAAACAGTTGATTAAATCATTGATTTAAAACAAAAAAATCTCATTCTCCAATAGTTAATTGTGAGAACAACTCAATAAAGTCAAATAATATGTCTGTGAAGTATATGTGCCAGATTTCAGGTTTTGGCTGACAGCCAAAATGCTTCTGAAATAAATATATTCAAACTAATTTTGGGCAGCTGGGAATGAAAGTTTTTAAGTTCTAGGACATGGTATACGACTTAGGAATCATGAAGGATGGATGAGTTATAGAGGGAAGGGACCTGAATTTAAATCAGAAGTCACAAAATAATACATCTTTCACTGAATCTAGGATTAAACATTAGGTAAATTATGCTCTCAGATTTGGCCAGTGTTTTATTCCTTAGATCCTTAGGGACACATTTTTGTTTGTTCAGAGGAATACATGCCTTGTACTTGTGTAAACAGTGCAGATAACTTCTACTATGTATGTACTGACTTTTGCATCACACAAAGAAGAAAAAAATTGGACTGTGCAGTTTCATTTAATGAATACAAAGGACAGGCCAAGAAGCGGCATGTGAACACTGAATAAAAACTGATCTCTGTACTTATATATCTATTAATAATGTTTTTTCACTTTTGCTCTAAAATTAATTTCATATATTACCCTCCTGCTTATTTTAAAGTGTTACAAAAAGAGAACAGGTGAACTATTATTATATAAATAAACAGGGAAACTATGATTATTTAGATATTAAAAAGAAATTATGAAAATACTGTTTATGATTTCTCATAAAAACTCTAATATTTCGATCCTCACAATACAGCATTGTAGACATCAAATTATAAAGGAATATGAAGGGACCATTCTGACACGCATAGACCTCATCCACTTCGATCAAAATATGACCTTATCTCATTTTTCAGTTTTTCTGTGTTAAACCACTGAGGCTCTCAGCCTTTCATATGTGATAAACAAATATTTAAATAAAAAATAACACATTTAAATCAATTAGAAGTAACATAATGAAATCTGCAGGTTATAATAAAATGAGTAGTTATTAATATAAGGAAGCCATGACTGAGTAAAGCAGTGTACCATCATTTTTATTGTCAGTCATCACCTTTTGTGTTTCATCATAACAAGAAAGACAGAGCATTGCCCTTTCAAGACGGATATTACAGCACAAACAGGGCACAGACTGAGCTCCCCCAAGTGGCCACACCTTTATAAGCATTTGCCCTTGCAGCAACCTGAGCTTTCCCAGAGGGTCACCCAGGCTTCACAGTACTACTCAGAACATCAGATACAAGAACATTAAGTGTATAGTGCTTTTGTGATCATTAATGGTGTACATACACAAACTGCCCTCACCTCTTCCCAATCTCTGAACTGGTTGTGAGACAGGTCCAACTCCACCAGATGAGCGCAGAATGTCGCCAATTCCTCTTCATCTCCAGCGTGACTTATTCCACAGCTATTCAGAACCAGCACATTGGGCAGATTTACACGACCTGCCAAAGACAATATGTGGAATTAATGAATAGAGTTACACCATGTAATAGGCTACACACAGGCGTTTCTCCCACAGTCCAAAGATATGCATGTTAGGATAACTGGCTGTTTCAGCTGGGGGGATGATAATTTACATGTTCCACCTTATTTGTGACCCATCACAGCAAAGTAGGTATTAAGTTGGAAAATAATAAATACTTTGTTGAACTTTAAACATGATTTTCTCCAGAGTTGCATGCTTAAAAGGCTGAAAAGTCCTGGCATGTTTTGGTTGGTTACTCCAAAAATAGCAACATATGTATTGTTAAATTTGTTAAGTTTGTTAGTATTTTTTTTGTTAGTATTTGATTGGCTCATGCAAAAACTTCATTCTTAATATTTATTATTTAATTTTTCTGAAATCCCACTAGGGTTGTGGAGAAGCTGGAACCTATCCCAGCGAAGGAGGGGTACACCCTGTACAGCTTGCCTGTCCATCGCAGGGCAACACACACAACCAGTCACACTCACACTCACACTCACACCTAGGGGAAATTGGAACAACCAATTAGCCTAATGTACATGTCTTTACATTGTGGGACAAAAACTGGGTACCCAGAGGAAACCTACGCAAGCACAGGGAGAACATGCAAACTCCGAATAGAAACAACCTTGCTGAGCCCGCAACTCGAACCCAGGGCCTTCTTACTGTGAGGTGTATGTGTTAACCCC
The DNA here is from genome assembly GCA_030014195.1 of Neosilurus mollespiculum. Lineage (NCBI taxonomy): Eukaryota > Metazoa > Chordata > Actinopteri > Siluriformes > Plotosidae > Neosilurus > Neosilurus mollespiculum. The sequence goes on along the minus strand of JAQMYF010000005.1, from coordinate 21,445,703 downwards.
TACACCACTGTGCTGCCATACAGTAATTAACAAAAGCAATGCAATCCCTTTTGATTTTAATTCAGGCAGGGGGATCAGGACCTGGTGTGTCGTTGAGGAGCTGTACATTATCCCCTTCATAATTATTTGACAATAATAAGCTGCTTGAATCTACAGTTTTGGGTGGAATTAGATCAGTTCAAACCCATTCGCTGTATTTTTCGTATATCGATGAGCGGAGCCGTTGAATATGGTTCTACGAAACATTAAGATTTTACTTAACAGAAAATAATTGGATGGAGCTTCCAAATGAAACATTATACTGTTTTATAATCTTTCAAAGATGGAGGATAGCCTTGGGTGTATGGGGTGCAGCCTTGCATGGGTGTATGCGGGAGGGCTGGAGTCTACCTCAGCCGACGTAAAGTGAAGGCGTCGAACACCTTGCCAGACCACTGCAGGTCAACACACACAACCATTCACACTCACACTCATACCTAAGGGCAATCTGAAACAGCCAATTATCAAAAATCTTTATGTCTTCTGGACTGTGGGAGGAAACCAGGGTACCATTTATTATCTCGTATATCAACTTCGGCTGCAGTCAAAATTGACAGTTAGTGAGAAAAGTCCCCAGTTGTGAATTGTCAGTTCCTGTGAGTGGACAGGGAGGACCTGTCATACTACAGTCGGTTAGGACATGTTTGTGGGTCTGTATTTGGCCACACTGACAAAGTTCTGACTGCGGCCAGCACCCGACCGTAGCCTGTTCAGCTGTACCCAGGGATTTCTTGGGAGGTTGCTGCCTGGAGGGTGTGGTGACCAAGCATTTAAGTGTGGCTTGAGCATCTCAGGTACTGCTAGCTCTGCTGGACCTACTTCTTTCAAGAACTCCAGGATTGGGCGCAGGGGTTTTCTTGAGCTCAACCTGCTTGGGGCCTCCTTCTCGAATAGGATGTCATGTAGGAGGTGGTTTGGCTGTGATGCCTTTTGGTACAGTTGTCTACAAATGCTATTCCGATGGACCTGGGGTGGTTGAATCCCAGACAAGAATGGTAGTAGATCTAGCGGGGCACATTGGATACAGCCAGAGATGAGTCTCATTGTATCACGAAGGTGCACGTCCAGTCCAGTCCAGTCCATTTGGTGTCCGTAGTGGGCTACAGTACTCCACTGCTGAGACTGCAATAGCCATAACCGATGTTCTTAGGGTGTGGAAGGATGCCCCCAGTTTGTACTAGCCAGGAGTCTTATTAAAGCTACTTTGGCAAAGGCCTTTCTTTTCAGATTCGTCAAGGTGGCTTTGTAGGTGAGGCTGCGATCCAGTCTGACACAGAAGTAAGTGGGGTTTAAGTCAAATTAGGGTCAGGGGCTGCTCTAGTTCTTGTTGTCCACCCAGGGTGCCTCCCTTAAACTAGCTAAATCTGCAGAAAACAGTCAACTATAGCTTTACCAGGCATTAACCCATACAAGCACGAGGAGAACAAGCAAACTCCACAGGACTCAAACCATGAACCATCTTGCAATGAGGCGTACATGTTTACCACTACGCCACCGTGCCGCCCATTTAGTGATTTATTAGTATTGTCTTCAAATAATTGAAAAGGGAGATCAGGTAACTGTAATATTCATTCATTCATTTTCTGAACCACTTAACCCTAGTTAGGGTCGCAGGGAGGCTGGCGCCATCTCAGACGACTCTGGCCGAGGGAAGGATACACCCTGAACAGCTCGCCAGGCCATCACAGGGACAACTGTAATATTGTTCAGAATGAAAAAAACAGATTGTTCATGAAGTTGAATTTGAAATCTCGAACCTTTGACAGGAGAACCCTGAGGACTGGTGCAGATCACCACACCAGCCCCAGGTCCACGGCAGTATGGGAAATTATCAGGGTTGTACTTCTCACAAATGACCTCAACCAGAGTGCGTTCCATTTCATCGTCTATGTCAATCTCCATCTTTTCTTTCTTTTCTTCACCTGATGATGTAAAAATAAAAATAATGACCATAAAAAACCTATTAAAAATAGTTTTCACTTTTATCATTTACTTCACAATCCCTGGACAGTGATCTGTTTCTTGACTACTAGTTTGGCATTTTAAGAAGGAGGGTATTTTTAGGACCTTTCGATTTACAGGAGCAAAGGTCAAGAGAGTACCAAGAATAGTAAAGCAAGGGGAAGAACATCCACACTGAAAAAAATAATCCCATCACTTTACTTAATTTAAATGTTTACATTGGTCCCACTTAATCAGAATGTGGCCAAGTGACGTGACTTATTGAAAATCGGAAAAAAAAATCCCGTCAGTTGGCCACATTTTGTTCATGTGGGACTGATGTACACATTTAAATTCAGTAAAGTGAAGGGACTATTTTTTTCAGTGCATGATTTTAGGACATGATGTGTAATTTGGAAAAAAAATAAAATTAGAAGTACAAGAAACTACTATATTTAAGCATCATTATTAGGTTAAGGTTATAAGGCAAGTGACTGCGCACACAAGTTACCTCAGAGATCAGTGCTTTAGTGCTGTCCAGCTCCGTACCTGCAACGTTATGTTTCAGTCTCCAGTTGTTGTAGTAATGGTCAAATGCACACCAACAGTTTTCCTTGCTGATTTAACATGAGAAATAAAGAAATAATATCAGCATTAGAAACAAAGGATTGTATCAGACATAAGTATCTGCAATATTCATAGTGTCATGAGAAAGTAATTTGACTTCCTTTATTTTCATCTTATTGTTTCTGATCTCAGCACTGAAAGAAATAATAAATATAAATTATACATTTATAAATATAAATACTTATAAATTAAGTATAATAGAAAAAACAATCAGAGTAAACAGAATACACAGTTTTAAATGATCTTGTGAAGGACAAAAACGCACCAACTATATCATGGATGTGAAAAAGCGGGTGTGGGATCTAAAGGTTGCTGGTTTGATTCCCGAACCAGCAGGAAAAATGTGTGGTGGGGGGAGTGTCTCGTCTCTTCCTCCACCTACATGGCTGAAGTGCCCTTGAGCAAGGCACCTGTCCCCCAACTGCACTCCAGGTGCCGCAATGTGTGGCAGCCCACTGTGTACATGTTCACTGTTTATGAGTGCGTGCTCGAAGAGGCAATAATTTCCCTTGCTGGATTAATACAGTATATCAAAAAAAAAAAAAAAAAAAAAAGGTAACGGCCCCCTTAGTCATGCAATCAACCAATAAAGCTAATTTAATTGATAAATGGTCCAATCAGACAAGCAGCATTTCCATTGGGGATGGGCAATATGGCCCAAAATGTTTTTTTATTTAAATTGCAGATTTTTTCAACCTAAACCTGATTTAAGATTGTTAAGAAGTTTTATTTTAACAACATCAACACAGAAAAGAACAACAAAACAATCACTTAATTTTTGATAAACCAATTAATCGTAGAAGGGTCACGGAGAGGCTGAAGCCTATGTCAGCCAACAATGGGTGAAGGCAAAGTACACCATGAACAGCTCTCCCCACACAATTGCAGGGCCACACACACACGCACTCACACACACACACACACACACACACACACACACACACACAGCCGTTCACACTCACTTCCACACCTATGGGCAGCCAATTGGCCTAATTTCTATATTTTAGGATTGTGTCAAGGCAATTCTCGGGCGTTTCTGTGTGAAGTTTGCATGTTCTCCCCATACTTGCGTTGGATTCCTCCAGGTATTCCAGTTATCTCCCATAGTCAAAAGACATGCACATTAGGTTTACTGGTTGTTCCAAATTGCCCGTGTATTGACCTGCGGTGCTCTAACGAGCTGTTCAGGGTGTTCTCCCAGTGTCGGCTGATATAGGCTCCAGCCTCCCCGCTACCCTAGCAGAATTAAGCAACTTGGCAAGTGAGTGAGTGAGTAAGTGAGTCTCAGCGAACAGCACACTATGCTCCAATCAGAAGAAATGTTTTAGGATCAGAGAAAGAATGTTTCTGAATTAGATTCCTAAATAGATTAGCAAAGGGTTACAAATCAATCTCTTAAACTCTGGGACTCCAGCAAACCACCATGAGTACTACCATCTCTGAAGGGAAAAAACATAGAACAGTGGTAAATCTGAGCAGGGGTGGCTGTCCTAGCAAAATTACTACTAGAGCACATAGAAAAACTCATCCAAGAAGTCACCAATGAATCCAGGAGCTGTACGTAGATAGGCATCTTTCAGCTCAGTGAAACTTCAACTGTATCTTTCAACAACATAAGAAGCATTAATGAAAACCAGGAATCTAATTCAATTTTCTGTACGTTTTTTTTCTTCTAATTTAGCCATATCCAATTCCCTTCCCTTCCCTATCATACAACCACCACCAAGCATTTGCTTTTTTTGTTGTATCCAGATCACGTAAGCGCAGTACTCGCAATATGTTACTCCTTAAGTCGGCTAAATAATACAACAGGCTGTGGGTCTTCTGTGACATCATGACCTCTCTGAGACATCATCACATCTTATCAGTGACATCTCTCTGTGACATCATCCCTTCTCTGTGACATTTCTATGACATCATCACTACTCTGTGACATTTCATCATCACTTCCTCCCTATGACATCATCACTTCGTCTCTGTGACATTGTTACAGATTCCAACCCCTCTCTGGGTCATGTCCTCTTCATCATATTTTCAATACTCCTCTTCAAGACCATCCCTCTTCCTCTTCATCACTCCTCTTCATCACCACTCATACTCTTGATTTATCCTCTTCCTCTTTAACACTCCTCTTCATCTTCATCACTTCTCTTCATCATCATGCCTCTTCATCATTGCCTGTGCTCTTCATTAGTTTCCTCTCTTGAAACCTGGGAATCACTGCTTGCAGCTATATTTTACTTTTAGGACTTGTGTGAAAATCAGATGATATTTTAGGTCATATTTATGCTGCAACAGTCTGGCAAGCTGTTCAGAGTGTACGCTGCCTTCGCCCAGAGTCGGCTGAGATTGGCACTAGCATTCCCAGAAACCTAATAGGATTATGCAGTTTGGCAAATGAGTGACAATGAAAGAGTTATTGTTTATCCGATTCAATGCATTGTCCCTACATGATATATTTTGATGTGATTTATCATTAAGTAACTTCTCGCAGCTTATTTAGATGGGTTTAAACATCCCTCAAGCATTCATGTCAAATAATAAATGTGTATATATATAACGATTATACATAACAGACTGGACTTGACCTGTAATATCTGTAAAATATTAAATGCTGTTAATATGATAGACTATATATATATATATATATATATATATATATATATGCTGTTGGACCATTAAGGCTTCTTAAGGCTAATTACAATATTAGCTTTATATAATATACACTTTGACCCCCAGGGAATCTTGAGTCCCTTTAAATAGAGTGAAGCAGTGGGGTGATGACTGCGCATGCGCGCACTCAGAACAGCTGCGGAATGTGAGTGAAAAGTGTTGCTGTGTGTCAGAACTCCTGCCATGGCAACGCTTGTTTTGGACTCTTCCTGTTTGCGGTGTCGTACTGTGAGAACAAAGAGCTTTAAAAATGTATAAAATAAAGTAAGAATGCGTGATAATTGTGTGATTTTATGGGACTGTTTTGGTTTAGAAAGTCCGGAAGAGTGCGTCTCACACGGGTTGTTTTGTTTCCCCTTGTTTTGCGTTTTAGCTCGGAGTGGTTCATCTCCTGAAAAACACCTAATTAAATCCACTCCACACAACAAAAAACAAGCAATTTTTGTCACAAAGAAGACAAACAGCTTTATATTGAATGAAATAAACAGCTGTGAGGTTGAATGTGATTCATAACACGCGACGGTGGAACGAGCCAATAGGCGCTCGCGCAGTTGTTTATGTTTTGCTTTTGCACGAAGCGAGCGTCAGACACTGTAAATCCCAAGAAACACTTTTATATCTGTTCATATAAATAACTCTATCAAAACATACTAATCGAAGTGTAATTACTATACAATAAAAATGTAATATTTTGTGGAATAATTATTTTGTATATTATATATAATCGATATAAATGTCAGTGCATGGTTGTTTTTATGCATGTTGAATATATCACATGGAAATCTGAACTGACATGCATGCACACTGTGAGGTTATACTGAGGATAGTTTGTTCTTACCGACACCGAGCGGGCTCTCTCTCTCTCTCTCTCTCTCTCTCTCTAGGTCGCTCTGCTTGTTTTTGTTGGTGATCAGAAGAAGACAGTAGCGAATCAGATGCGCTGCTTAACCCGGAAGTGACGCAAGTGAGCGTGGCTTCATTACAGAGCCAGGGCATTTTAAAATACAGAGTTCAGGTGTTTTGGGGCAAATTTCTGTCAGTTTCCCTTTTATGCATTCGTGCAATTAATCAACAAAATGCACTATCAGAGAATATATTTTTGATCCTTAAGGTTTTGGCTGCCTGGATGCCAAAAACAAATGTATAATATTGTATTTTAAAGCCCTATAACTTACCCTTCTTATTCTAACCCTGCATGCATGCCATTGTTTACATATAAGTTCTGTTTGGGATAATGTTGAAATTATTACATGATAAACATATCATACGCTGGTTCGATCCTGAGCTTGGGTTACTGTCTGTGTGGAGTTTCTGTTGTACTGTTATGTTCTCCTCTAGTTCCTTCCCACCACAGAAGAAGACATTGGCCTTGTGGCGTACAGTACATGGAACTTTGCAAAGGACTGGCATGTCATCCTGTGTGAATTCTCTTGCTTTATACCTGGGCAGGGTTTTTGTTAGTTGGTAACCCCCCCCCGTTTTTACCTGAGAGGGTTGGAAGACCCCTGCAGATCCTGTTTTGTTCCATTCCCATCCACATTCATCTCTGTGGCATTTTGGTTATCCAATTAGCCTAATACGCATGTCTGAGGAAACTGTAGCCACCAGTGAAAATTAACAGTATAATCTTACATATTTTTATTAATCCCAGGTGTCCATTCACTGTTACAATGTGTGTGAATATTTCTCTTCTTTCATTGTAATATATTTATTCATCAGGAATCAATTAGGCTAAGATCACGACCACACCCCTAGTAGGGTTAAGCTGTTCAGTAAATGGATGAATATTTTCTGTAATGTGTGTCTCCATGACTGGTGCACCGCGCCCCCTGCTGGTGATATTTTATAATTGCTTAATACAAACTGTATAACACTGTATTATCTTAGAGCAGCAGGCCCGAGCCAGCATGGTCAAAATGATAAAGTGAACGAGGGAAACAGGCAAAATAAGATAATACAAGAGGTAGAAGAGGAACATTGAATATATTTGAATATATATTTCAAGTAAAGTTTTTTTTAGAGACAGGGATTATTTTTTTGTTATTTTTACAATAACAATTTAAAATAATATAAAATATTTTTATTAACCACATGCCATACATGTAAATAAATGAATTCTTTTTTTAATGTGAAATTAGAAACATATAAACAGACATATGTATATTTTCTGTAAGCACTGCCCAGCACATCTTAGTGAACATGTCTTTTTGAGCTTATTAGAAAAACGTTTTATATATTAGGAGGTGAAAGATGTTCTTGAGCAGAGACAAAAGTAAACTCTAATCAATACCGTTCCCACTTTCTGGAATAATGAGACCAAGCTGTACTTTTCTTTATGCTGAGGTGGTTGTACCAGTGATACATTTCTTTTGCACTTTTAATGTGTATCTCTTTCCCATAGGATCAGTGGTTTCTCTTACAGTGAGAAGGAGAAGGGCTTGTATCTTTCTCTCTGTGAGAAAAGCCTTTCTGTGTGGAGTTTGCATATTTTCTCTTTGTTTATCTTGGTTTACATTAGATCAGCTATCTGCTCTAAATTGCCCATAACTGTGAATGTGAGTGTGAATGGTTGTTTGTGTCTATGTTAGGCCTGCAACAGACTGGTTGTTTCCCATTTGTCACCCAAGAGCTGAGATTGGCTGCAGTTCCATTTGCCCTGCGACCCTGACAGATAAGCGGTATATGTAGGTGATGGATGGATATATTGATGAGTTTGTATTATTGTGTTTTTAATGACAATTAAATATTCTTTTCTTCCCCATGTGATTAAATATGACTTGATTAATTTAATATGTTATGTTTTTACATGGTACATTGCACAGTGCACAACATGGCACAGTGCGGTTCAGGGTGTTTCCTGCCTTCGCCCACAGTCGACTGAGCAAGGCTCCAGCCTCCCAGCAACTCTGGTAGGATTAAACTCTTCGGAGAATAAATGAATGAATAAATGTTTTTACATAGAAATTATCAATCCAAATGCTAGATGTTGAAATGCTTCATGCTATTTTTATTCACAGTTCTAGAAGTTTATGTGTACTGCATAGGTGAAAACGGAATTCCGTCAAAATCAAACAGCTAAAATACTCTAGAGAAAGAACTCGCACTGGAAGCGGCAGCGACCCGAGCTGGACAAGGACATTTCCCGGAAAGTCTCTATAAAGTGCAATACCGCCGGGATCCGCTAGGGGCAGACTACAAAACACTTCCACAGAATTCCATTAAAATGATCTGTTTCTCACATCAAATACTGAGTTAATAGATGTGTTTTCCCAAAAGTCGTTTTGGTTCATAGAACAAATTCTATTCTTCTTATCTATTTTGTGAGGTTTTGAAACGAACTCAGTTAAAATCTATTATACACAGTTTATGAATATTTGATTGAACCATTTGATTCACAAGCAGCATAGAATTATACAAAATACTATACATTGCATAAATACATTATATAGATAGATAGATAGATAAATAGATAGATAGATAGATAGATAGATAGATAAAATGATGAAATTATCCTACAGTAAAGGTAGCAGGTCTGTTATGAGCCACTGAAAATTTCAGTTGTATTCACATTAATGTGCTGGATCATCACTGCTACATGGTTTAGAATGCTCTGAGCAGTAAATATTTTTTATTTTATTTTATTATTTATTAATTAAAAAAAAAATTGGGGGGGGGGACACCCCCTTCCGTACCTTAAATAATTTTAAGGGTTTTTAGAGAAGATGTGCATATAACAGTGCAAACCATGTCCCCTGCATAAACAGTCCCATGAGACGTGTCTGAGAGTGCAGAGGATTCCAGGAGCACTGAAAGAAACTGTGAGGATGCAGGGAGAGCATCATCATCATCATCATCATCAGCGCGGGTTTTTAAGGTATCTTTACAGTGCTTTCAGTGCTGCGTTTCTCTTTTCAGGTATTATGTAGAAAAAGAATAGCATTTGTCATTATTTAAGGTTTATTTCTAACTAATGCTGGTTTGATTGTGGAGGATATTGTTCCTGTAGCTGCATGAACACAGAGCATAGTGAGGGTTAGGTTTCATCTTCATCATCTGCATGTTACAGAAAATAAACAAGAGCAACGTCAGAGGAAATGACGAGATGCGTAGATGAAAGTGTGTGTGTGTGTGTGTGTGTGTGAGAGAGAGAGAGAGAGAGAGAGAGAGAGAGATCTTGTCCCTCTTATGATTGATTCCTTTACAGTTAATTGTCGCATTTGCGCAGCTGTGGATCGTTTCTGTAGAAACTGTTATTTTCTAATTGCACAGCTTGTTTTCTTTCTTTCTTTTTTCTCAGGGTAACAAAATCTGATCGCCAGCCATGACTCTGCATTCTCCTCCACTAACCGCAAGCATCCTGCTGGGTAAGTTCCCACATGTCTATGTCTGTTTATTTCCAACAATCCTATTAATATTAATAATAATGATGATGATAATAATAATAATAATAATAATAATAATAATCTATTCAATAATCAAAATTTTAGCAAGGGTATCCTGACAGCCTTCTATAACCTACACTTACGTTGAGCTACTGAACATCTGCTTATAGGGCAAACATCTGCAGCGCGCACTGAGCAGCACCAGTGTCCTTGTGTTTTTGGTGAACCTAAACATTGATTTCTTTTTATCTTCAGATACTTTTAAGGTTTTTGTGTTTTATTCCGTAATGGATTTGATTAAAAGGGACTAAATTGCATTTTTATTTTGCAGACAAGACTCTACACTACACATTAATTCACAATGCCAAAGCAATTTAAAAAAGAATAATCATGTCAAGTGCATCCTGGTTTTGATCCTGACATGTCTCTTATACTGGGGTGGCAACGCAGTGTAGTGGTTAGCACCACCGTGTCACAACAAGACCCCACATATAGCAAAGGCGTTTCTGTGTGGAGTTTGCATGTTTCCGTGGGTTTCCTCCAGGTGGTCTCCACCAACAACGTGACATCAACTGTTACAAAGAGTTATACAAATAAAACTGAATTAAACTGAATCAAATGTATATTAGGCTAAATGAATACTCTCGTTTAAGGATTCTCCATTCTCAAAGGTGTGAGTTTAAGTTTGATCGTTTGTGGGTCTGTGACTTACCTCCGGTACGTGATCTTCCATCCCTAGAAGCACCACTGCCACAGCCAAAAGAACCACCCGTCTCTCAGGTTTATAGCGAGAAACTCCGTCTCACAATGTGACCCCAGGGGGTCCTTGCCACTTTGCAAGTAGACGTGAGTAGTAAAATTACTTTTACTACTTTATCTCCTGATGCAAACTCCTGTAGCTGACTACCCTCTCATACAATATGCTTCTTGGGCTGGCCCGAAAGTATGAATTTTGTATCTTGTGTAACACAGCTGTAGGACGCTGTAGGACATTGCGCAACAGAGCTAGGAAATGGACCTTATGTCAAGAATTATCTATGAAATGGAAAAAAATGTTAATATGTTAAAAAACTCCACAACAAAAGTCTACGACTGCATTTTCCATCATACACCCACACCTGTCCTTGGAATTTGCCCAAATTTCTGTCACAGACCTGTTTTATACCTGTTGTGCAATGTATGTGACAGAGGCTTAATTTGTGGAATTTATTTTGCCCTCGGGTGCACAATGTACTCATCCCCACTCATTTTTGAACTGCTTTATCCTTTATTTGGGCTGCAGAAAGGCTGGAGCCCATCCTAACTGGGCGACGGTAGGGTACACCCTAAATAGCTCACCAGACCATTGCAGGGCAAACACATCACACTTACACTCACACCTAGGGGCAATTTGGAATACCAATAAGCCTAATGTGCATGTCTTTGGGCTGTGGGAGAAAACCGGAGTACCTGGAAGAAACCAAAGCAAGCAAGGGGAGAACATTCAAACTCCACACAGATTTGCCCTCGCCAGACACATCGCTCCAATCCGGGACCTTCTGGCTGTAAGGCAGAAGTGCTAACCGCTACACCATCATACCAGCCACCACAGGACCATTCACAAGGAGAAATTCTGTTGGAAGCTTGTGGGAAGTCTGAAGAATAGAGCTGCTTATCCCAGCTTGGTGTTGCATTTGGTGGATTAGTGCGACTGACTAGCATCCCATGCCACATTAGCTATATAGAGGGTATAGTGCTGTGCATCGTTTACAGTACATGTACATAGCTGGATGCATTCTCGGGAGACATGCACAGTTCCACCATACTGCACAAACGTGCAGAAGAGAATGTTGACTCTATTATTTCCATTGCACTGACTCTTTAATCTGAAGTGTAAATGAGAGTGTGTGTGTGTGTGTGCATGTGTGCGTGTGTGTGTGTGTGTGTGTATGTGTGTGAGTGCGTGTGTGTGTGTTGGGCCTGTGGCAGACTGGTGAACTGTTCTTGGTGTACCTCGCCTTCACCCACAGATGGCTGAGATAGGCTTCAGCCTCCCCTTGACAGTAATTGGATAAAGCAGTTTGGACAATAAATGAATGAGAAAATGAATGAATAAATAAATGATTGAATGAATGAATGTTGCACTGTCTCATTGTCGAAAAACAGCTTTACAGAATTAAGTTAAAGAACTAAGTTAAAAGTTTCCACTGAGTGCTCTGGTTTCCTTTTAATTAAAATTTTTTTGTGCTTTTGGGAAAAAAGTCTGAAAGAAAGATCAGTGCCTGCGCAGTTCAACAATTTCTAACCAGTCTTTCCCTGTTAACTGCAGGTAACACTTTGTTCAAACTGACCACTCTTATGTTGCCTCGCCACACAGTGACTATCTGTGTATAAATAAAGCAGATAACATCACTGAACATTCTGCTGTCTTGCTCTAGTGGCATTTACTGGAAGTGTAGTGGAAAAGGTCATGTCTGAGTGGAGATAATTATCAAATAGTAATAAATCGTAATAATCAGGGCTTTCTTAAATCGCGGAGATCATGAACATCGTGCCCCAGTGTAAACCTAACATTGCAGTTGAAGCCGACACTGTGCGAAGGCGGGGTACAACCTGAACAGCTCGCCAGACCATCGCAGGGCACAGTGCTATTCATGGCACACTAAGTTAAAGTTGAAGTTAAACTAAAAGAGAAAAACCTAACAGTTATAAATTTAAACATATGGATTTACATAATTTTCTATATTAAGAAATCCTGTACGTCCCTAATGAGCAAGCAAGGAAAAACTCCCTGAGATGACACGAGGAAGAAACCTTGAGAAAAATTTGACTCAAAAGGGAAACCCATTATAATTTAGGTGACACCAAATAATATGAGTGTAGAGCCCATCTCAGCTGACACTGGACGAACAGCTCACCAGACCATCGCAGGGATAACTCACACAACTATTTACACTAACACTCACACCTGGGGGCAATCAAGAGTATGTAATTAGCCTAATGTGCAGGTCTTTGGACTGAGGGAGAAAACTGGAGTACCCGGAGGAAACCCACACAAGCACGGGAAGAACATGCAAACTTCACACAGAAACGCTCAAATCCAGGACATTCTTTGCTGTGAGGTGGATGTGTTAACTGCTACCCCACCGTACCACCATCATATAAAACAGGTTACCGCTCCTGAGTGGCGCATCAACAAGGAGCGTGTCTATCAACCCAGAGATTGTAAGTTCAAATCCAGGTTGATGCCACAGCCATCCGTGACTTAGAGTGACTAGGAGCCATCCGTGACATGGCCGAGCTCTCACAGGAGGGAGGGGTGGTATACACTCCTGCCAATCATGGGCGTCTTTGAGCTTATTCATATGAGGGGGCGGATACCGCTTTCCCTCTGAGTGTGTTAGGCCTCCTCCAAATACACATGCGTAGCAGTTCCTAAAGAGGCGTGTGGCAGCATCGCATGTCACGGTGATGGCATGCGCAAACTTACACCCCTTCCTGGTTGGTGGTGATCATGTGATAGGGAAGGCAACACTTGACAGGTGGGAATTTGATACGACTAAAATTAGGGGAGAAAATGGCGAAAATCAAAAGAAAAAAAAAAAAAACGGTTACCAAAATCTTATTTATGTTAATGTCATTCAATTTGGTCGAACAATTAGGGTCTGAAATCGCTCACCCATTCAGTAGCACCTACTCACTACAGTAGGAATTCTGACCTTAATGGAAAAGTGTTACTGATCCCAAGGTCGGGGGTTCAAGCCCCACTATCAACAGGTTGTCACTGCTGCCCCCCCAGTGCAGCTAACTGGGTTATCAAAGGCCGGCCATGTCTCTGACTGTCTATGGTAAGAGACATGCAAAAGAACCATTGCTGATTTTCGTCAAGAGTAGGCTGCATAGCCGTCAGTGTGTCTGCCCTGCGATGGCCTGTCAAGCTGTCCAGGATGTACTCTGCCCTCACCCAGAGTCGGCTGAGATGGGCGCCAGGCTCCCCGCGACCAAATTGGATTAAGCAGTTCAGAAAATGATTGATGAATGGATGATACATTATTATTCATACTTCTTGTCTCTATTTTGGGTTATTATTATTTTCTAGGGCAGCACGGTAGCGCAGTGGTTCGCATGTTCGCATCACTGCAAGAAGGCTTTGATTTCCGGGCTCAGGGCGTTTTTTGTGGAGTATGCATGTTCTCGCCTTGCTTGTGTGGGTTTCCTCCGGGTACTCCGGTTTCCTCCCACAGTCTAAAAACATGCACAGTAGGCTGATTGGCTGTTCCAAATTGCCCCTAGGTGTGAGAGTGAACGTTTGTGTGAGTGTTGACCCTGCAATGGCCTGGCGTGCTGTTCAGGGTGTATTACCCCTTCGCCCAGAGTTGGCTGAGATGGGCGCCAGCCTCCCCGTGACCCTAATTAAGATTAAGCGACTTAGAAAATTAATGAATTATTTTCTATCGTCCCCTTGAAAACTATTTTTAATTTTACCGACTGCTCATTTATAATGTGTTATACCCATTGGTTTATTGTTTTTCAAGTTTTGTGTAAGTATTACTATTAAACTTAGATTGTGGCCATTTGTGGCCCGGCTACTGTCATAAGGAAGAACGCAGTGCATGATGGTAGATATTTCTTGATTAGTGATAGATCATTTGTACACAACCTTTCATGATGCATGATGGGATACATTGAGTGCACTATCCAGTGTATAATAATTCTCACTATACATTCGGACACCAGTACAAGTGCACTATGTAGTGAGTAGTGAGTGATTCCTGACACAGGGATTATTTTATGTTCATTCAGCAGAGGTGTCACACACTAGTGCTGTTACCTAACCAGTTACTACTGAAAAAAATACTTTCAATTTTACCTGTATTTGGTTTATTACCCCCAAAAAGTCAAATTTCGGAGCAAACATTTTTAGTAATTCACCTTTAGTAACAGAGTGAAACATAGTTGAGGATAAAAATGTCATAATATATTTTTTATTGATGAAGCAACAGAATTTTGTGGCCATATCTGTAGACTATGAGGATTTCCGGGAACCAGAGTTTGTTCTGTGGTTAGGGAAGAGTGTGGCAGGTTCAGATGTGGACATCACAGTTAAAAGTAAGTAAAATGGATACAATGTATTTTATCCATTCATTATCAGTACCACTCATCTGTCAGGGTCATGGGGCCAGGAATAAATCCCAGGTGACTTTGGGGAAAAGGTGAGACTAAACAATATGAGTGTAGAGATCTTAAATAATTGTGTAATGTATTTAAAAAGTAGAAACCATGTGGCAGGAAATTCACTAGAGTTTTAGGAAGATTCTACAATAATTGCCATATTTCTATTATTGTTCAATATTTTGGTAAATTTTACCAATAGCCAAAGTTTGTTACATAAGTATTTATTATCTGTGAACTGTCAAGGTTTACAAACTCCACTTTCCAAATCTTTGTAAAAATAAATGAATAAATAAATAACAATTTTCCATGAAGTTTTGGTCCATAACATGCATGAATTTGTAGTGTTGCTGAGCCAAGCCAACCACCAATTTTGTATTAAAACAAATTTCAGTGTATAACATATGGGAATTGATTTGGGGAATAATCTGGTGATATTTTTTCTTACCTTTAAAATGTATTCAGAAATATATGTGTAACACTATTCACCTGTCAGTGGTGTTACTGATGTAAAACGAATGACCCCTCCCTGGCTCCTGTTTTACCACCAGAGGGCAGTAAAGTAGGTAGCAGGATTCATGCTACTTTCATTCATGATAACTTATTCAAGTTTAGTTGTGACAGTTTTCGATTAATCTTAAAGAAATAATAAAATTAAAAAAATAGGGCATATGTTTAATCATAGTCAGTAGCATTTGGTTATAGATTCTGAAGGTATCAGGATCTCACTGGAAAAAGGCAAATAATCATATAAAGCCCTCTCTTACTGCTTAGTCCTATTAGGGTCTCAGAGAGGCTGGAGCCCATCTCAGTTGACACTCATCTCAGTGAGTATACCCTGAAGAGGTCACCAGTCTATCGCCAGAAACAACTGTTTGCACTCATATTGTTTATTAACAATAATATGGCAATTTAACCTACAGTGTGCCTCTCATGGGACTGTGGGAGGAAACTCGTATACCCTCACACAAGCACACGAAAACAGGAAGGCCCTTTGCAGCATTTCGGAACCAGAGCCTTTACACTATGAGAGATAGTGCTAACGACTGAGCTACCATGCTGCCGACATGATAAATTATCAAAGAAAATCAAATGTAATAATGTACTTGTATATGTATATGTATATGTATATGTATATGTATATGTATATCTTAACATATACATATAGAAGCTAACTTTACAGGTGGTATACTTTCATCGAGGACTGGACCTAAATTTTTACCTGGCATTTTGGCCCAAACGGGGCCTCCTATGGAAATTGCTCATCTTTTTGCACTCTACTTAGTTACCTTCTGTACCATTCCCCAAAATCACTAAAGAGATATGTAGTAAGTAAAAACTCCAAGTGTGGTATAGGTTTATAGAATTTAAATTCAAGAGTCTCAGGAGTGAAATGCTTTTTCAAGAAAGTAACGATACAATAACAAGCTGTATTAATGTACATTATTGGTGAATTAGAGATGGAGACATCAAGCATATTTCTCAGTATTACCATCCACATAATGGCTTCACTCTTCACTAAAGGGAAAGTGTATCTCCATCAACTAATTGATCCAATATGCATCTTGATGCATGACCAAGGATTCATTCTATTCAAAATACATTGGGTATAGAAAAGAATCACCCCCTTTTATAGATTCACATTTTGCCTTGCTTTGTAGCCTTCACTTAAAAATCATTACTGAGATGGTTCAGTGAGATTAGTTCAATATAAAAACAGCTAGTACTTAACCCTTCCAGTGAAAATGTAAGGAAACAATCAACTATGAGTGGCAAGGCACTGTCAAAAGATCTCAGGGATAGAATTGTGGGTAAACGCAAGTCAGGAGCTGGAGGTGTGTAAAAGTATGGGTTGTTATCACATTTTTTGCTTCAAATGTTGTCACATGATCTTTACTGGGACAGATCAGGACTGAAGGCAGGCCAGTCCGGATTCAGTACACACACCCTCTTCATCCTCAGCCATGCCTTTGTAATGTGAATAAATGCAGAAAAGGGGTTTGCCTTGTCTTGTGCATTTCTTCTAAAATAAAGGTGTGCATTTCTTCTAAAATAGCCCTGAAATACCGATTCATCCAACAACAGTACACATTTCCACTTTGTGATGGTCCATCCCAGATGCCTCCAAGCTTAGAAAAGCTGATGACGCTTCTGAACGCTGCCATTTGTGAATGTCACACTCTATTATTGTGCTTGACAAATTAATCCTGAACCCATGTGGTTGTATGAGGTAAAGATGAATGACTTTTCTTGATGCAATTCTGTCTCAGGGGTTGGTGATTACAGATGTTCAGAGTAGGCTTAGGCTTTCAGATTTCTTAGATAAAGAACTGGAGCAAGGTCTGAATAAGTACTTGATTTTTTTACCATCAGTTACTGTATATTAAAATAAGTCAACATATATAAGTTGGTGTTAAAATATGGAATAGTTATGAAAGTTTTTTATGTATCAGGTTTATTTAAAAAAAAAAATGTTTTCCTGAAAAATGCTGTTAGGTAGTTAGGCCCACGGTCATTCTGAGTTACACCTGTGGCAGGAAAAGGTCACTTGTAATGTCATCTCTGGTTGTGTGTGTGTGTTGGCCCTGCAATGGCCTGGCAAGCTGTCCAGGGTTTACCCCCACGCTTGGGCGCCAGCCTCCCCGCGACCCTAATTAGGATTAAGCGGCTTAGAAAATGAATGAATGAATAAAAGGATCCACCTTATGACTCAGATCCTCTCCACTGCTACACTGAATTTCAGGGAATTTTTCTTGGTAGATTTTGCACAATCCTGCCAACAGAGTGACAGACTGACAAACAAACACAGTAAAAAAATGTACCTCCTTGGTAGAGGTAATTATGACTGTGGTAAATGAACCAGAAACCATGGAAAATATAACAGCATTAACTGGTCAATATAATAAGTGTTTGTGCAAGTAGCCATTGGATTTTATTGTATCATTATAAGCAAAAATCTTCCATTTTAATTCATTTGAACCACTTATTATTTGATTATTTATTGGTTATACAATAATAAGTGACTATGCATATTTACCAGTAGTAATGCTCTGCTATGAGTACCAAATCTGCTTAATGTTTCAGTGTGTTTGTCCTGTATGATCGGATTGACTGCTGCCTCAACTGGCTACCATAAACCAAGCTTTCTTGATTTTGATTCCTGGTGGTATCACACACCCCGTGGCCCTCAGATATTTGCCTGTCTCACCTACTTGGAGCAGAACGTGCGAGTGGATTGTGTGTTCCCACAAAGTGACAAAATCCCTGGGCCATTCTGCGAGTTCAAACAGGATGGACGCCTAATGGGCACCACAAATCCCAACAACCCAGTGCACCTCATCCCGCCTGTGGAGACCAGACGTCGTACCAATGTCACACTGGTGCCCCCCAACATCTGCCGCCTCACGTGGATGCCTATGTCAGACGAGCGGGCGTACACTTACACCTGCAGAGTATATCAAGGGAGCACCTGGAAAGAGAACACCATGGCCTTTGATCAAAGTGAGTACCTTGTACATGGGTGTTAAAATGTTGTTGCATGTTTATGAGTGTGCATATGTGTGTGTGCATGTGTGTGTGTGTGTGTGTGTGTGTGTGTGTGTGTGTGTGTTGGGGGACAGTTATTATACTGAGTTAAACTGAAATGAGAAAGTTGTATTCTGTCTGGCTTCATTTCTTATTGATTTATTTCTCAGGAAACCTGCTTGTTTGCTCTGCGGTGAACATAGTAGGCCACATTGCACTTTGGATTGCTTTCATGACCATCTCACTTCCTTTCTCTCTGGGGCTTCTATCAGCTTGAGCAGCAGTGGTTCTTCAACATTCAAATCTAGATCTAAAGATAATTATATTCAAAACACATGATGACTCTCACTTGTTCAACAGCATTCTTATGTATATATTAATTTGTATCAAAACTTTTTTCTTTGTTCACTTCACATCATAACCTCCTACTGAAAAAAAAACAATTCTCATTTGTTCCATGTTTTTTTTTTTTTTGATCTTCATTGATTCTACTTTAAAATAATTTTTTTTCTGTTAATAACACAAGTGTAAGTATACACGTGTATCCAATTGTTAAGCAGAGGCTAACTTCTACATTGTATTCGTATTATACTATATTGGGCTTCATTTAACAAAAATGTATTAAAATTGTGTAATATTGTAGGTCTAACCGAACTAAAACTTCCTACCAGATCTCTGAAAGTAGTAGCATCACAGATTTTACTGTACACAAGTACTGAGTGACCTTTAAAAGGCAAAATGATCATGAAATGGTTAAAAAGCACAGCTAAGTGTAGTGTGCGTTAAAATTTGCAGTAAGGTAGCTCATGCATTGTAGCAAGTCAGTTTCCACAGAAACACACTAATTCTCCTTCCTGTTATAGCATGCCATGACTTTTAATTTAATTAAATAGTTATGGCTAATTTATACTTCTGAATAGAATCGTGCAGTATGTATGCAGTTGACGTTTGTGCAGGATGACGTGTTTGTTCTAGCACTTAAGGTGCACATATTCTCTTGGAGGCTCTGTCACATGAAACCCAGCAAACATACTGCTGTTAGACATAAAAGACGAAAGACGAAATGCATGTTTTGTGTTTCAGTGTATAATAAACATAAAATAACACTGACACTGACTGTTTTGAAACAAATTTGAAAAGAAAAGAAGAAGAAAAAGAAAGTAAGAAAGAAAGCACTAAAAGCTTAGTGTGTATTCCTCAGTATGAGCAGCTCAATGTGAAAGTCCCACAGCATGCACAGGAATGAATCATGAAAATAATGTGTTATTAAGTGTTTAAATCCACAGGATCCAATGGAATTTAGTAGTTTAAGTAATTTGGTAATTTTGTTCGATTTGAACAGCCCAGAACGATGCAACAACACACGTGTACTGAATTTTAACTGCGAAAAAGGTGTTTTTGCAATATGAATGCAATGTAAACAACAAGCTTGGTTGGCCACAACTTTGTATCCTGTATATTAAATGAGGCTGATGTGATATCAAGTGAAAGCAAGCAATAGAGCCTCACATTTACAGTGGCTTGCAAAAGGATTCATACCCCTTGAACTGTTCCACAGTTTGTCACATTACATCCACAAACATAAATGTATTTTATTAGGATTTTATGTGATAGACCAACACAAAGTGGGGCATAACTGGGAAGTGGAAGGAAAATGATATATGGTTTAAAATTTATTATTATTTTTTTTTTTACAAATAACAATGCCCTCTGTCAGTTAAGGTGGACGGCCATGTCTTGGTAGGTCTTTAGTTGTACTATCTTCTTGGCACGTTTGGATCATGGATTGAACAATGATATGTTTAAAGCTTGGGATATGTTTTATAACCTAACCCTGCTGTAAATTTCTCCACAACTTTATCTAGGGGTATAAAAGTTCACAACTTTATTTAGGGGTATAAAAGTAAAGGGGGCTGAATACAAATGCACACCACACTTTTCAAATTTTTATTTGTGAAAACCTTTGAAAACCATGTATCATTTCCCTTCCACTTCACAATTATGTGCCACCTTGTGTGTTGTTTAGAACATAAAATCCCAATAAAATACATTTACATTTGTGTTGTAATGTGACAAAATGTGGAAAAGTTCAAGGGGTGTGAATAGTTTTGCAAGCATACACTACTGGGTAAACAAAAATGAGCCAACATTGAAATTACATATTTGTGTTTATAGCGGCAGAATACATCATTACCAGTTAATGACGATGGTTTGTCTGAACACCAGCTAATTTATATAAAATTATTATTTTTATAACTAATAAATGCCCCAGCCCACACCACCAAGGCCACTAAAGCTTGGCTGGACAACAATGGCATCAAGCTCCTGTTCTGGAGAGGACAGAGTCCAGATTTGAACCCAATATAGAACATCTGGGCATACATCCAACATAAATTAGTTGAACAAAACCGAACTTTGGGAGGCTGTCAAGTACGAGTGGACGAATTTGGACATTTCCAGATGCTCAAAACTTTCAGCGAGTCGAACCAAGAGACTTGAATGTTTGCGAAAATCTAAAGGTGAAAGCAATTCCATATTGACTATTTAATAGAATTTGCATATTTATTCAATATATGTATATGTTATAGTTAATAATTACATAATTAAAATTTGGAAAAAACAGACATGGCTCATCTTTTTTGCCCAGGAGTAAAATGGACACACACACATTTACACTCTTATCCAGAGAGACTTACTTTTTTGACTTACAACTAAGCAATTCAGGGTTAAGGGCCCTAGCCAAGAGCCCAACAGTGGTAGCTTGGTGGAACTGGGGCTTGAACCCCCTAACCTTCGGATCAGTAACCCAGAGCCTTAGCCACTACGGCACCACTGCCTCATAT
>JAQMYF010000005.1:21406071-21416783 GCA_030014195.1 Neosilurus mollespiculum | reverse complement strand
AACTGATGAAGCTTTTTGGATTAAAAGCGAAACGTCTTCAAAAACCACAAAAAGAAGTCCAGTTGCCTCGACTCAAGTTTTTTAGGATTACCATGACCTGGATGATTGAGAATCTACACCAACGTATATAAAGAGTACAGCAAGTAACTTTTCTGGAAGGCAAAAGGAGCTGGAATATTTACTGACATGGAAGCACACAGTAGGTGGTGGTTATAGTAATTACATGTAATGTACAATTAAATAGAATAATTACATTACCGACCACTCTATGTAAAATTAGTCCAGTCTGATTAGGCTTGGCTCATGCAGTAAAAAAATATTGATTGAAAAACTGAAACACATCATAAGCCTACACATCAATCTTTTGCAGAAATATATTAGATTTAATTTTCACTTACTCATTGGCTGAATTGCTTAATTCTATTCGAGTCGCAGGGAGGCTGAAGTCTGTCTCAGTTGACACTGGGCAAAGGTGGGGAAAACTGTGAGCGGCTCACCAGAGCGTCGCAGGGCCAACACAAACTACCATTTGCATTTACACCTCAATTAGCCTAATGTGCATGTGCTTTGGACTGTGGAAGGTAACTGGAGTACCCGGAGTGAAACACTGGGACTCAAACCCAAGACTTTCTTGCTGTGAGATAGATGTGCTAACCACTGTGTCACCGTGCCACCCCAGATTACAGATTAGTTTTTTACCGGGCCACTCTGGCAACTGGCAACCCTATCAGTGACAGTCTCGCTGCTGCTCCTCCCCTGAGCAGGGTGTCACATGATTCCTGTACTAATTTATGCTTTTCCACCAGTGTGAACTAGGTACGAATTTTGGGCAGGTGCTATTGCCAGTTAGGGACACATTCAACTTGTAAGGAGGCAGTTCAACTCTCTGGAGGATGCTCTAAGGTGGACGGTATCCTGTAGACCTCTGGAGAAAGTAGTGGCCGTGCAGCCTCTGTATTGATCACATAAGTATTCAGTGGTGCTGAAGTAAATGGATAACTGGTTTGCTGGCCCAAGGAGTTGGTGTATGCACGTTACCCAGACTCTTTTGGTAGGCTTGGGCTCCACCAGGCTCTCAGAAGAAGGTGTCACTGTAGCAGGAAATCACATGGCAAGTATTTCACACTGTCACAGAAGGCGAGACATCCTTCTAGCAGTAGTGCAGGAAAAATGTGGGCAGGGAGACCAAGTTACACTGCTGTTCTATTCATCTGTCATATGAAGGGTGACATGGCAGGATGCTTGTGCACTAAAAAAGCCTTTCTTAAAAAGAATGGGAAATATTTTTAAAACATTAGGTAGAGCCATAGTCAGAAACAGGTGCTCAACAAAGAGTATAAAAAAAGACAATTACAAAATTACAAAAAAACAGAAAGAAAAGCACATAAAAAAATACAGAAAGAATAGCACATTAAAAATAATTATAATAATAGCACAGATGAACAAAAACAGCTTGGCAGAGAAAACACACAAACACTAAACAGTACCTTTTCATGTCTGTATGTGAGGAGTTCTTAAATGTTGAATCAGTAATGATACATGATGTGGAACAGCTGTGTGCACTGGAAAGTATGCTTGGGTTCACAGTGCATCCTGGGAGCTGGAGTTCAGATGTGTAGTCCCTCGGCATAAATCTGGAGGTGACAGTGCAAATGAGTGCAGCACTCAAAGCAAGCCAGTGTACATGACATTACACTAATGTCAAAATATCAATATGAAAATATGACATTACACTAATGTCAAAATATCAATATGAAAAGACATGGCATACTACATTTATTATGGTAATGTGTGGTTTCAAATTTGGCCTGGTAGGTACATATCCATTTTCCTAGCAACAGTTGCACCAAGCACAACAACAACGACAACAATGGTAGACTTTTCTTTTTATTTTGCGTTTAGGCTGAAGTGCTCTGTCTTTTGATAAGGCCGACTGGATCCTACAGTATAGTCGCTCTAATGTAGCCCTGAGGACTATGATATTAATATATGTACATTCACTGTCCACTTTAATAGGAATACCTGTACCTGTGATTTTGATGCAGTTATCCAGTCAATCATACGGCAGCATGACAATGCATAAAATCATGCAGCTACAGTTCAATAGTTTGAGTTACTGTTCACATTAAAATCAGAATGGGGAGCAAAGTGATTTCTGTGACTTTAACCATGGAATAATTCATTGTGCCAGGTGGACAGGTTTTTGTATACCAGAACCTACTGATCTCCTCAGATTTTCAACCATGTAGAATAAAGTATGCATGACACAATAGATTGATGGATTAATTGCTAAATTAATTGCAAATTATATTTACAAAAGATAGCAGTTGCATTTAGAAAAAGCATGTTTCAGGGAAATCAGATTGAAATTCATCCATTTATCCATTACGTTTACTAATTATCTGCCAGAGATGCAGAGGAGGCTGGAGACAATTCTAGCTGACTTCAGGAGAAAGTGGTGGAATGTTCTTGGCAAGTCGCCAGTGTATCACATGACTACCACAGAAATGAACAGCTATTCATATTCATATTCACACCAATGGGAAACCAGTTAACCTAACTTGCATGGCTTTGGACTGTGGGAGGAAACCAGAGCACCCGAATGAAACCCGGGCAAGAACTTCCAAACTCCACACAGAAAAGTCCTTGGCTGAAATTTAAACCCAGAACCTTCTCACTGTGAGTGCTAACCACTGAGCTACAATGCCTAATGCAGTTTATTATTTTTTTAAATAAAGTGTTAATTTAGATACTTCAGTAAGAGTAGGTCTTTAGATATTATCTGAAGCCTAATAAGATCTGATAATATTACTATAACATCAGATTATTTTTTATGTTAATAAGAAATAAATAAATAAACAAACAAACAAATAAATAAATATTTTTTTGATTTTCGGGTGTATCCAGACTTCAAAAATGCTGGAATCATATCAGTTTTATGCTTGAAGGAGAAACATACAGTATATCAGCCCAGGAAGATCTGTCATATGCTGCATATGTGAAGACATATCACAGAATGTGACATTTTTTTTTCTTGATGATGCAGTATATTGCAATGTGGTTTATTACAGGAGTAACCTTGAAACGGGATGTGATATTTTCATGAATATATCATCTGAAATCATGACGTAACGTCCTCATATAAGGACTGTTGGGCTTCAAATAGGGGTACAGTAGTTTATTTCTGTCCCTAATGTACCCCCTTGGACCTCAGGGCAACTTTCCTGTGATCTGGAAAAGCCTAGTAGACAGTAAGGGAGACTTGTAGAAATACACCAAGGGGGGGGTTCATTTTACATGTTAAATTGATAAAATTCATTCATTGATGTACATGCTGAACCGCCTAATCCTTTACTGGAGTTACAGGGAGGCTGGAGCATATCTCAGCCGACACTGGGCGAAGGCAGGGTACACCTTGAACAGCTTGCCAGACCATCGCAGGGCAACACATACACAACCACTCCCACTCACATCCACACCTTGTGGCAGTTTGGAACTGCCAGTTAGCCGAATGTGCACGTCTTTGAACTGTTGGAGGAAACTGGAGTACTCAGAGGAAACCCATACAAGCATGCGGAGAACATGCAAACTCCACACAGCCCAGGACTTGAATCCAGGACCTTTTTGCTGTAAGGCAGACGTGCTAACCACTGCACCACTTGATAAAATGATGGGGCCAAGCCCAGTAAGTGCGAATCTGGGTTTGACCAAAATTTGACTTACTAGGGTTTTTTTTCTCCTAATCAGGGGAGAACTGTGTACCTTTCTGCATGCCAAAAAGATATGAGTGTGGCACTTAAGAAAAGACAAGATAAGATAAGATAAAGTAAGATAAGATCTTTATTTTCAACTGTTGTATGAGGAATGAAAATTAGTTCAGCAGCTCTTCTTCAGCAGCAGTTATAAAAGTGCACAAAAGAAACTAAGGTATATACACAGAGCTATATATGTGCACATACATACATACATGCACATATATACAGAGCTATATGTTCAGATATGAGTGTGACACTTCAGCATCTTCCCAAACATGTTCCATCCAGGTAGGATTATGAAGTGGAATAAGGATTATTTATTGCACTGTTTATGCGCTGATGCTTGTCTTTAAGCTTTGTGTCTGATATTCTGGCTGATGATGAGTGTTCAGGCAGATGTTTAGACATGTTTATTGAAGAGGCGAGGGTGGGCAGGAGTAGGTGCGGCAATGGAGCTTTTTGTACAATGACACAGCGCGTGCGCGCTTATATTCCGCCGCGCGCGTCTCCATTTCAGCAGCAGCTATCGCCAGTCACTGTGGAAGAACCCAAGCGTCTCCTCTCCAACACCTCCAACATCATACCCAGCTCATAAAAGGTAAGAACAGGCGACGGGTAGGATATATACATATGTATACTTATTATAACCCTTTATTAACTTCTTTCTGAAAGCAAACCAAGCATTTTAAAGCAGAAGTGGAGCATAATAAGTGCGTAGCCTCCTTCGTGACGTCATCTGAGGAAGCTTTATTACTTCAGCTCAGTGTTTGGTGATGTGCACGTCAAGTGCTAAACATTCTCACAGCTTCAGTTAGCATTTCAGTGATCATTTTCTGATTTTATTCCGTTAAAAGCTGCCTAATCCGTCAGTTTTGTGTAATTTCAGAGGAATGCACTCGAGCTCAGTTGTATCCTATAGGAAAAAGGAAAAAAAGAAAAGAAAAAGAAATCAGGTTTAAGAGCTCTCTGAAAGAGGTACATCCACACACTGCTAAATATTTCATTTGAATATGTTCTCACAAGTGTCTGAGAATGAAATATCCCTGTTAAATCAATTGGAGGTGTTTAATATACTACTGAAATATCTTCTGTGTAGTTTCCACATTGCTGGAGGTTTGGTGACCCCACCCATAGGTCTACAAATTTCCTGTCAAGCTTTTTCAGTCTTTCGTAAGAAGAACGAACATTTGCATCATAAATCTGGATTAGTCAGAGATCTATTATTTACTTTACTAGTATTATATAATATACAGCATATATTATATATTCTTTACTTAAAATATGTAATATACAGCACAATATATTTTGCGGAGGCGTACACAAACTATGTGGCATGTATAACTAATATAAGGTCTCTACAAATTAATGAGGTTAAAAGTTTTTTTGGTGTAAGATTCGTTTTGAGGATAGGCTTCAATACAAGCAATTAAAATGAAGCAATTATACACACTATGTAGGATAAATGTGACATGTTACACGCCTCCCTGTGCTTGCATGGGTTTCCTCAGGGTACTCTGGTTTCCTTCCACAGAATAAAGACATACACATTAGGCTAAATGGCTGTTCCAAATTGCCCCTAGGTGTGAGTGTGTAACCCGCCTTCACCCAGTTTCTGCTGAGATAGGCAGCGCCACCCCTAGTAGGAATAAGTGGTTCAGCAAAGGAATGAATGTTGTGTTTCTTCAGTCACAAAGTAAGAGCTTACATCATATCTCGTCCATGGCACATCTGACTCTGTTAGAGGATCGTTATTCATTCATTAGACCTGAGAGAGTTTTGTTTTTTTTGGGGGGGGGGGGGGGGGGGTGAGGGGGTTTTGATGGAGAATGACGAGTGACTATTAAGTCACTTTTATCTGCCAAGGGATCCAGGGCTGTGGTGTCTCCGTACAGTGGAAGTCTCTCTCACACCTCGCATTTGCTTGGCTTCCTCTTTGTGGTTTGATTCCAACTGCTTTCTGGTGGTAAGTTGAAGATGAATTTTTCATTAAGGTACATGTATAGATTTGCTAAACAAGTGATAAATTTGCTAATATGTACAATTTAGTGTAGGCCGTATATATCACTGACGGGTGGCACAGTGGCGTAGAGGTTAGCATTTCCGACTCATAGCAAGAAGGTCCTGGGTTCAAGTCCCGGGCTTGACAAGGGCTTTTCTGTGTGGAGATTTCAGGTTCTGTCCGGGATTGTGTGGGTTTCCTCCGGGTACTCTGGTTTCCTCCTGTTGTCTAAAGACATGAACATAACACTGATGGGCTGTTACGAATTACCCTGCAATGGATTGGCAAGCTGTGCAGGGCGTACCACACCTTCAGCCAGAGTCAGCTGAGATAGGCTCCAGCCTCCCAATGATCCTAGTACGATTATTCAATTCGGTGAATGAATTAATATCACTGATGTACAGTTCATATTTTTACATATAAATCATTACAGTTAAGGTTTGTCCTAAAACGCAGTAAACAGGGATGAATGAAACATAGTCAGTATTTGGTGTGATGACCTCTTGCTTTTAAAAATATAGTGTGTGTGGTTTTACAAAGTCATGAACTTTTACTGAACATCTTGCAGGACCAGCCACGATTCTGCTGGAGATTTTGGCTGTCACACTTACATCTTTATTTTGCCTGAATGTGGTCTCTTACATAATATGCTATTTGCTTTAGAGGCATACAAACATTTTTTCTGTAGCTTGTAATTTTGTGCTGGAAAACTGATGTTTGTAAATTTAAATCGTTTTTGTACTGACTCGTCTAAGTACAAGTCAAAATTAAAAATCTTTAGCAAAGTTTATGCAAAAAAAACAAGGGGGGGGGGGGATACACGTTTTCACAGTACTGTAACCTGTAATTTGAATGACAACAGAAATGCTGTTGACTGCAGCAGTGTTTTATTTCTATGCTACATTTTTCTGACTGACTCTGATGCTAACAGTGTTCATTTGTTTAAACAGACTTTCCTTTCTTGGCTGTATTACAGTTTTCCATGTTGTAAAATCTAGGGGTCCAGTCTCTAAACTTTGCATATTTAGGGGCATGTATGAATGTGATTTTAAGTCCCCACTTTTATCAACACCTAATCATGTTTCCTGTTTCCTAGAAGAGTAAAGACAGATATTGACTTGAGTTCCTGATAACATCTTTCCAAACTTCACAAATGAAGGGCTGAGAGCCACAGTGGTCTAACCCACAAATACACAAAAATGAGAAAAGGTCAAATTTTGATCAAAGCGGATGAGGTCTACATGTGCCAGAATGGTCCGTTCAACTTCCTTATGACCTTGAATCATATCGTGAGCATTATCCCTGATTTTTTTTTTTATATTGCAAAAACATTCATGTCATTTTTCTCAAAAACAGCTTTCTGTTGGTTACACCACTCTGGTTCTCAGCCCTTCATATATTGCTGAATCTGTGAGACCACAGACCAGCTCAGAGTGACACTATACTGCTGCCAGCGCTCAGCTTTCTGATTTGTGCACATGTTCTCCCTTGGCTTTCAAATGCAATCAGGCTGTATTGATCTGAGTGTTGTGCTTCCTCTTCAGGTTTCAGAAGACAAAATGATGTTCTACAGCATCCTCGCTTCATTCTGTCTGCTGGGTAATAAAGCATTTATATCCATACTTGAGCCCATCAACAGGTTAAACAGTAGTACAAAGCAGCACTATACAATATAGTTTAATAAATAGTCATTACAAATTTGCCTTACTGATAACAGAATTATCTAATTCAAATGGAGGTGATGGTAAGAAAAATGTGAAGCTTATCTGTAAGTATGATGCAATCACTGCTTTAACCGGTCTATATTTTGTAAAGCCCAGTTTCGTCATGGCATAGAAATATTACTGAATGTGTGGTGAGTGTTGTTTTAGGAAAGTAATCATTATCAGGTTGGTGTAATATTGGAAAGACTAGAAGAGGTTCCTCATCCTTCAGTCGTTTATAGTTCCTCTTATCATAAATGTAGTAGCAGCTAACCAATGTTTTCCTCTCTTTTATTTCTCCTTTTAAAAAAGACCTCTCTTTATTTTGACATTGTGATATATTTTATTAGCCTTAGGCTGCCCCACCGAGTGTCCACCATGTAGTAAGTGGTGATGATATATCAGGACAAGGGCAGTAATATATACCTTCAGCCAACACTGCTATCAGAATACCCTAAAATTACACCTTCTGACCAATCAGATTCAAGAATTTAACCACCTTGCAATATAAATAAATATAACACATTGAGGTACACAATATTCAACAGTTATTCCACAAAATTAAGTTTTATATATAAGCTGTTAGCGTGAGATTGAGTGGAATAATTGTTAAATGTTATGTAGTGTTTTAGTGTTTTATTATATCATTATGCCCTGGATTTTGAGAATGATTGTATTTTATTATTTCATTAAAATTTTATATTATACAAGATCTCATATCGCCTTGTTGGCTAAATAAACCTAAACATATACTGGTATATGGAACGCAACAACTGACAGTAACAGTTCCTTTGCTTAAAATAAAATAAATTAAAATATTTATTGGGGGAAATCTTTGGACATAAAATAATTTTATTCCAAATTTTGGTGCTTTTTTAGTATGGGTTTTTTTTGTTTTTGTTTTTTTTTAATATATATTTTAAGTTGATAATAAAAGATATATTAAAAGATGCACCAGATACTATCTGCAAGGCCACACATACTCTGAACATATACTTTCATAAATCCATACATATACTTTTTGTAAAATTACAAAATATATAAAAATGCATACTAGAGTGTTTTTCTGCCCATTTACAAATGAATGTTTTGTCTCACTGTCCTGTAGGCATTGCCAGATCTCAAAGCATAGCTGATCTGACAGCCTGTGTGACCAAGAATCAAAACTTAGAGATGGAGTGCAAGTTCACCCCAGCAACAGATAGCAAGGCAACTGTTACATGTACCTATGAAGTAGATAAGAAAGTGGTGGCCACAAATGGTAACCAGTCCGTGGACCCCACCTTCAAGAACCGGGGCACGGTCAGCTTCAGTAACAATGTATGCAAGCTGACTCTGACAGGTTTTGCAGATGAACAGGCCAAGATGTTCAACTGTACCATCAAGCAAGATAAGACTGCTTCAAAGGAAAAAGAAGTGCAGAAGAGTAAGATCCACTTTCCTATTTATGGACCTATTTATAGTATTTTTAGAAAAAAAATGTTCAGGTTTACCTGATTCTTGTTTTACGTTTTGATATCCTCTTTGTTTCCATTGTCTCTGCATCACCCTCTTTCTGGATCTCTTGGTCTGTCTCAGCATAATTGGATTTTGCATTATTGTCATGAAAAGATGGCAATTAAAACTCATGAGTCATTCTGCATCTAGCAGAAAGTGCAGTGCAAAACAAAAACACACAATTTATTTAAATGCTTTCTTGTAGTGAATCTAGAGTGCTCAATGCAACGATGCCCTTATGGTATTGCTATACAAACATATTTAATTTCTTTGTTCTAGAAAACTTGAAGGAATGCTCCGCTGGCAATAATCTGAAGCATGGTGGTGTGGTTCTTCTGTTGGCATTTGTCCTCCCTCTACTCTCCGGGATGCTGTGAGCCATTAGGGTGATTGGTGGAGAGAAAAAACAGCCTTAACCTTTCACCATTGGCCATTCCGTGGCAGCGAAGCCAAAGTTTCCACCCTGCACTGAAGAAACGATCTGCTCCTGCTCCTAACTTTAAGTGCTTTTAAATGATGCGAATAATTCCTGTAGCCTTTCATACACATTCACTTCTGTGCTGGGATTTTCTGTCTTCTCTCTGTGTATTAGTTGTGAATCTTAAAGAATGCTGTATTACATAATAATGCATATAGCATATTAGATCATGAAGCATGTGGATACTTTTAAAATATCTTTATGTTTTCAGTGCTACTGAAGATCTTGTGTTTTTGTGTTGTAATACTATGTTTTACTTTGTTTTCATTGCAGTACTGTAGTAAGACTGTCTGAGCTTGATACTTTGTTTAAAGAAATAAAATGCATTTTCTGCTACATTCAGAATTCATGATTAGTATAAAAAATATAAAAATACATTGCAAAGTTACTTTAGTTTCAAAGTTCACTTTAATTATGCCCAGAAATTCATTTAACTGAAGTGACCAAAAGGTTTATGCCATACTTGTTTTATTACACGCACATACACATGCACACACACAAACACACACACACACACACACACACACACACAATCATGTAAAGAGGGGAAAAAAAAAACTGCTTAGATATTAATCATGTGCTCCTCAAATCCAGGATTTAATTTGCAATTAAATTGAACTTCTATGGTTTTTCAGTTCAAATTTCTTTCACTGGGCAGCACTGTTGCGCAGTGGTTAGCACGTTCACTTCACCGCAAGAAGGTCCTGGGTTCGATTCCTAGGCTTGGGCGTTTCTGTGTGTAGTTGTTCTCCCTGTTCATGTTCTCCCTGTGCTTGTGTGGGTTTCCTCTGGGTACTCTGGTTTCCTCCCACAGTTAAAAAAACATGCACAGTAGGCTAATTGGCTGTTCAAAATCACCCCTAGGTGTGAGTGTGAGTGTGACTAGTTGTATGTGTGATGGCCCTGCAATGGTCTGGCAAGCTGTTCATGGTGTACACTTCGCCCAGAGCCGACTGAGATGTACACCAGCCTCCCTGCAACTCTAACTAGGATTAAACGGCTTAGAAAGTGAATGGATGAATAAATGAAACTCTTTAACTGACATAATTTTATTTTCATTTTGATTTCCTACATTAGCTACATAATTGCCTTCTGTCAGTTTTCGCTCCCTAAACAGAGCAATGCTGCAGCAATTACATTAACTATCATTCATTTATTCATTCATCTTCTTCCGCTTGTTCCGGGGTCCAGTCGCGGGGGCATCAGCCTAAGCAGTGAGGTCCAGACGTCCCTCTCCCCAGCCACTTCCTCCAGCTCTTCTGGGGGGACGCCAAGACGTT
>JAQMYF010000005.1:21391924-21404698 GCA_030014195.1 Neosilurus mollespiculum | reverse complement strand
GTCTCACTTCTGATTCCATGTTCTTAATGCTGATTAATGCACTACTGGAGTCAGACCCTACCATCATCCTTCCTACCCTCACCTCTTCTTTCCATTCCAACGCTATTAATATGGCCATCATTTCCCCTGTGAATACCGATACTCCATCACTAACTCTTATTTATTGCTATGTTTCTCTCTGGTACTACAAAAGCTATTCCTACTCTATTATTCTTTGTTTTAGATGCATCTGTAAATCCTTTCATACAATCTTTATACCTCTCGTTTATATATTTCTCTGCTACCCTTTTATTCTTATTTTTCCCTGTCAGACTCATATCCACCCATATCCATCTCCTCATACACCCATTGTGGAGCCCTAGCTATTAGTACCGTTGGACTAATAACCATCTGTTCTATCCCTAATTCCTCTACCATCTTCCCTATGACCGATCCAAAACTCCTTACTTTTTTATTTCCTCTCTCCTGACATTCTACCAGCACCCCCTGATTTGGATGATTTTCCTCCTGTCCTCTTAAATTTGTCCAGTAATTTAGCCCCAGCATTCTTCTTCTAAGCTCCAGTGGCATCTCGTTCATTTCCACTTGTAAAGCTGAACTCGGCATGGATTTTACTCCTCCACAGCATAACCTTAATGCCTGATAATGAATCCTATCTATTCTTTTCAATAGAGTCTTTGAAGCTGACTGATAATTTATACAACCATAATCAATCACTGACCTAATCAGTCCTATATATGATACTTTTAATGATTTCCTCTGTGCTCCCCATTCTCTCCCTCTCAAACACCTTATGATATTCATGATCTTTTTACATTTACTCTCTATTTTCTCTATATGTATTTTCCATGTTAGCCTTTTGTCAAACCATATCCCCAGATACTTGAAACTCTCCACAATCTCTAACTCTTCCCCATACATCTTGACCTTATACTGTTCTCCTATCTTCTTCTTTGTAAAAATCATCATTTTAGTTTTCGCCACTGAGAGTTTAAACCCCTATTCTTTTCCCCACTCTTCTACTTTTTTTAACTGCCTCTTGTATCTTCTTGACTGTATAGCCCAAGTTCCTTCCTCTCTTCCACATCATCCCATCATCTGCAAACAACGACACCTCTACAAACCCTTCTACTCTACTAAACATCTCATTTATCATTATTAAGAATCATACTGGACTGACTATACTTCCCTGTGGTGTTCCATTTTCCACCTCATACTTTCCACTGTATTCTTCGCCTACTCTCACTGACAACCTTCTCCCATTTAGAAACGAATCTACCCAGTTCTTCATTCTCCCTTTAATTCCCACCCGATCTAACCTGATCAATAAACCCTCCTTCCACATCATATCATAAGCTTTCTCCACATCAAGAAATACTGCTACTACACTCTCCCTGTTTACCTGAGCTTTTCTGATATCATCTTCTAGCCCCATTGCTGGGTCGCTTGTACTCCTCCCCTTCCTAAACACGTTCTGATATTTTTTCAGTACTTGTTTAGATTCTAAAAAATATTTAATCCTTTCATTAATCATTTTTTCCATAACTTTCCCCATATGAGATGTCAGTGCTATTGGTCTATAACTTCCTGTTTCCCTTGGATCCTTCCCAGGTTTACATATTGGAATAATTAATGATTCTTTCCATTGCTCTGGTACCCATCCTGCCTCCCATACCTTATTATACAATGTTATATTACTGGTCTACCTCTATCACCTAGATTTGCCAAAATACAGTAATTGATCTGATCTTTCCCTGCCGCCGTTATGCCAGTTCTTTTTAACACCCTCTCTAGCTCCATACTATTAAATTTCAGATTAATCAACCTCCCTCTTCACCTTCTTCCTCTACTATATTATCCCTTATTGTTTCCTCTCTCCGTCTCTTTTCTTCCTCACCTAAATTCTCCCCGCTATGTACTTTAATAGATGTTCTAGCCAATATTTCTGCTTTCTCTTTATCTTCTACTACCACTCTTCCTCCTTCCTTCATAACTGGATATTCAATCCTCCTCTTAATACCTGCGATTTTCCTTATTGTCCCCCATATCTGATCCAACCCTGTAGTTTTTCCTATAGACTGACAATATCTCCTCCAATATTCTTTTTTGTTTTTTTTATTACATATCTTACCATAGCCGGTTTTCTTTTATATTAAATGAAATTAATAACTGTATGTGTTCTTTTTTATATCTTAAAAGCCTTATTTCTCTTCTTTATTTCTTCTGAACATTCCTTGTTCCACCATGGAACTATTTTCCCCCTGTTACCATTATACCTTTTTGGAATAGTCTCTGATGCTGCATTTACTATCACATTACATATTTCTGTGTTGTTGTTGTTGTTTTTTTCTTCTTCTTCTTCTTCTTCTACTTTAGATCAGCGCTTTCTACAGTCTGGTATGGTGTTTGTGCCCTCTAGTGGCCATTGGATGACGTACATGCTTTGTACAACGCGCATGCGTGGAAGAATATAAACACTCACCGGAGTGTTTTTCTTCGGCAAGGTCTTTGGGTAATTTTGTGTAATAGTACATTTGTAAGGAAATAAGAGTTGGGGTGAAATGGGTGTGTGGGTTATAAGGTTAGCTGAGATGCGTTTTATCTATAATATGTGTAATTATGAATGTAGTTGAGCTTTGTGCTTGGTGTTTGTTTGGAAAATGGAGAGCTACTGTAGCTATGCTAACTGTAGTGCTGTAGAAGATTGCTAGGTTATGGTTTATAACAACTCTTTATATTTTTGGGAGACTCTGAAGATTTTTATTTTATTTTATTTTATTTATAGACACTCAACGTGTATTGGTTTGTAATTTCAATCAATACATAGCGGCTAACAAAGCTACAGCAGTATTATAGGAAGAGGAGCATGCTAACAACCATGATGTGCTAACAAGTGTTTACAAGCTTTGTCCCTAATTTATATATATATATATATATATATATATAATGTATGTGTTAACATGGAGATAAAAATCAGAATGAAATATGAAACTAGACGTTTTTGCTGCTATTGCTAAATAAAATATCTAAATATTAAAAAATATATATATAACAGTGTTGCAGGTTAATAAAGAAAGTGATTTGCATATTTGTTTTTAAAATAAAGTCAAACTCTACATGGTCAGAATTTTTACTTAAAATCATTAAAGGGGTGTTCATACCACATCCCCCAGGGCCTTCAGGTGACCCTCTCAGATTTGCAGGTATATTGAAAATATCAGACTTCGTTCTATTATTAAAACTGTTTTTATGAATGAGTTGCTTTATACTGTTCTGTCGGCATGTGCACAGACATTTTACACCTTCTAAGTGCTGTAATACTGAGCTATTAGCAAACATTTGTATGTTTATTTTCACGTTTTGTGACCTAATTAGTATTTTTTGTCACCATGATGGCATTTGGAGAATAAGATTTTGAAAAAAAAAAAGTTGCCTTATAGAAAATATCTCATTCATTCATACATTTTTTGAACCGATTAATCATAACTAGGGTCGCAGGGAGGCTGGTGCCTGTCTCAGCCGACTGGACGAGGGCAGATTACACCCTGAACAGCTCGGCAGACATCGCAGATAGAAGAATGTCTCTTCAGAATCATTTTGAAGAGGCTGAGCACGTGTCGACATTGTAAATTCTGCTGTGAATGAAGCCCTGTTTATGCGATTTAATTTTTATGTTCCGTTTTTATTCTGCTGTGACTCTGAGGCTCTGAAAGTCAGTTACCCAGATATGTAAAATCTACAGTTTGACAGTTATTCCTTTATTGTTTGCTCAGAAGGTGTCTCTACTTTTTAAAAAGAAAGTGAAAACATCGCCATATTTGTGATGCTATAAATATGACAGTATACTACACAAGTCATATTTTAAATAATTTTCTGTCATTAGGGTTTCCACATAACAAATCTCAGTTTCCTCCATGCATTTATTGCCTTTTGAAAAAAAAAAAAAAACATTTTTTAAAAACCTCAATTTCTTCATGGGTATAAAAATAGGGTTGGTGGTACCCATTAAATAAATTCTTTGTAACTATTGGAAATTAAGCAGAAATATTTTCATGTGTTCATCAGACACATTGGAGATGGTCACCTGGGGAGGTTTTGGGAATTTGGGTGATTTGGCACGGAATAACCCCAAAGTATAATTTTAACATTTGAATATCGTACACAGTACTGAGTGGTTTTTGTATTCTATATACGTGTTATATATCATAACAAACTTCCATCATGTCTGTGCTTTCACCAGAAGCTGTGTGTGAACTTAGAGAGTGATTTAAACCCACTGAAGTTGGAGAAGAACCTGAACTCTTCTGGGCGGACCGTACACTAATGAAGGGGTGAGTATCACAAGCGGAGCACATACTTTCATTTCACCGTGTCCACCTGGACC
Source organism: Neosilurus mollespiculum (assembly GCA_030014195.1). Classification (NCBI taxonomy): domain Eukaryota; kingdom Metazoa; phylum Chordata; class Actinopteri; order Siluriformes; family Plotosidae; genus Neosilurus; species Neosilurus mollespiculum. The sequence continues at coordinate 21,400,314 of JAQMYF010000005.1, read as the reverse complement.
CTTGGAAGGCACGGTGGTGTTGTGGTTAGCACATTCATCGAACAGCAAGAAGTCCAGGGTTCGAGTCCCAGGCTTGGTGAGAGTGCTACTGTGTTTGCATCTTCTTGCTGTGCTTGTGTGGGTTTCTTCTGGGTACTTTGGTTTCCTCCCACAGCCCACAGACATACACATTAAACTAATTGGCTGTTTTGAATTGCCTCTACAGAGCCGTGAAAAAGAATTTGCCCTTTTTATGATTCCTGACTTTTGTGCATATTTCTCAGACTTAAATGTTTCGGATCATCAAACCAATTTTAATGTCTCACAGAGACAACCCAAGTAAATACAAAATGCAGTTTTTAAACAATTATTTAATTTATTTGACTTAAAAAAAAAAAAAAAAAAAATATATATATATATATATATATATATATATATATATATATATATACAATGATGACTCATGCAGGAGGACACAAATGAACCCAGAACAACATCCAAAGAACTGCAGGCCTCAGTTAAGGTCAATGTTCATGACTGCACCATAAGAAAGACAATAAGCAGAAATGCCATCCAGTTCCAAGGTGAAAACCTCTGCTAAAAAAAAGAACACCAAGGCCCGCCTCACTGACTTTTGGAGAAATATTCTTTGGACTGACGAGACAAAAGTTTAACTTTTTGAAAGGTGTTTGGTCCGTTACATCTGGCCTAAAAATAACACAGCATTTGATAGAAAGAACCTCATGCCAACAGTGAAACATGGTGGTGGCAGTGTGTTGGTGTGGGGCTGCTTTGCTGCCTCAGGACCTGGACAACTTGCTGTGATAGATGGAACAATGAATTCTGCTGTCTACCAGAAAATCCTGAAGGCAACATCCGGCCATCAGTTTATGCCCTCAAGCTCAAGCGCTCTTGGGTTATGCAGCAGGACAACCAACCAAAACAAAATTAAGGTTTTGGAGGGGACAAGTCAAAGTCTGGACTTAAATCCAGATGAGATGCTGTGGTGTGACCTTAATCGGGCAGTTCATGCTCGAAAACCCTCCAATATGGCTAAGTTAAACAATTCCACGAAAGACTTATCACCAATTATCCCAAACACTTGATGTCAGTTATTGCTGCCAAGGGTGGTACAACCAGTTAGTAGTTTCAGGGGGCAGTTACTTTTTCACACACTGCCAGAGAGGTTTAGATTTTTTTTCCCTTAATAAATAAAATCATTGTTTCGAAGCTGCATTTTGTATTTGCTTGGGTTGTCTTTGTGAGATATTAAAATTGGTTTGATGATCCGAAACATTTAAGTCTGATAAATATGCAAAAAAAAGGTCAGGAATCAGGCCTCGTGGGTAGCATTGTGAAGTGGTCTATCCCATTAAATGGGACATTCCACAGTACGTGATCAGGCCACAGCTAATGCTTCTGTTATGTCTCTGATAAAACAAAAGAGTAACTCTGTCATGTTTAAAATGTTCAGCAGAATGATGGTGTGATTCACTGGCAGTAACAGCTCTCTGGACTTCATACTGAAAATGAACAGCAACAGATTCCAAGTGCAAATGCTATGCTTGGAATCACTTTTATAAAAGATATCTAATAAATTAATATTATAATATAAATATATTAAATTATATATTATAAAAGTTCTTTCCCTTGATTTGGCTGTAAATACCTTCACAATGACTGGTGAAGTAAACACACGCGTTCACTAACCTTTCACATGTTACGGATTCTCGGACACACGCGTGGTCTGTCTAGCTTGAAGACGAAGTTGTACTTCTAATTATGTAATTAGTTCCTGGCATTAGACCTATTGGAAAGTTCCTGTCTATGTAAATGTAATGAATATCGTAATATCACTTCACTTTAGTACAGTTTCCATAAACTCAATAGACACAATTGTCTAGTAATAATAACTTGAATAATATATAACTCACGCAAAAGACAATAACTTACTAGGACCAAGCGTGCACTCGTGGACTGTGGACAGACAAACACACACAATTTCTTATGGAACGAAAATCAGAGCATCACAGTATCTTCCACGTAGCCCACACGAAACATGATCATTATTTCATTTGTGAGCCTCTTCAGCATAATACAGATTAAGTAGGAAATGTGACATTGTGAGATATTCATCCATTTCGAAAGAGAATTTTAATCTGCTTCAAAATGAGCTATAATACATGATTATACATCACTTTGTATGTCACTAATCAGGAAAATAGTAATTACACTTACTGAACCAGTTTCTGAATGTCCTCATTTGAAACTCGCTAACATCCATAAACTAAATGAATCCGGCTCTCGACCAATCAGCACGATTTTCTGAGCAACAGATGAGTTCTATTTGCACAGAGTGATGTCTGTTTTGAGGCTTAGAAATACTTATGGACCTGCTTACTTATATTGTGCATGAATTGTTTGCTGCTTCTTTTATCAGAATATAAACAGTGCATTGCATTATGGGTATTTGTGTCTGGGTCCTGCTGAAGTACTCTGGCAATATTATTCTTCTGCAGAAAGCTGCTCTGAATCAGATGATGGTGAAGCTCGGCTTGTTTAATTCTACTTAATAAGTCACATGATATCATGGTTCCACTGGTTCCAAAAACATCATGGTGCTGTGTCTCAACATGTCCGTCATTAAGTTCTGCTTGACTCAGCAAACCAGCTTTTAACATCAGGAATATAATGATTCTTAAAAATGAAGAGATGTAAGATTTGTTCCGTCAGAAACCTTGTTGCATTTTGCAGGTTAGAAGCTTTTACTGAAGGTCGTTGTTTTATCATCAATGGTGTACCAGTTCTTTATAAATCCAGTGCGTAAGGGTGTGGATGGAGGCCCTACATTATCAACTAAAATAAAACGGGAGGGAAGAAATCATCATACGACGGGTCAGGTGTGATTCAGGAAACATTTCCTGTTGCATAAAACGCAGCACGAGAAAGATCACGTGTTTATAAATGCTACAGTTGAAATCCAACCACCACTCTAAGTATTCTTGGTTTAGAAACCACATCCCCAGACTTTGTGAAATACAGAGCCAAATACAGCCATGAAGTTTATGATGCATAGGACTGTAAATTTGTTTATTAGTCTATTGTAATACCCAAGCTTTGAAAGCCCGGCTTAAATAATTCTTGAGAAATTTAATCATAACTCATATTTTTCATTTACATGGATGTTAAACAGATAATAAAGAGAATTTCACCACTCGGTTTTCCATCCACGATTTCTTACAGGCATCACATGAGCGAGGAAGCAGTAAAAAAGCAAAACTGGACATTCACGTTGTTTAAATACTAGATTTTCACTACAAACTACGTGAAAGATGACTCTGATTATTTTAGTTTTTCATAAATAACACACTGTGTGTTTGACAGGCAGCATTTTGTGGAACCCTGCTTGATAATATTGCAGATAAATGGTTTGAGGAAAAGTGAATAATTTTTATATTTGAAATAATAATTTTTATATATGAAAATAAATTAATTCGTAACGTCTGTCCTTGTGTGTTTGGGGTGAATCGCAGTGCCAGTGGAAATAAACTACAGAACATATTCACACTTTAAGTGGATGTAGAGCTTCCCTACAAAGCTGCCATTTAGATGCTGTTGTCTTGTGAACACGGCATTGAGATAACCCTTCTTTATACCCGATCTCAATGCTGAGAAAAAATGTCTGTCCTGTTACATAAGATCAGACGAGTCCTTAATGTTAAATCAGATTCAAACGTGATAAAATTCTTTTTTATCTTTTTAAAAGTTCTCTTTTTACTTCTGTATTATGATACTACACCTAATATATTATCAAAATACATCTAATACATTATGCTTGAAATTTTGACTGCTTTGTCTCTCAAAAAAGCTGAAGAGTGAGTTTTTAGTCGAATATACTTCAACCTTGAAATAGAAAAATTAACATTATAAATCTAGTATTTCTGTTTGGCAGCCCAAAACACTGCAGTTCAAGAAATCACAGTATATGGAGACGGTTACCATTGACAACTGAACTCCAGCTGATGTTTTAACGTTTCATTAATACAACCATGATATGTATCCTCTACTGTTATGTATATAATTCCTTAGTAAATGAAAGCAACTTAATCACTCGCAATTCTCCATTTAATAAAAAGCCTCTCATGTCTTATGAACGTGTAGAACTTCAGCAGAGCCTGATCTGAGATTTGATCACATCTGCGAGGCAGATGCTAAACCCTCTATAAACATCTATTTATGTTGGGGATATATGACATGTTGTTCGTGTGTGCCTTTACAAAATAGCCTGTAATACTTTGGCATACGCTACATGTTTTTACTGATGAATATGTGACTCCACACTGAAAGAAGGTTTCGGTCAAACTGAAATGATCAGGCACGAGATTTTCCACATTTTTGGAAGCCACAGGATCAGTGCAAATTCCTGGGAAAAAAAAATTGGGGGGGGGGGGGGGAAGGTTGGGAAGGATGGGAAGGAATATAAAACTAAACTAGAGGAGTGTTTTGGAAAAGTAGACTTACCCGGCAAAGCAGTGTGCCACTGGTGTAAAGATTTAATCACGTACAGGAAATGAGGTCGCGTTGCTTTACTTAACAACGTTGAAAGTGCAAAACACAAAAATTATAGTTTGGGTTCATTTGCTTTAATGAGATACCCCATACCCCTTACCCATTTTGGGAATTTCCTCTTTTGTAATCAGTTTAATTATTTTACCACTCTGTATTGTTTTTAGCGAATATTCTTGGATGCAAGTCTAATAATAACAATGAATCTGGCTAAGTCACAGTATGTTGTACTGCAAACATCATGACCCGAAATCTGAGTGCACAATTATACATCGTTTAATGTCATGAAACACAGTATTAATTTATAGGACGCTTGAGCATCAGTATGATCTTTGTTAAGATATTCTTGGTCACATGACTGCAAGGGTCGGAATATCTTACTGACGGTTTCCTTAATTTCGGATGTTGTAGTCACATGTTTTTCCTGCTTCTCTCTCAATCTGTACCATGTTATAATGTAATGTAATATAAAATATTTAACAATTATGCACTGAAGGCACAGGGGACCTTGAAGAATGTTCATGCAGACAGAACATCAAGGGAAATATTCATTTTTGGATGTCTGCTGAGCCTGAGATGCAGACACGGGCACCTTTAGCAAAAAAATACTGTAATATGAGAGGTATATACAAAACTGACACAAATTGAATAAGATGCCGTTACGACCCATCACAGACACAGTGGATATATGAATGAAGAATTTGCTCTAAGGCACTTTTTAACATTTAAAAAAAATCAGAACACTGCGGTAGTGTAAAGACTCATTACGGTCAAGAAGGATGCAGCATGAACAGGTTTGCGGTGTCGTTAAGAAGTGGGAATAAATCGTGCTGTACCTTAACAAAAGATTATATATGTCGGAAAGACACCTTCTGGTTTTCTGTTCTAAATGATTACTCCAAGTCCCAAACACTTTCTCCTAAAGAACTCTACAGCATAGCGGTGTGGTCACAGAGTTGTGTTTATTCACATATTTCCCCGCTGTTTTATTGGTAATCATTTACAATTTTGCACATCAAGAACCTTCATGAAGCATCCATGAAAATACCGGTTTAACAAAATGGTTCTATTAAAAACAGAGGCTGACGTGGTCTAATGGTTAGAGAAGTGGATTTGGGACCGAAAGGTTGCTGGTTCAGTTTTCTCCCGAAGTGGCAGGAAAAATGTGTGGTGGCAGGAGGGAGTGAGCAGCACCTTCCCATTCCTCCACCTTCATGGATGAAGTGCCCTTGAGCAAGGCACCTGGACTCCTGCTGCTCCCTGGGCACTGCACTGTGACTGCCCAATGCTTCAAGAGAGAGAGTGTGTGTGTGTGTGTGTGTGTGTGTGTGTGTGTGTGTGTGCGCGCGTGCACTTTCGATGGGTTAAATACAGTGGCAAAATTTTCTCTTGTAGGATTTATACAGTATATCAAAATAAAAAATCAAAAAGACACTTTGAAATTATGAGCAAACAAACCATCTCAAAAGTTCCAATTCAGTCTTCTGTTTCATTATCAGTAACATTCTCCAGGAAAAATAAAACTAAATGAATCAATAAAGATTTTCCAGTTTGTCGTTTTCTAATTAATCCCAGTTTGCTATCCTGTAACTATAACCTGTACCCTGATAGCATCACGAGAAAGTAAGGTTTCAGTGGATATTCGAAACAAACCTCAAACAAAGTAGGTGTGAAAACACCCTCACACACCTGGAGCAGGTAATTAAGTGTTAAGTAGCATTTAAGGATTTGAGTCAGGTGTGCTGGAGCACGACTGCTGAGTTCCTCATGTGCTGGTTTCAGCTCTGTTCATTACACATTGAGGGTTTTTTCCCCCCATGATACTTTAATCATAGTATATTTCTGAACAGCTAACTTCCTAACAGTGTCAGAGAATTCTTGTATTCATGTGGCAGGAGAAATGCACCATTTTAATCTCTATCAACAACATTGCACCATCTGTTTCTGTGGGTGTGGGTAAGTTCATCACACACACATGGCAGGTAGTGAGTGATATTAAAGACGTGAGGCAAACTAGGCTGGTTATCTTGTACTAAGGTGTCAACTGATGTTCAAGGCGTGTGTGTGTGTGTGTGTGTGTGTGTGTGTGAGAGAGAGTGTGTATACAAGAGCAATAAACAGAGGCTTGCTTTCATATTCACATTCTGATATGAAACCAGTACATGTTAATATGCTCAATCATAAGCACAAACAAAGAAAGTTGAATTGATTTGTATTGGTGATTCCATTTTAAAGAGAACATGTTGTTTTCTCTTGGTACTTTCCGACAGGCAGCAGAAAAGCCCGGATCCACAGGTGGATGTGCCAATCATGGAGGAAGGTATGTGATTTAAAAAGAAGAAATTCCATCATGTTAAGAGTTGACTTACACCATATTTCCTCTGTAAAGCACCCCAGAGAATGATAAGTTCTCATTTCATCATCTAGCCAAAAATACTGCTTTTATTTTAAAGCTTCATGTCTGTAAAATGACATTAAATTAATTATTCTTGTATTTAAAATGGTTATCTGTCAGAATGGCTTCATTTAAGTGGAAGTCTTGCTGTACTTGACTGGCTGGTTTGTCAACTCTGTGTATGGGGTTTTTATTTATTAATTTATTTATTTTTAAAGGCACTATTACTACAGCTGTGGATCCCTCTGCTATTCCAATGATTCAGTCCGCTGCCACGTTTTCTGCTGAACAGCCAATAAAGTATGTTTTCAAAACGGAGGGAAATGCTGGGCAGGTATGATATTAAACTGTGCATGTGTTAAGCACTACTTTTCTTTATACTTCAGTTTAAAAGGCAAGGTGTGATTCTCCTGACACCTGATATGCTGTTGATATTGATTTTGTTAATTTTGGGTTCTTTTATTGTTAAAACCAACTTGATTTTAGCTACACTGGTTGGTGCATTCATTCCCAGTACTGTAAGCTTTGTAGTTTAAGAGAGGTAATCCATGCCTCCATGACATTAACCTCTTGACCTCTGTGCTGCAGGTGACGTATCGAGTGATCCATGTTGCCGAAGGGCAGATGGAGGCTCAGGGAGATGGAACTGCAGCTGTGAGCGTGGTGACCGGCTTCCCTGCAGCGACCCAGGCCGGGGTGCCCCCTGTAACACGAGTAACGTGATCCGTTCCTGTTGTCTCATTAATGTGATTCCCTTGAGAATGAAGTATTGTTTTATTTATTGGACACACACTTCTTTGTTGTGGTGACTAGCCTGTAGGCATATTTTGTTGTTCCTGGAAGGTGGGGTCTTTCTCCATGCTGTATCACTAATGACTTTAGAACATTTCTGTTGATGCTGTTTGAATGGCCTTAGAACTCTTTGTTTTTGTTGTATAATTGTGGCTTTAAAACTTTTTTTTAAAACACATTATTTCTACTATTCGAGTAGGTGTCTAAATCTGTTGGGCTTCATACAAATGCTTATCACAGCCGGAGCCTATCTCGGTTTCTGTAGAATGAAGTGACTAGCAGTTCTACTCCTCGTCGATGGGATGCTACTCATCACTGGTTACCTTCCCAGTATTTTACTGGCACCTTGCTCAGGGGTTTCAGCATGGTTGGGGTTTAACGGGGATTTGAACCCACAACTGATCGTGAGCCCCGCACCCTGACCCAATACACCACTGGCCCTTAGAGTCTTTAGGATAACGTTATTTATGTATTACTTGACTGAATCTCATTGGTCAGTCGGCTTTAATGGTACATTGTTATTGGACAGTAGGCTTTAGAACTCTGGCGTCTCATTATTACTGGACAGTTGGGTTTCAATGTCATCTCATCTCATCTTCTTCCGCTTATCCGGGGCCGGGTCGCGGAGGCAGCAGTCTAAGCAGGGATGCCCAGACTT
>JAQMYF010000005.1:21367939-21382984 GCA_030014195.1 Neosilurus mollespiculum | reverse complement strand
AGGGTGTTAAACTCTGAACTTTATATATATATATATATATATATATATATATGTGTGTGTGTGTGTGTGTGTGTGTGTGTGTGTGTGTGTGCACATGTTTTTTTTAACTGTTTACTGTAATTTAAACTTGTTTTTAAAATATGTTGGTGATTCAACTACCTGTTTTTATTATTTAAAATTAAATTGTAACACTTAAGTTCACCTTTATCTTGATCCACAGCTAGTGATTCAGTTCATCAGTAATGAATTTATTAATGAAGTTCACACACTATAAGTTTGTTAATGGTTTTTATGGTGCATATCTCACATGGATTTTAACAGTAGCAGCATGATACACTATTAATGCAAGAAAGCATCGATGGAGGTTTTGCCTGAATTTGTAAACAATGTTAGCTTTATGCAACAATAGAAATCTTTATGAATTATTTGAGAACTAAGGATGATGATCATGCAGTCTCCATCTTCTACAATCAGATGAATGGCAATGAATTTACAGAGCAAGCATGTTAGGTATATTATCAGCAAATAATAATGAAGTAAATAAAAAATGGTAACACATTTCACACTCCGCTGTCACTCAAATCATTCCAGGGATGTCAATAAAAGCCAGACACGCCCCCAAAATATGCAAACACATGGGTCTAACATCTTATTAACCGAGGGACTATTAGAAGAAAAAAACACACACAATCGATAAGAAGGATATAACTTGGTAAATTAACCAAAAAGATTTGTGGAGAAAAATCTACTGACTCAGTATTTTAGGTGAGCAACTGCGAATGTTTGAATGGAAGTCTATGGAACTGGAAGTCTTCTGCAGACAGTCCCTAGCGGATCCCGGTGGTACTGCACTTTAAGAGACTTCTGGGTAAAACTCATCTCCCAGCTCGGATAGTCGCCACCTGTGCAGTGGCACCAACGCACTGCCTGATAGTCTCACTACGTCACCAATCGGGCGGGACCTAATGGAGCAGCACATCCCAGAGCTCAGGTAAGGAGTTTCACACGGAAGGGCGTTCACTAAACAACAGCGTCGGGGAATGTTTCAGTGTCTAAACTCCGAAAAAAGCTGCAAATTTCTTCACTGAGACGGTTTTATCATCTTCCCCTCTAAGACAACTGAACGCCTGAAGACAGTTTTTGAATATTTAAAGGGAATACTGTGTTTAGTCGACATGTTCTTCGTGTTTGTGCTTCTCTGCTGCCAAGCGACAGGTAAGGTTTCATTTTCCAAACAGTCTGAAACATGTTGGGTTTAAAAAGAGGAAGAAATGTGTGAGACGGGGTTTCATTTAATTTCTCATTACTAGAAAGTGTAGAGAACTTTTTAGTCCTGTTTTAATGTCAAAAAGTGTGTCTTTTTATATTTTAATAAATCACACATCGACAGAGGAGCTTATTTTATCGAATAATTACATTTAATAATAATAGATTTTTCTTTGCTGTCGGTTAAAAAACCGAGTAAACATCATGTGAACGAGTCCATTGATACGATATACATATTCATTTCGTAAATCCTATTAACAAGTGAATATAATATGTATAATTCATGTAAGTAATTCGATGCATAAAAACATTTCCAGCTGAGCGTTAAATATTTTAAATGTATTTTTAAAGCCGACAGATGTTTCTTTCTTCATTACTCGAGTTTCAGCTGAGTGCGTCCCAAATGGCGCTCATCCTCCCTATGTATGCGCACTACATTCAACCTGATGTCGCGCACCTGCACATTACGCAGTTGTCACTTGGGGTTGATTTGGAATCGAGCCCTGCACCTTGCGACAGGCCTACCCCTCCCCCTCCCTCGAAACCGGCTCAGTGGCAAACAAGGAAGTTGTATTATGTTTATTATATATTTATGTTAGTATAATATTTTTGTAATGTTTTTAATGAACTATTTTTGAGCAGGTGGAAATAAAAAACATTTTTATTTATTATAATATCATTTTTTGTATTTTGGTGAATGATAGTGATCTGTAAATACAGCATTATGTGTCTTGTTGCTCATACTTGAACCCTGTGTGTGGAAACAACCTGGAATTTTTTTTTTTCTAAGTTGAATATTTCCATCTTGAACAAAGTGGTCATGCAACTTTTAATTCCTGTGAACCATTTGGTGTACAACTACAGTGTGTGAAGCAAAATTCCTCTTTTATTGACTAACATTTCAGGTCAGATTTATTATTTTCACAGGAAAGTTTAATCTGTTGATTGGCTGCTTCTCAAATTATTATACAAAGCAAAGAAAAAGCAGCAGTTCAGCTTGTATTCATTGTTGAACCAGTTCCCTTTTGAACTTTGTAGTACTTTTGACACAAGACTGTCACAGAGTGAGTTTTAAGAAGTGAAGGTGCGAAGAAAGAACTTAAGAAATAGATGTGAATGGAAACCAGTCTTCTACTCTCTATAAATATTTATTCTTTCACAGCACTATAAAGGTGATGGACACTTACGGTTTGTCATGATCACCTGGAGCGGGTGGCTTCATTATCATGCTGTAAAAGGGAAAAATAAATCCTAGCAATCTTGTATTAGTTTGCCTTTCTTGTGTTTCCCTTAAAATGCCATCTCGGGCACTTCACTTCGATATCCACCTAGCATTCAGTGCGTAATTGTTCATTATCCTGAGATAGCGAACCAGTCAGATTTCACCGTGTGTGTGTGAAATCTGTATATTATTAGACTATAAAGGGGATAAAACTGACTTTGGTTTGTGTTGTGTGCAGATTAGGAGTGAAAACTGCACCCTTACAGTTGGATACTATTCATTACTATTCGGTAATATCAGTAGTTTATTACAGGTTTAGCCTTGTTTTGAAAGTCACTATATAGTGTTTGTTTGATTTATATTACATTTCCTGTTTGACCAGCTGATTTGTGAAGCTTGTCAGTGTTTAAAGCAAACATACACACTGTGGTAAAGGCTGTTGTACCTGTTGCCTTTGGAGCATGTCTTAGGATAAAAAAATAATTATAATGCCAACTCATTACAGGCTATTTTATATTGTTTTTGGTCTAATTTTGTGGTTGAGAAATGTATTAAAGTAGGGTTAGGGTTGTGCTGATGTTTACACACACAGCAGATTCCTCATGTAATTCTTCATCGTGAACGGAAAGGTAAAGTAGAGCAAAGCAGACTCTACAGCTAAAATAAAAAAACCCCTTTTCTAGTCACTATATTAAAACTGATTGGTTATTTTGCAGAGCAGTGTTTTACTCCTAAAAGCGGAGAAAAGCACACACATGAATCAGAAAAAGGTGCTGTGAGATTATGGAGCTCCTCATTGCTGTGACGATGGCCCTGTAATGCAAGATGAAAGATAAATCATCCAAGCGCTCTGCCAGCGATGTTATCAGAGTACATACTGTGTACTTAAAGATCTGATTGTGAGGGTCAGAGCTTAAATGGCTTCTTGGCCTCATCAGAGTCAGACAGACAATGCAAGAGACCTCGATGTTCAAAAATCTCCCGTGAATTAAAAGGTGGTGAAAAAAAAGTCAAAACAGAGAAGAGAGCTGATATCTTGTATTGAGACGACAAGCTGTTTGGTGTCGTCAGAGCTGTTAACATGCGAGATAAAATTGGAGAAATTACCTTGAGGTTGTTCAAGGCCATGATTCTGAATCTGGATGCTGTAGCTGAGGGGCTGCAATTTTTTTTCTTTTTTCTTTTTGTGTAGCTTGAGGGCATCAGTTAAATTTATTTTTTCCCAAGATTTAAGGCTTCCTTACAGCAAATATTTTAAGAAACCCTGCCGTAAATTGCTCTAATCTCCTGGGGAATTGTGAGATTCATGCCTTCTGAGCTCTTTTGCTCCTGATTGGGTGGAAAGAAGATCTTGTGGCAACAAAGAAAATAGTGTGCTCAGGCAGAAAATAAGAAAAGAGCTGCATGCATGACGCCTGCTCTATTTCCCTCCAAACAGCTTATTCAGTGACTCCATGATTGAATTTTGATCAATTTATCCCTGGGATTTATTCAGGGTTTTTTTTTTTAATGGTAATGGCACATTCGCATTTGTGCTTCTCTGCTGCTCTACAAACAGTAGTGTTTTACTGTAGTTTCTCCTAAACACCTTTTTAAAAATCCTTTTATTTTTTTATTTGCAAAACATATACTAAGTCTTATGCATGCTGAGATTACATTAGCAATGAGTCATAATACAAGTGCATATCTCACATCCATCACATATCTATACAAATAAAGTATTTGATTTTTTTAATTCATTATTTAGAAAAATGTTTTGAACATGTTCCTAAATCAACTGCCATAACTCTTTTGAAAGATGGTGAATTTTTATATATTCCTTATGTATGAGACTTTCTTTACTGGGATTAAAAAAACTAATTTTAAGTAATTGGTCAGTTTGTAACGGTTGATAAAACTATTGAATAATCGCTCGACTGGACCCGTGACAGCTCGTATCAATAATGAAATCTTACCGATAATTTCCGATAATGATTCCTGTAGATTTGGTGAGATTCTGCCCAATTTTATGGCATTTTTACTTATTCTCTGCTCAGAACCAGCATTCGCCTTGTATTTGTTACGGTGCCATTTTGGTTTAAATGAGATCTCGCACATGTGCGATGAGGGGAGTGGTGGTATGACCTCATTAAGGTAGCAGTTTGTAATTATTTCTGAATGAGTTTTGCAGACAACATTGCCGTTCCAGCATTTGAATTTGGAGAAATAAACTTGTATATTAACCAAATATAAAAGGAAAAAAATTATCCCATTAATGCACTAAAAAGTATCCCTCATACCATGTGACCCGATTCAACACTAATCGTGAGATGTTGGGCAAGAGAAGCGGCCACTGAAAGTCATGTTTTGTTTTCACATTTTCTTTAAGAGTTTTGTGTGATTTTGCTCGATTATCGCTGGTACATCGATGTCCGTAAGTGGGTTGTGATCTAATATTTTTGGCAGTGTAAAATGAATTACTAGTATTGCAATATAGCATTAATATGAAATCTTTCGCTTTCTCACAGGCCTGCATGCCTTTAGTGCAACCACATCTACACCAACTGTCATGGTCAAAGAGAACAACGGTAAGTGTCCATTCTTTCACTTTTAACTCTCTTTATCTTCCACCATTATATTTCTTTGTTTTTATGGTTTCCGTCATTGTTCTAACTTAATGAGCACTGTGGGGTTATGGGCGTGTTCAGGCCTTTATGTCTGGTGTTCAGTTGCTGTTTGTCTTTCGTTTGTTGTGTTGGGACCAACCAGGTTGAAAGTACAGGAATATGTTTTTCTTTGAAAGAGGCAGGTGAAAGGAGCCATGTGTCTTTTGTGTAACTGGAAGCATTTGCTTCAGGGCAGGTTTGATGGCTCTTAGTCCGTGTGCTAAAGCACTTGATTTGTGCATTATTGGAATGAATACTAGAATGAACTGCGAGCTCTTTGTGTGTGTGTGTGTGTGTGTGTGTGTGTGTGTGTGTGTGTGTGTGTGCTCAGGAGCTGATATAAAATTTGATTACTCTGCTGATTTTGGGGCATAACCTCGAGTGGAATCGAAATTTAAAAATGTGAAGGACACGGAGTCCTTTGTCTACTTCGATGGAGCGATTACAGGTAAAAAAAAAAAAAACCCATTTATATTCTGAATCATGTTTGTTTTTATGAATGATTAGATTTAAATTTATTGGCAGATGCTCTTATCCAGAGCACCTTATTCTTTTTATACAACTGAGCAATTGAGGGTTGAGGGCTTTGCTTAAATGCCAAACAGTGGAAGCATGGTGGCACTGGGCATTAAACCCCCGACGTTTGGATGACTAACTCAGAGCCTTAACCACTGAGCCCCTCACTGCCATAGATAGATAGATGTTTTTACATTAAATAAGTTGATGTAATTTTAGACAAGAGACAAAAGGAAGGACTGCAGCTGGATTTGTTATTGGAGGAGAAATATGTAATTAATACTAGATCTTAGAAATGTTTTCCTTTCTTCTTCTTTTTTTTTTAGATAATTTTAAAGGACGGGTGACTCAGTACCAAGGTGGTTTGAGGATTGAAAAAGCCACCAGACAAGACACTGGTGTATATTCCTGTGAGGTGTCTGGTAACTCAGGCTATGCAGAAGTTACTATAAAACTAACGGTGCTCAGTAAGTTCCTTTTCCTTACCTCCAAATCCAAATAAGATAAAGATGTGAACTGACTAAAGTCAAGTCAGTCTGGGATTATGTGCGTTTGCTGCACGAGAGCGCATTAATATTAGCCTATTGGATATGTGCTGCCAAGTTACACAGAAAGAACACATTTTCTGAACTTTGGCATAAAATATATTAATGAATAACTTTTTAACTGTTTGCACTCTTTAACATTGTGGATTTTCTGAGGCAGGCTGAGATAACCGGTGAGACCTGTTATTCCTTATGGGTTTATAGTTTATACAGTCAACCGCTCACCAGCTTCTCTTCTGATGTAAATAAAAACCAAGCTCAAAACCTGAAAGAGAAAAATCTCCCTTCCTGAACTAAATGACTTTAATGTCTCCTCACAGAAAGCTTCAACGATGGCATGTTTTTCTTTAATTGTGTTTTAATTATATTTATGGTTTGCCGTACATGCCCCTGTGAATGAGCTCTTAGTGTAGAGATGAGTGTAGTTCATTCCTATAAAGCTATAATTAACAATGATAAACTGCTGGTATAGAAAATGAACGAGCATCTTATCAATCGGAGAGAATTAGGGTTCAGGCGGGTGTTTATTGGTGTAAATGGTTTGTGTATCTACTGTATCACGCTTGATTTAAAAATGTAAAGTATCAGTTTGTTAGTGTGATTGCTATGTAGTGCGAGCACATTATTGTTCTTAACTATTATTTTAATTGTATTTATTTTTAATCCAGATACTTTTTCTGGTTGTATCTCTTCCTCCAGTATTTGTGATAGAAACTGTTTGTGTAGCTTTTGCCCCTGAAGGACAACACGGAGCTAGATCGCCATTCGTCCCAAAGCCACCCGATTTGATTTGATTAAGCCATGACACCCTTCATATCTGTGTCCAGTAGGACATGCACTCATTTATTCCATCCTTTTTACCCATCATTTTTTTCTCATAGCAATCCATTTATTTTGGGCCTCTTAGAAATATATTGGCTTTTGGACGCGAAGCCTCCTCTGATCTGCCCCCGCCCCAAATATATTTTATTGAAAAGAAGAAAAAAGAGAACAGTGATACATACAATGAACTTTCTTTTAAAACAAAGAAAAATGCATGCATGCATAGGCATGAGTACAAGCAGACATAAATACCTGCATACATACATACATACATACATACATATATATATGAGTCAATACACAGAATGGAAAAGAACGGCAAAAACAAAACCATAACCCCCCACCCCTCCTCCCCATTCCACCACAGCTCTGCTCAACATGATTAACACATAAAAACTCCACTGGTCATTCATGCCTTACAAGGCACAGCACACAGGCACACACTCAATTGGGCAGTAGCTTCAAGTTAGTGAAGTAAAAAATAAAGGGTTGCCATTTGCAGTAGTACTTGTCAGTGCATCCTCTCAAAGTGCATTTAATCTTCTCAAGTTTCAGAAAAACATGATGTCTTTAAGCCACCGGGAGATGGAAGGGTATTTAGCGGACTTCCAGTGCAGCAATAAGGAATGTCTTGCAAGTAATGATGTGAAAGCTATAATGTTTTGTGTAGAGTTCAGTGTAAGCGAAGCGTCAGGAATCCCAAATATAGCATTCAGTGGGGAAGGTTCCAGATTTTCCCTAAGAACAGTGGACATAATACTGAAGTCCCTGTCCAAAAACCATGAAGATCAGGGCAAAAAACAACAACAACTCATGACCTAGATGACAAGGAGAGCCACGGCATTTATCATATTTGTCCTCCACTTCTGGGTGTAGTCCAGAAAGTCTGGACTTAGAGAAATGTACTCTATGCAAAACCTTAAACTGAATAAGTCCAAGACGAGCACCTCTGATCCATTTCTCATGTGAACACGGTTCTTACGCTGCCTCAGGCCATGTCACTGAACATGCATTTTTCTTTTCTTATTTTTCATCCCTCCCTGTTTCTTTGTTTGCTTCAATGCATTCTTTTAATTCTTTCTACCTATCCACATTTCATCTGATAGCCACTAAACTCGAAAGACTATTACTGTAGATAATTTACTTCAGCATCAGTGTATTTGTACCATTGGAGTGCTTAATATTGTCACTCTCCCCGACAGCTACACTTTATTTACTTTTTAAATACACTTTATTCAGTCGCTTTGGATCATATTTGTCAGGAGTGAATAAGCATTTCACATCGCCTAGGAGTGAGCGATGTTAGAAATGGTTCCATAGATTAGCCCATAACAGTTAAATACGAGCTTCATTTCTGAGAAATAAACAGCAAGTGTGTGAGAATTGAAAATAATCAATCCATATTTAATTCCTTCAGCATTCTGATAGGCTTTTTTTTTATTTTTATCACTGTTAAGCGGTTTTAATATTGTATTGCTGGAGAACTTGTTATAATGGTGATGTTACTTTCTGCAGTTCCCCCCTCTGTGCCAGTCACCCGAGTCCCCACCACAGCCACGACAGGCAGGAGTGCTCTACTGACTTGTTCTGATAAGGATGGTTCTCCTCCTCCCACCTATACATGGTATAAAAATGGCACCCCTCTGCCTGAAGACCCCAGCAAGTTCCCCAATTTTAAGAACTTGACCTACAAATTTAACAAGCAGAATGGCAACCTGGTCAGTTCATCTCTTTGCTCTTGCATTTACAAAATCCTTGTTATAGAAGTAGCAACACGTTTGTAACTTGTGTAGACATACTGACTGTTTACTTTCTGTGTGTTTTGTGAGTGCAGGAGTTTCCTAGTGCGACCAAGGCAGACAGTGGGCAGTATTTCTGTGAAGCTTTCAATGGTCAGGGACCTGCTATGCGTGGACCAACCATGTCCATGGATGTCCGTGAGTAACCTTTTCAGACTGCTGAGTTCTTAGTGTCATGTAAAGTGCAGTTTTATTAGTAATCTTTATTAGTGTGAATGCTGAAAACATTCATACTATTGTTGTTGTAATCTTTATTCTTATTATTAAACTTATTCTTCCGTACGTTTTTCGGCGTCTAACTAGTCCCGCATACTTTGTGCTAGAAAAACCATTCAACCATCAAAACGTTCAGTTCGCGTTCCCTGTTTTTATATTTTTTTAAAATTTGCTTTTTCTGAATTTTTTCTCCATTGAAATGAATGGGGAGAGTGTGTAATTCCTTGAAAACTTGGTTCCTTTTGAACTGTAACTGCTTCGGCATACTTTGTGCTAGAGACTTCATTTAAACTTGAAACAAATCACAAGAGATTGGGCTATTACCCTTCAGGTCAACTTTTCGATATCTTGTATAGTTTTTGAATGACAGAAGTTTATATTTCATGCTCACTTTTTGGCAGTTTGTGTGTTTTGAATGGGTGTCTATTGTGCTCGCTCGAGTGCGTGACATCACACACTGTAAGAAAAAAGGCAGGAAAAGTTTTTTTGATTATACTGAAACTTTTGTGCTTCAACTCTTCTTCTGCCCACACCTTTCACTCTTCATGCACAATTTATACATCAAATTGTAGATATTTCTGTCCTCTGTCATACAGTGTGACTCTCTAAGCCATAGGATTTACACTTTTTTTAGTATAAGCCTCTGTTCACAGGGAGTGCCACTCTGGTCCCATTGACCTCCAATATATCTCTCATCTGACTAAATCCAAAACAGCCCAGTTTTAAAACTGCCATCCCTTGGTCATTGTTCACTTTATCTACACACATCACACATTTCTGAGTTCAGTCAAGTCTCCTGGTGCTGACAGTCACATTATTTCAGCGATAAGACTTACGGTTTTGTTCAAGGGGTGCGCTAGATCTGACTCTGTAGACACCTGTGTTTCAGTGGAAATGACGGTTAAACTGCCATTGAGAACTGTCACATGTGAGACCTGTGAGTGCAGTTGGACACAAAGAGGTGTCCATGATCAGCTGATGTCTGTGTGGTTAATTTTCAGGCATTTTCAGCATTGCTTCAGCGATCCATTCAGCTGATCAGCATTCACACTCATTTTCTGCAGGAAATGCACTCAGTCTAGTTGTAATTGATCTTTTCCTTTTTGATGTGATTTGTAGGTGATCAAAACGTAGGTGGTATCGTGGCCGGAGTTATTATAGCACTGATCGCTATTGCTTTGCTTATCTTTGGAGTGTGGTTTGCCAGAAAGAAGGGATATCTGCCTCGTAAGTTTGTGTGTGTGTGTGTGTGTGTGTGTGTGTGTGTGTGTGTGTGTGTGTGTGTGTGTGTGTGTGTTCGTATTGAAATTCTATAAATATAATTTATTAACACAAACTCTCTCTTGCTTTTCTCTTCAGAAACACCTGCAAGGTAAGTCATACTCTTTAGTTGCTGTGTATTAAAATTCTATAAAAATTATATAAAAATGACATTTTCTAAATTTGTGTTGTATTACAGCAAGACCAAAACGACAGTGTACACACAGCCTCAACAGGACTATGGTGATGAGGATGATGTAAGTACTTTAGTTTACAGTAGTGTGTGTGTGTGTGTGTGTGTGTGTGTGTGTATATATATATATATATATATATATATATATAAAATCAACATTCATATAATTTCTGAATGATAATTAAAAATATCTTTGTGTGTGATTTTAGGGGGAGTTCAGACAGAAGCAGTCCTTCGTGGTGTAGCCTCAGTCTGCACTGCCGCAGGTTTAAAGGGTTTTTACCACTCTAGTCATTTTCTATCAGTTCCAGCTCGGGGATGTCTGTGTATGAGTGTGGTTTTTAAACTGCGTCTTGTCATTCTGAACTGTTTGCACTCTACGGTAGAAGTGTGTAAAAACCATCCACTGAATCATTATTTTTGCACCTTACTGAATGACATCATGGACCATCAACTAGTTTCATACAGTATGTTACACCCTATAGAGTACAGACTTAAAAGAGAATCCTGGCTTAAAGTAAAACACAAGAAACTTAATCTCTCTTTTAAATTTGCTGTTTATTTTGTCTTTATTTTGAATTTTGGACGTGAATGAAATCAGGTGTAGTTTTAGAGGCAAAACCTTTTTATAAAAGAACAAAGTCATTTGGACATGAGAGTAATGTGCTCGCTTTAATACGTAAACCTTTTAAACCTCCTGAAATCCTTCTTGCTTTTACATTGTACAGATATGTGTGTATGTTTGTGTGTGCATTTTAGTAGATAAAATTGTCTTCCCTCATTTAAAATGAAAGTTACTCAACTGCAATTCCAATTTTATTTATGTGAAGGAATGTGATCAATACTGTTTACCCCTATTAGATTATTATATATTTTTTTCTTTTTTAAAAGGTTGAGTTGAAAAATTTGGTTTGGTTTTGTTCTTCACTCTGAGGTCTGTATAATACATTTTAACCTTCTATCTTGTATGTGTTTTGTTTGAGCTACCTAATGAGCTTTTTAATGTGGCTTGTAGCATGTACAAATTGGGGCATTTGGTGGCCTGGCAGCATTATAATCCATTGCTCAATATTTGACCCTCTGGCAGTATGTACACAAAATGCACAAATTTCATCTAATGTTAAAATGAAATGCCTGTGAAACATGGTTAGATTAGTCATAATGTATCATTTATTTTCTTTCTTTTTTCATTTTTTTTTTAAATAAATGCATTTATTAATAAACTCTTACCATCTTTTTGTATTCTTTTTAAAATGTTTAGTTTCATTCACAGCCACCAGGGGGCAGCACTGCCCTATCTTATCACACATAGTGGAAAGTCATTTAATGAAGGTTCATGCTGAATTGTCCCAAATACTAGAGTTCACATGTTATGATGGTAACTATTTCCATGTTACCATGTTACATATTACCATAAAGCACTTCTGTAAGTCACTCTGGATAAGAGCGTCTGCTAAATGCTGTAAATGTAATGTGTTAGGCAGCAAATGAGCAGTTTTCAAAGTTGATGTGTTGAAAGCAGGAAAAGTGGGCAAATGTGGATCTGAACCATCCTGACATAGGCTAAATTGTGATGGCTAGAAACCTGGATCAAAGAATCTCAAACGGCAGGTGTTTGGTGTTCCTGGTATGCAGTGATTAGTACCTAACAAAAGTAGTCCAAAGGTGATCCGTCTGTTACCTGGTGATTTAGTCAAGGTGCATTCAAGGCTCACTGATGCGTGTGAGGAGTGAAGGCCGATCTGTCTGCTCTCATCCCAGAATTAGGTGTCGTACTTATTGCTGGAAAAGTTAATTCTACCTATAGTAAAAAGGTATCAGAACACAGTGTAGTTTGCTGTGAATTGGATTGCGTAGGGCATGAAGCATATAAGTTGGTGCCACAGAACAACAAATAAAATGAGTTATTTAATTTAAACAAAATTCATTTCATCTGATAATGCATATTCCAGGGTTTATGGTATAAACAATTACAGAGTTTAAATACATAAGAACAACATAAATATTAACAATACAATGCTGAACAATTATTTTTAAGTCAGTGGGGTTAAAAATTCATTGGATAGATTTAAATAGAGCCAATGGGGATGCTTGACAAGGGCTTTTTTTGTATGAGTGAGACTATTAGAAGAAATGAATCAAAAACTGTGGCTTCTTCATTTACAACATGAAAATTTTTGTACCTAAAATGGTATGTTTGTGTGATGCCCAGAAGTTTTTCTGAAATTTCCAGCAGCCCTTTCAACTGGCAAACCTTTGATTATAAGTATTAGTAACACTGATAGAACATGTTAGTGTAGGAAAAGTTTATCAGATAAGTACACAGAAAGTCCACTGTGTGATTAAAGAACTTATACCCCAAGTACAAAAATATGACGTACAGTCAAACACTTTCAAAACATGAGGAAAACGTCTTGTGCTTCATCTTACACACCACCCAATTCATGTTAAGAGTTTAAACAAGTGAAATAAAAAGAAGTTCATTATGAAATAAGATGTTCTACGGTTTTAAAGACACTTAAAGGCAACTACAAATTTTATGCACAATCCAACATGTCAAAAATTATTCGTTTATTCATTCATTTTCTAAGCCGCTTAATCCTCACACTCACACCTAGGGGTGATTTAAAACAGCCAGTCAGCCTACTGTGCATGTTTTTTGGACTGTAAGAGGAAACCCATGGAAGCACCGGGTGAACATGCAAACTCCAAAAAATCAATAAAAATTTTAAACATTTATAAAATAACAAGAAATTCATCATAGAGCAAGAAATATGCAGGATATTTTCAGATATACTGAAATATGATTGAGGGCCTAGAACTTTCAAGAATAATGTTTCAGAAAAAAGTTCATTCCTGGGAGTTGTGCTTGTTTTGCACTGATGGCCAATGAATAACATACGTCTTCCAGTTTCAGAAAGCTCTGTATTTCTTCATGTGTAGCTAGACCCACCTTAAAAGTCCACCTAGCCACACCCCTTATTTGTCTTTTGCCACATTCTTCAAGTTCTGGGCACACAGCTGGTAGCAGGCACTTTACACTAACATAGACATCCATCTTATGGTCTGTAATACACAGACTCTTGACGAGGAACTACATAACTCATAGTAGTTGATTTTAATGATCTGACTCCCTGCATCATATTTGTTCCCATAGTCATCTTTCACATTTTCAGTGAGGAAATGGAGTGGCTCCTTCACTTTTCTCAAATAGTAGGAAGTCAGCTCTTAATCAGCCCTAACGATAGCCGTGCTGTTGATAGTAATGATATCAGTGACATCCAACTCCAAGTTTGTTTGAGACATTTCTGGCTCTCCACAGTTGCCTTCAGTGTCTAAATCTTCATCAGAAACAACAGCAATGTCCTTCTCACTGTCATATGAATATGAACCAGTGTAAATAAAACCTGCTAAAAGGATGCAAAACTGAAATATGAATTGGTTTTCTAGGGCTCAGACTCACCTTTGATTCATGACAGAAAATGTGACGTGCATGTGCATCCACATGTAGCAATCTATAAAAGAATCCTAAATGACTGCCCATCTTATAGTGCTAGATACCACGGCATACCTTCAGGGGTCTTGTGGAGTTCATGCCTCTGTAGTTAAGAGCAGAACACCACAGTATTAGGCACAGGTGGTTTTAATGTTATGGCTGATCAGTGTACGCTGATGCTTATTGAGTTTGCTGTCCAGGAACTTCATTCATCGTTCATTTTCTGAACCGCATAATCCTAATAAGGGTCGCGGGGTGGCTGGCGCCCATCTCAGCCAACTCTGGGAGAGGGCAGAGTGCACCCTGGACAGCTCGCCAGGCCATCGCAGGGCTCCAGGAACTTTATGTAATTAAAAATATTTGTAGGTGTGTTCAATAATGTAATCTAAATTCATTCATTCCATCATTCCTGGTCAAGATCATAGTAGATCCAGAGCCAACAAAGGACTACACCCTGGATAGGATACAGTACTATCAATAAACAGTCACTGTTCACTTTATTAGGAATATGTGTACAACTGGACATTCATCTAATCTAACATTTATCTAATGCCATGCAGACGCAGGTCAAGCTCTTCAGTTAATGTTCACATCTTAACAGGAAAAAGTGTGATCTCTGTAACTTTAACCGGCAGGGTTATTGGTGCCGGATGGGCTTGTGTGAGTATTTCAGAAACTGCGAATCTTCTGGGATTTTTTACTCACAGTCTCTACAGTTGACACAAAATGGTCTAAAAAAACCCAACAACAAAACATTAAGTGACCGACAGTTCTGTGGGTGGAAACATCTTGTTAATAAGAGAGGTCAGGGGGAAGATGGGTAGACTGAGCTGCCAGGAAGGATATTTAAGAATTCTCCAAAGTCAAGCTTGATATCACTTACTAGTCCCCAAGACAGATATTTACTGATATTCACTGATCCTGAGGTGAATGACTGTTTCAGTACACACTGTGTGCACAATTATTAGGCAAGTGCTTATTTTGACCATATTATCATTTTATCCATAATTTCCAACTCCAAGCTGTATAAACTTGAATGCTTATTGGATTTAATGCATATCAGGT